>VZTY01025126.1:106936-180551 GCA_013400935.1 Turnix velox | reverse complement strand
CTGCAAGCACACACTGGTGACTCATGTTGAGTTTTTCATCCATTTTTTTTCCTCTGAAGTTTCTTTAATAGTACAAATTGGAAATTTAATGTGTTTTGTTTTGGTTTTTTTTCTTACAAGAAACCCTCATTCTTCATGCTCTAATTGTTTTAATGAAGGTTTTTCCATTACTACCTGGCATGTGTTTTTGTTCTTAATTTTCATTCACTTTATCTTGCAACAGAGATTTCTTATCTGTTGTTGCACTTACAGAAGATAATAAACTTGTTCAGTCGTAGCCTTTAGATTGATTTTCTCCTCTACCAATTTCTTATAAAGGTAGAAAATTCTACACATATGGAGTAGATGGATACAGCAGCAAAGCCATTAAGAGTAATGATAAGAAACTTCCTTTAAAATTTACATACGTGCCCAAAAAGTCACAGTGGCTTTATTTTTAAATGCTGGTAAAGTAAAAAGCAGGACAAATCAAGAGCCCTCTTTCCAACATAGCTTATAAATTGTATATTAATCAAAATTACCTTGAACTTAGTCCTGTGTTTCTCACTTCCTTAATAAAAGCTAACTTGAAAACTAATGGCTTTGAACTGTCTGGGAGTGGAAAAAAAAGCCTAGATTTTATGCTTCAAAATTCCTCAGTGGGTTCAGAGTCTCTAAATTATTACACAAAATGTTGATGGTGTCATTAGCAGCCATATTTTGGAATAAGCACAAGCTATGTTCCATTCCCTGAGCTCCTAAATTGAAAATTTGTATCTCTGCAATCCCAAATTGCGAACCTAAAGAGTAGGAGAATTTTCTTTTTGCTCTTTGGTTGCTTTCAACTCACTGTCAATGTGATTTTGAAGCTGTTTTGCAAAGAGACCTGATTCTTTACACTAACTGTGCTGTAAAGCCACTGATGTGATTTCAGGCTTTACGTTGTTTATGGACCAAGCATAGAATCATAGAATAGCCTGGGTTGGAAGGGACCTTAAAGATCAAGTTCCAAACCTTGCATGCTGTAATTTGCTTGCAAGGGCCTAGGCTTTTTACTAGATCTAATTGCTGAGAACATTTAAAGGATGGCATTTTGTACCAAAAATAATTTAATTGTCCCCCTCAGTTTTTTACAAAAATTTTTTTGTAAAAAATTTTTTTTCACCAAAATTTTTTTCTCTTGTTCCTGCATTGAAATATTTTTCTATTGGTCTGATAAAAGGCCTATTCCATTTATTGAGAAATTTCTTGCTTCACTCTCCATCCTAAGGTCATAAGTCATTAACTTTTACATCATAGAATCATAAAATACTCCTGGGGATATTTTTCCAATGGTTGATTTTCCCACTGTGGAAGTTTTTCCTAATTGCTGTAACTCCAGGTAGAACTTTTGCCCATTAAATACTGGTACATGGTGATAAAGTCTCCCCTATGCTTTCTTTACTCATATATGGCTTCTGAGTCTTTGGGTCATATTTGTAATATTTCTCTGGTCCCTTTCCAGTGTGTCACTGTATTTTGCACAGTAAGGAGCAAAACTGAACATAGTATTACAGGTGGTCTGGCAAGTACTGAGTGCAGTGGGACTTCTTTGTCTCTCTCTTTTATGTCAGTGTAAACAGAGTAGCAACACAGAAGTGAAAAAAAGTTGAATTCTGATTTTTTTTTGTTGACTTCTTCAGTTTATGCTTGAATTCTTGTGTGTATAATTGGCTTCTGAGCATCAATAGGAATCTGCTTGTGTTATTAAGTGGTTTTAAAAAACTGGAAAATGTCAAAATTGGGTAAGGACTTCTCTGCAAATTCTCTAGAACTAAGTTCTAGAAACACTGCACACATCTTTAAGGTGTAATCTGATATTTATGCAGGGAATAAGGAAGATTTATTTCACTTGCACTGAACAGATTGTTAGCTGTGTTTCAGAGAAGAGATACAAGTTTAAACTAAACTGTTTTGTACAAAATGGGAAGCAGATTGGCAAATTTTTCCTGGGTTTATATGATATTTACTTTCATTTTACCATTAGTCATTCACTATACAAAATATTCCAGAATTTCTTTTCTCTTCTCCAAGGTTTTTGCTTTGCATGTTGGGTGTTTATTTGTTTGTTTCTTTGTTTGCTTGCTTGCTTTTTTTTTTTAATTGTAGTGTTCATCTTTTGTCTTCTTTGATTCCAATTCTACTCATCTTGTTTCCCAGAGAATATTCTTTTTCTGGCTATTGCTCTTCTTTTCTAAGTGTTTCTACTATTCCTAATTGATATCTCTGTCTCCTCTTCCTTCAGGTTTCTGCATTCTTAATCTGATGGTTTTTGGAACTCCATCATTATTTTTGTATAACACACATCTACTCTTGTTCATTTTAATATACTGCTTTTTTTATTTTTGGGATGTTTTCTTGAGTTTCTTCAAACATTTTTCTTCAAGGCAGCATTGAAACATATTTGTTACATCTGTGTGTTTGGGAGAAACTATCATTTATACTACTTGGTGTATCTCACTATTTAGAAAAGTAAGATAATCAGAAAAGACATAGATATGATAGAAATAGGTAGAAAAATTAATTACTGTCTTTTGCTTACTCTAGAGATTAATCACCTTGTAAACAATGCAATAGAAATACATGTGGGTGAATTTTCTTTTTTGCCCTCCCTCTTGTTGAAAATCATGGTATTTTTGGCAACTATTTTTCATACTATAATTACTACTTTCTACAATTTTTAGAAAAGCTTTTCCTGAGAAGATATTTGGCTAAGCCATATTCTTTAAAGCTTCTGATTCCTACCATGTACACTTGGCTGTTGTATACTGTGCTGCTTTTTTAAACTTAGCAACTTGAGGACCAAATCTTTTTAAACATGGCAATATCTATGGAGCTTTTCCTGTTTCTTTATGGGAATTGCATAAAAAAAAAAAACTGACCTAAATTATGTGAGCTTTGTATTCCACTGATGGAAGGCATTTAAGTCCAACAAAGCTATCCCTCCTCTTTTCCTAAGCTTTCACAGAAGAAAGATTTAACTTTTAGCGATCCAGATATTACTGAGTTTGTAGAATAAAAGTTGAGCTCCACAATTCCCTTTTTAATGAACATTAGAATGGATACCAGCAAGTACAAAAAATGAAATTTTCCTCAAGAACAGAGATTCATAGCATCACAGCAATATATTTATTAGATGTGGCACACCATTCTTTATACCAACAAATGTTCAGATACTTAACTGTGACAGTGATGATTACCTATTTTACTTTCACTGTTACCAAAAATGAAGGTCAAGGCTCCATGTTTTGATCCTTTGGCTTAGTTTTGTAAAGTGCAAGATGTCTAACAATTAATTCAATTATGACTCAGGTGAAAATTACTTCTGGAATTTAATTGGGAGTTAACTCTCCAACTAACCCATTTCTGAAGGTCTTGGTTGTTGTTCATATTCTTATTTGGGCATCTAAGTATCTTTGCTAAGGCAGTGCTTAGTTACACGGTTAGCAATTTATGTTCAAATTTATTCGCATCTTTGGTGATTAATGTCTGTAAGTTTTCACAATTACATTTATTATGAAAGATGTCTTTACACTGCATTGACACTGAGAATAACAGAAATACTAAAGTTTGCGATATTATTCAGACTCATAATCTAGAAGACTTGCCACTGAAGTGGTCAGGTAATAAAATCATTTATCTACAGTACAAAATCTAAATTCTATTCTATGTTTTAAAAAACTAATCAGTAAGATTTATGTTTTTACTGGTTCTTCAGTCATACAGTTATTCAAAACAATGAATTATTTTCTTCAAAAGATAGTATCTGTCTCTTTGGTCAGTGAAAATTATATGGATTGAGCTTCTATGCATTTTCATTAAAATATGCTCTTTACAGAAAACCACTTGGAGAGGCCACAGACACCAAGAATTCAGATGCAGGCTTTAACTCATCCCAAGCCTGTTTTCCCCTGCAATGAATGGTGCTACATCCTTGCTCCCTGATCTCCCCCTCTCTTCATTTCTGTGATAGTGAATGCATCAGCTCAGTCACAGACCACTCAGAAGTAGACCTCATCAGAAATATTATTGCAAGTAGTATTAATATATATTGTTTTAAGGGGAATATTGGTAGTCTTTCACCAGCAGCATTTAGGGCAGCTGAAGTTTCTTTTATAGTAAAAAAATAGTTTCCTTATGGGCAAAAGGCAATATTCTGTATACGTGCAGCTAGGGATCTAGTGTTTGCCTACAAATAATTCTAATTGGTCCAGTTACAGTAATTATAACACTTGTATAACTTCAAAGGCTTCACACCAGCTAGCACTGTTATACCAAAAATCTTTCCAGTATCTACACCTTTTCTCTGGTGTTTTACTAACTCCTTTCACGTTCAAAGATCTACAGTGTCTATCTTCCTCAAGCAGAAAGGTGGGAAGTCATCATCCTTGCAGGCTCTGCAGCAAGAAAAGTTCATTGCTGGTGATGCCAGTCTGGGGTTATTGTTATACTTTTTTTGCCAAAGTCCGTTTTCTGTTCATTAGTTTCCAGGTGAATTTTGAGTGTTACATTGTAGCATTCTCCAGCTCCTATTCACAGAACAGGCTACTGTTTGTTACACAGAGAGAGAGTGAAGCTGATAAAGGTTAGGTAGTAGTGCTTTGACCCTTAGATGGTTGTTACTGAAGCTAACTCCAGCTCACATTAGGACAAGTGCAGAGAATTCCCAACACTCTGCACTGACAGGGTAATAAAAAGCCTGTGGATTTTCAGCAGTAACAGTAAAAAGCGTGTTTCAGAATTTGATGTTGAATTCACACCCTAGAACTAAGATTATATTGAAGATAGCCTTAGAAGAAAGCAAAATGTAGCTGAAATGTACATATTTGCACAGCATACCAGATATTCATAAATTAGGTGGAACAGAAAAGTTTGTCCTGGCACATCTAAGCAGTAATGTTGCTTTAAATATTTTCAATCAAAAATCCATTAAAAAGAAATTAGTAAACAAAAACACAGCAGAAAAAAAATACTGTTGTAGAAAACATGAAATACAACAAAGGAGCCATTTAAGAAAAACATAGTGTTTTGAAGACACTGGAGAAGTTATTAAAAGTGAGAGAAAATTTCCTTTATCTGTAGTTACTAGTAAAGTTAATTAATGTCATTTTAATTGAGAAAAACTATGGCTATCTTTGACTTTCTGAAGCTCACATTGGTCTCTGCACCTAGTCTCACAGAAGTTAACAGCTTCTGCCCGGAGAAATCTTTGCAGGACTTCTGATGTATCTTCAACCAAGGAGATAGTATCTTATTATTTACAGTAAAAGAACTCTGTGTGCATTTATCTAACAATACTATGCTGGAAAAACAAGGGAACACTTTTTATCTGAAGCATTAGTTACTTTTGCAGTCATCAGCATGACTGATCTTCCTTTTGAGACTGGTGCTATAATAAACATAATTACTTGCCATTAAACTGTGTCATTCCCTCAAGAAATAGGGGTGAAGAAAATGATCTGAGTAACTTGAGCATTGGAAGAATCAAATAAAAGTGTCAGAGACTGAGATTGTTAAGTCTTATAGTTACTTATCCTTTTGTTTATTTAGGATGCATAGCCATCTGATCTATTACTTGCTTACATGCATGATGTATCCACTAGTCTCACTTTCTGTAGTCATATGTTTGTGTTGTCTACCCATATGTATCATTATTTACCTGCTGGCTTTTTAAGAACATTGACCTTAAAGCATGTGCCCTCAGCATTCTGGCCAATCATCAGATGACATAATCAAAAATATAATACTATATAAGAAAGTTTAATAACTGTAAATACTGTGTTTTGGATAAAAAACCCTTTCAATTTCCAGCAAGTGGAGTTAAACAAGGATTGAGTGTGTGGCAGGGATGTCAGGAGAATAGTTGAGCATGAACATTTTGTTTGCAGCAACTTCTAAAAGACTTTTTGTCATGACTCTCTTAAAATTTTCCACATTAATAAAAGCTATTCATTTAGAACCTGTGTCTTCTGAATTTGATCTCTACAGACAAAAGATTTATGACATTTAATATATTTTGAAGCTATCCCATACAAAGCAATTCATCTTTCTAAAAACATATTCATGTAAAAATTAAAGCTAGATAAAGAATTTGACGCACTTTCAATACAGAGACATCTATGCCCCATTTTGCAAAAATCTATTTCTATGGAGCAATACAGACAACCTCGGGTGATTCTCTGAAGTCCATTTCTAAATTACATTAGCAAAATATATCAGTAAAAGAACATGAATTCAGACAGAAATCAAGAAACAACTGCATATTTATCAACTGAGTAGTTATTGATGAAAATGAAGTCTTTTATTAACCATGATCTCAAAAATCTTTTCAAAACAGATGATATCTATAAGATTATGTTTATTTTCATCTTGTCTCTTGCAATTAATTCTCTGACCTAGAAATGCAACTAGTTCTGGTATGTTTTAAGTGTTCTTTAAGCATGGAAGAAGAAGGGGAATCCTGAGTAAATGAAGTACAGCTCAGCCAACACCTCAGCCTAATTAGAGCACCATGCTTTTCCTAGTTCCTACTAAACACAATTTAAAAATCATCATATCATATCCTGGGACCTCTTAAATGTCAAGCAACCAGCAGCTGGAGAGGTAATCCCTTTCGCAATGACTACATTTGTAGCCTCTGTTCTAGTGGAATTCACGTTCCAGGGACCTATTCAAGACACAGTTTGACCTCATCATCCATCACAATGAATATTTAAGCACTTAGCATTGATGATTTGAGTGCTAATCCCTATAATTTGTGGTCCTCTTTGATGCTAGATGCTAAATTGATCTCTGTATTCTTTGGAAACTAGGCACCTTTCTGTAAATTTAAGAGCCATCCCAAAGGCCGGACAGCAGGAGGCAGCAAACACCTGCAGCCCAAGAGTGATTCTGCGCTACCTTGCATTTGAGGAAAGTTTTCTTGCAGGTCCCTCTTTAAATCAGTTTTATGTGCACGCAAGAGGCTCTTCTTGTTGCAATATGTTTGTTGTGGTTTTTTCCACTTAGCAGTTCTGAGGCTAGGATTAGGATGTCTCCAAATGTAAAATATTCATTTAATCATATGGAGGTTTTCCTCTCCTGTTCTTTGTCAAAATTAAGCTGTTGCCTAGAGGAAGAAGAAGCTTTAAATCTGTCCTGTCAAAGATGCTGAGGAATCATAGAATGGTTTGGGTTGAAAGGCACATTAATGATCATCTAGTTCCAATCCCTCTGCTGTGGGCAGGGACACGTCCCATCAGACCAGGTTCCTCAAAGCCCCATCCAGCCTGATTTTCAATATTTTCATGGAAAGGCACCCATAACTCTGCTCTCATCCTATTGCTCCTCTCCCTGATAAAGATCCATCTTCATCTCTTCTATTGGCCCTCTTTAGATACTGAAAGGCTGCCTTCTCCAGGGCCAGAGATACTTTAGACTGGGGAACAGTCTAAAGATATCTAAAGATATCATATATGTGAACATTTCATTCACATGCATTCACAGAGCATTCACATGCTCTCAGATCTTATTTGTCTCTGGGTTTCTATCCAGTTGCCACATTTAACTGTATCTTAATAAGTCTGTGCTCCACTCTTTCATCCTCCCCTCTAAAAGGACAGAACAGAAGAAGGGAAGGGAGGCAGCTGCTTCTTAATTACTGTTTAAGGTTCTCTGACACAGTGAGTTGCTGATACACTTTTCTTTCATTCCTCGAAGCTGGGGGTGAGAGCACAATGCTGGGAGGCAAGAGAATAGAAGCCTTTTAGACTTTTAGCTGTCTGTACCAGTGGAACAAAACCAAATGTCTTCTGATTACCTGAATAAACTTGCAGTCACATTGATGTAGACCTTAATAGAATGGTTTACCTCCAAAACAGGACAATTAATAGATAGATGAGATAAACATTTTTCAGTTTCTATTATCCTAAGGCAAAACAGAGGCAAAACAAGATAACGAGATATAGATAAGATAAAGCAGTGTGAATGCACACAATGCAAAGCCTTTCTTCATCCTGTTGTTAATCTCAGCTATCATATATAATAATTTGACTATAAAAGGATTACTTTTCTCTTACAAAAAAAATAAAAATCACCAGTAAATACTGGTAATATATTAGCAGTAAAACTGAATTGAAATCTTGATTTCTTAGTCTGACAAGGTCACCATTCACCTGTTATCTCTATTCCCAAGATTTTCCTGGCTCAGAAGAGGTTTTAAATTAGGGACTTAAAGTGAAAACATGTGCTGCTCATTATCTCTGCTACTGGCACACCTGTGCTGTTCTCCTGTATTTAACAGGTCTTTGCTCAGAATAGGCTCCTGGAAATACTTGCATTTGCTGTTGCTGCAGTGGCTATGGGCTTTCTCTAATCTTATTAGTACTTCTCTCCTTTTGTTTAAGGACGCTAGAGGGGACTGGTTTAATTAACAAAAGAAAAGGTCTGTTAGCCTGAAAGATGGGGAAAATGAATTGTTTGTGACTAGGTTAATGTTCTGAAACAGCTGATCTTTTAAAATGGGCATATCCTGTGATATCTTTGTGAGAATTTAACTAGGAGGTGCTTATTTGTTTTCTTAGTCACTTGGATTAGAAGTCTTCTTCCTTTTATGATTCTGAGTATATCGATGTTATTTTTTTAGCTTGGCTTTTTAGCTTTAAATATAGTTGCTGATAATTTTTGCTTGTCTGTGGTCTGATTACTCACGCTTTGAAAGTAAGTTTTTATTTTCTTCTTTAACTTCAGTGTTCTAAGTATGAAGCCTCGATATTTTGGCTTTTTAGTCCGTGGAAATGCAGTCATAGATGTTGACTTACCCTGTTCTGAAGAAGGAGTTTTGAGTTTGGAAGCTCTTGATTTTGTATTGTCTAGCTGATTAAATTGAGACTTTTCTTATAGACAGTGAGGTCTGATGAGCCCACGGGAAGGCATCTAGTCACTAACTGCAAGCAAAGAAGTAAAATGGCTATAGGAGGAAGGGAGAGAAGATGGTGACTTAATTTATCAGGGGATATCTCTGACTTTGTTAACTGAGGTAGCAGTATGCTTGACGTAACTCCTGTTTTCTGAAGTGTACTTTCTATTAGCAGTAGGGATGGGGATCTAAAGTTGTCATTGTCTATTCCTTTTGGGGAACAAAAGGAAGCTTTTAGGAACACTAATAACTGGAGGTTTTATGTATTTTTCCTGCCTGCTGTACAGCAGCAGTGCTTAGTTTCTTCCTGATTGTTGTTATTCTTTATTAAGATTTCTTCTTTTCTGCCCTATTTTCCTCAAAGGGCTGAGAGACACGAGTGGCTATTTCAAATTAATAAAGTTGCTTTCTTTTTCTTCCTCAATGTACTGCTTGAATTTTTAAAATTGTTTTTCTCAAAGCATTTAGGAAAAAGGTTAGGATCAGCAAAACTTCCTGCCAAGATGGAACTTGGGTTTTGAAATCCCTGTAGAAGAAGGTAGTTCGTACTGTTTATGATTGGAATCGTATATAGTAATGTTTCCAGAGAGAGACAAAACCATAGGGTTGCATATATTATTAGTCACTCAATAACCTACTTGAGGAAACAACCAAGAATCAGGCATCTTTGGGGCAATTCATTTGCCATACAGGAAGTCTATTGGATTAATAAAGCTGGTCTTTGTATAACAATACAATAGTTGCAAGGGCTGTTGCAAGTAACTGTATGGAAAGATAAGGTGCAGTGTTCTGTAAAGATAAGAGTACTTGTGTTAAATCAGTTACTCTGAAAAGCCTGGTTCTAGATCTCTGAAGTCTTAAACGTACTACATTTTCTTAACAGATATGGAATGGAGGTAAAATGGGATATATATTTTTTTTATCTCATGAGTTTTTGTGGCCATTTTTATTTTTTTTTTTGTTGATCACTTGGATACAAGAATAATGAGAGCTACAGAAAAATCTATTAAAGGAATTAATTACTCTGTCTTCATAGCAGAACCTAAACAGCAGCTAGTAAATAGTTTGAGGTCACATAATGGTCACATAAATAGGAAGAAAAATACTGGTTAGTCAACAAGGAAACAACTGTCATCCTTTCTGAGTTTCTGATTTAAGCACGTATCTTATGGAAAACAAGTAAAAGTTAAATCCTCTTGGGGCTTGAAACACACAAGATGTGAATTATGGATCTGTTTACATCGCACAAAAACTTTTGCAGAGAATATTCTCATTGCTTCAGTTCTATATTGCCCTGTTGTGTAACTGTTGAATCTGAAAGCTGCCAGGAAAGCACAGTTTGAAAGAGTGGAACAATACTGTGACAGCAACAAGATCAGGTACCTTTGTGCAAACTCATGGAAATTGACTGATTGATAGGTAACATGTGTAATCTGCTGCTAGGAGTTCACTCACATCTGCCTGTGGCAGCAAAAACACAGCTGTTCTGCTCTCTCCAAAGTGCTTCCTAGGAAAGCCTTGTTTGTACTACTTTGTAACAGCCTTGACATACTTAAAAGAGATTTATTTGTGTAGACTTAATGTTCTTTTCTTATCAAATGACCCCACAAACACACATAGTAATTTCCTTGATTGCTATAGTTGATCTATCACTGGAAATGTGTGGAGCTCACCTCTAACTACTGTTCTTTCTCTCCAAATCCATGAAAATCATGACCTTGGATTCTACAGGTATTATCACTGTCCTAATTCTAGTTATAACTCAGAGTTATATAGGTATATTTTAAATACCTGTTCATTCTTCTGTTCTGTTCCTGCATATCTGAGGACACATATATTTACTTTCCTCTTTCCCTCTCCACTGTTTTTTTCTCTTATTCTTACTATGCTCATTTTTTATTTGTTCACCCTCTGCATCCTAAAATTTCCAGAACAAGTTGTGCTATAATTGAACCTTATGCAACATTCAGCCTGCTTATCTGCATCCACAGGCTTCAATGCAAGTAACAAGCTGTATCAGGAGGAAAGCCTGAGAAGTTTCTGTTCCATGGCTTTGGATTGCTTTGTAGGTAGGTTAGGTAGAAATCTATGTCCTCTGCCAAGTCTTTCTCCAGGTATAGTGCCTTGTAGTTGACACAAGTTAGCTGAATGTGCCTTTTGAAAGTGTCTGGTACTATGACCAATAACAGCAGCTGGGGTCCTATGGCACATATATTGTGGCTGCTTTGAGGTCAGGTGGTCATGCAGCAGTACAAAACAGATCTTTTATGTGCAGAAATATATATGCAGAGCTGGACCTTCCAAATAGTGTTCTCAAGCCCTTGTTCTGTGCCCACAGTCTATCAAACACTACATGCAATGCCAATGGGAACAAGCAGTGAAAAACTGTTTGGAGGAGTGACTTTGTTTTTTTAATCCAGATAGACAAGTGATGAGGGGGTTAGGAAATAAAAATTTTGCTACTGAAATGGCTCTAATAGTGAAGTTTCACTCTCTGATCCCTTTATGCATAAACATCAGTTTGCTTCATGCTGCTAGAGGCTTTTAAGAGTCCAAGCTCTGTCCTGCCACCTGACAGAAGCATTCCTGGCCTTGGTTCCCAATGATAACTATTCAGTTATGAATTTAGATTAAATGTATATTCTTTCTGTAGTAACTACACACCTGAAAATACTACCAAGACTATATTAGAGCAATAGAGGCAAAAGAGAAACATTTCAGTAATTTTTTTTTTTAAAATAGATATTTGTCTAGGTATGTGGTTTACCGGGGGAAATGGAATTTTTCAAGTAGCTCAAGTGGGTTTCCCCCCCACCTCTCATTTTATTCTTATGGCAGTGGAACTGAGTTTAGCAGACTCTAACTTGATGATAAATGTCTTGCTTCTGCTTCCTGAAATATCTATTAACTTCTGATCTTCCTTTTCAAAAACACATCTGATGCTTACTTTAGCTATTATTCTGCTCCCTGATGCCATCTGAGACAGCAAAATGTATTTTCTTGTTAATCTTCATGTATGCTTTGCACCAAGTTTTCCACACATGATGTCCGAGAAAGAAACCTTTCTAGAATTATAATGAGTCTTTCTGAGTTTCCCGCTGCTCCAACACACTGCATTCTCAATTTCCAAAGTTTTGTTGGCATCATTATTGTAAAAAATTTATTATATGATTATTATATGCAGGCAAGTGGGGTTTTTTCTGAACAACAATTTCAAGGCTAATCCTGAAGCATGTTTTAATAAATCTCATTTTCAAAGTGGTGATCTTGTGTGCCCAGTGATTATTTGTGCATTTTCAGCTAAATAACTTAGAATTACCAACTTCTTTTAAAATAATTTTAATTGTACAAATGATGAGATCTCAGTTTCAGAAATTGGGTGTTTCATCGATTGACCAAAGAATGATATTCGGCATAATAAACCAAATGGAAGGTGGAAGAGAGTGGAGGGTTATGGAATTTTAAAACTCTTTTTAAGAGACAGTTAAAGAGGCAGGAAACACTGTACCTGGCTGAAGAAAGAATGTTGGTATAGGAGCACTGTGAGTGCATTCATTCTGCATGTTTATGATACTACTGAGAGAAAGGAGACTTCAAGTATCTGTCAGTAAATAAACTAATTGCTCTGAGAGTAATCCTGCTAATTTCTTTCCATAATTTCTAATCCAGATTGAAGTAACCCAAAAGCAAAATGACAGTTAAGTTCCTAAACCAAGCAGTAAAAGGGTAGGAAAATTTTAAAAGTCATGTTGTATTATGCAAATGATTGTGATTCTCCTCTGTTTCGAGTATACATTATGATGTAGTCAATGATAATCCAACAACACTGGCTCTGAAATTCTTTTTATTTTTCCACTAGATAGATTTTTATTCTCTGCACAGATGTGCAGACATGCTAAAGACTATCAGCTGCACACTTGAACAGGCTTTTTTTTATATGAACAATAAATAGTTGCACCCATTTTCATTCTTATACATGACTGACTGCTTTTGGCTTAAGCTCCTTAAAAGACATTTCCTGAGGCACACTGCCAACATGGAAAACTTCCCCAGAACAATGGAAACATTAGCACGGTTGAAAACCAAGTTCATATAGGATAGAAATATTTCTTAGAGAACCTCATTAAGAGGACAGATACCATGCTAGCTATATGTAATGGAAGCAGATAAATGGAGATACTTGCCCTGTGACGAAGCTAACTGCAGAAGCCAAAGTTAAGCCAAGAAGTATTTCTAAGTGTATTTAGCCAACTAGAAATAACATGCAGGTAATTTCAGTGAAGAATTTTACAGGTGCTATTTATTCACTGCCATGGAGTCCTTACTGCAAAGTACAACAGCATTCTGGGTAGTGGACATATAGAGGTTTACTAACAACTTCAGTTGTTCTCACCTAAGAGGATGAGAGATGTTCTTCTTTCTACAATTTGTGTGATTTTTCTAAATTTAAGTTCAAATTTATGGCTTCATTAGCTCAAATATCCCTCCTAAGTATCCAAAGAAAAGATTAGTGAAGCACCTTTCCCATAAAAATGAACAAGCAACTGAACTGTGGAGTTGAAATAGGGAGCTGCCAGGAGAAATAACTGAGCATTGCAGGTCAGCCAATAGTTGGTCTGTTGGTTCCATACCACCCACAATATTAACTGTACTTAGTAGCAGGGAAGAAAAGAACCTTAATCTGAGTCTAGCTCTGGAGTTTGAATACCATGTAATCCATCTTTCCTTGTACTTGCATGTGTGAAAGAGAGTAGCTTGTAAAAAAGGCTGTCAGCTGCTGCTTTCTGGAGAGCAAAGCAAGGTATTTTAGCTTATATTATCTCAGTTTTTACTAGCCTCATTCCTGGAACAGAAAGGATTCCTCAAAATCCTCTCCCTACCAGCAGAGTGAATACCTCATATATCAATGTAACTAAATTTTTGAACATTTTTGGTAGGATGTGATTTTAGGTCAGCCTCTGCCAGTTTTTGACTTTAATTCTGATGAGATTTTTCTTCCTCTTATACTTCTACTAAGAAAACAGGTGGGTTTTTTTTATTTCTGTTAATCCAAAGGTAAAATGGTAATCTGTTATATGTAGTATAGTGATAATTCTGAGGGTGCTTTTGTTTTTTCTTTTGATTTGTGCTTTATTTCTCCGCTTGATAAAACCTCAGCTTTCAAAACCAATTTCACATTCCAAAGAAAGCAGGAATTACTGAGGAAGCTGATTGAATTGTGAGGGTAATTCAGTATCCTGTGTTTGAATGTTCTGCAGGATTCTTCACTTATTTTTAAGAGCTATAGCAACCTGAGGCCGAGTTGGGGACTGTCCTTAAAAGAATGAAACTTAAAATAATGAGAAATCATGCTTTGAAACCTAATTTCGTATTAGGATATTACTTCTGCTTCAGCAACAGAGTAAATTAGACATGACTAACTTTTTGGATATGCTGCATATGTCAGATTGGACTTTTAACTTTGGTGAGGTTTTATTTTTCAGTTGCTGAGCATTCTGGTGTCTGGGATTGGGGCAGGCAGTGGATACTGCTTCAGTGGAGATTGATTTGACTCACTGGAATACCCTCTCCTGCTGTTTTATTTTTGTATTGGTTAGCTATTATTAAAGTTAACTAGGCAAGAATAAAAAACCAATAGGAAAACACAGCTAGAAGTCAGTTTTTCTTTGTCAGCTCAAATTCCTCTAGCAAGAGATTTGGGCAGCAATTGTATGTCCCATATCTGCTGCTATTTTTCCCTTGCCTACTAATGACTCCCTGCTAAGAGGCAGTGGCAAATTAATTGATATCCTGCATGTGTCCCAGGCTGTGCTATTGATTTCAGAAAAAAACCCCTATGTAAAAATGGGTAGAGGGGATGTTGATTGGCTATTTTTTTGGTTGCCGTTTCAGTTGTTTTTGTTAAATATTTGATTTGTTAAGGTTTTAATTGCGCCCATTAGGCATTTCAGTTTTAAGTAGGCACCTAGCATATTTATACAACTCAAAAGAAGAGAGCAAATTGGAGGAGGGATGCTATTCCTTAATTACTGCAAAATGTTAAGGGATGGGTCAATTGACAGCTAATAATGAAATTTTAATTGCAGTAGAACTTAAGATTACATTAATGTTAGCAATTATTATTTTATCTTATTGAGGCTTTTTACATAATTAGATCTTTGCAAGAATTTACTTAGAATATAGTATTCTCTTGACACAAACATGCTGTGTTGGGTTGGATTTGTTTGCAGGCATGATCAAAATGGGAACAATACTGTCTTTTTTAATTTACTATATATATCAGTAGATTATGGCTTAAAGCATTGGTATGTGTTATGACTTAATGAGGGTGTAGCATCTACTGGCCAGAAAAGGAACGAGAGGGATTTTTGGTTTCCACTTGCGTCCTTGACTCAAATGCACTTTTTCTGCTTAAAATGAATAAACAATTCAACAAAAATAAACCCCTTTAAAAACCAGCTTCCCAAAAAATCCTATAAAACCCTCAAAAACCCCAGCCTAATTAGGTAGCCATTGTACTCATTTTATTACCCCACATCATATGCTTTAAGTCCTTCCACTTTGAAGTTCACGTTGGGTTTTAATTTTGTGGTGAAATTGGGATCACTTGACTCCTAAAAGAGAATGTAATAGGGACCTATGAATTGCTGGCATGCTTACTAGTATCTTCCTGTACAGAAGACATGTAGTGATCATATGGATCATGGAAGTGATTCACAAAAGAGAGGATATTTATAATAATCGGTGTACTATTTGGCTATTTGAAAATTTATATTGATTATTTGTTTTTACTGATTCCTCTACAACAGGCTTCTAATTTTCTTGAAAGTAGTGATAAAATGATAATGATCACTACTTTTTTACTTGCTTGTTTAAATATACCTATTTTCAGAGGCATTTTTCTCAAAAGAAACTCTTTAAAGTTCTTTTTTGTAAAGATTTTCGCTAAGCAAACTGTCTGATCTGTTGTCTTGCTAAGAACTTCTTTCTTCTGAAGCCAGACTTTTCATGGAGGAAAATTTAAAGCTGGTTCAGATGCTTCTATTAAAACTTGTGTGCATGTTTCCTTTAAGTTAGCAAAGCAATGAAATTAAATGGATAATAGAAAAAATGAGTAGAAAGCAGATTTGTTTCAGACTTTCGAATTGTTTTTGAAATCTTCAATATTCTCTTTCCCTGGTACTTCTATTTTATCCAACTCCTTCATAAGATTTCTGTAGAGAATCAGAGTATAAACTTCATATCTACCCTGTTTAATAAACTTTCTTCTAGACTACTGAAGGATTCTACTTAAAGCTACCTTTTAGATTTAACAGGTTAACTTTATCTGTGGAGTTGTGAAGCCTATAAACTACTTGTGTTCTTGAAAGAAAGCTGCTGGTACTGGTCTGTACCAACTACTGAATTGTATGTAGTTGTGTTTGTATGGTTAAACTACTGCCTAGCTGTACTATTAAGCCAGCTGTGTGTGATTTTTTTTTTTCTTTGGAAAAACCATAAGCATGGAAGGAACCTGGCCTCCCTAATATGCTTAAGGTTTCTTTTTCTCATTCAGCATAGCATGCCATGAAAAAGATTGGACTGAGGGGCAGAAGTGGATTCCTGGGTGTGTGAAGAAAAATCTGAGCTTCTTGAACAGTCCCTCTGCTACAATTTGAAGTCCTCTTCCATAAAATTTGCTGCTATGGATGCTTTCAGTGAATTGTAAGTAAATAGTTTCTGGAGAAGACAAGTGCTAACCCAGTCAGATACAACTGATGGATGGCTGAACAAGCTGTTCCTTTTTGTTACTGTGCTGTCAGTTGCCATCTCCAGCTGAGTTGCTGTTCATCGCAGCTAGATGATTTACACATTAAAACAGTAGGCAGGGATGCTTATAAATTAAAGGTCTGGATCAGGCCCAAGATGATGGTGTTGTAGGCACATTCTGTGTGATCTCATCACTGACATATCTAAACCTACTTCAGATAACGTCCTGGGTGAATATCTATACCACATTGATATGGGCTAATAACCAGGGCTCTTGGATTTAATTATTTTTCTTTAGGGCAAATAAATACTGAAAAAAAATGTGAACAACCGCAGCTACAGGGTGGTATGGCTATCATGGTAAGTAGTTTCCTCATAAATATTTAATATGGGGTGCAGGTTGCTGCTCAAACCTTAATATGAAATCTCATCTGTCTGGATACACATCTAAGGTTAGTTAAAGTCCATAAATCTGATCTCCCAAGACATAAGAAAGAGACCAAAGTCTGCATCTTTTTAGCACAAAACCTTTACATGGTTGAGAGAGATGCATATTTGATTACCTTTTTTGATGTTGGTTTATTTTCATGCTCATGCATATCTGTCACCTATTTGTTGTTATCGTCAGAGGATAATCATAATTACCCCATGAAAAGAGAACTTTAAAAAGTATAAATCCACTAAGATTTTTTTTAAAATAACCATAATAAAAAGTCAATAATAAAATCTCAAAGTGCAGCCAGCAGGCCTCCAGCTGTGCATGAATCATCCAGTTTGTATTAAATGAAGTACAAATGAGTGATCCAGGGGGCAGGGGTTTTTTTGTCAACACACGGCAAGGACTTGCCAGTACCAGATGAGCAGGCTTGTGCTCTTCTTCTGGGATTTACTGAATTAAAGCAAATTAAAGAAATATAGAGGCTCTTTCGTGTGGTTGACAAGCAAGCAGCAGGATAAGCCTTACCTTCATTAATGAAGGCTCTGTGTTATGAACAGTTTCAAGTCTACAATATGGAGAACATTTTGCTAATAAGATGTCTTCTGGATGAGAGCCATTCTCCAGCTGAAATCGGTGTCCACTTGTGTTGAAAAT
The DNA here is from genome assembly GCA_013400935.1 of Turnix velox. Lineage (NCBI taxonomy): Eukaryota > Metazoa > Chordata > Aves > Charadriiformes > Turnicidae > Turnix > Turnix velox. The sequence goes on along the minus strand of VZTY01025126.1, from coordinate 162,795 downwards.
ATAGCAGAGGAGTGGTCATGAGTAGGAAGAAGCAGGTGAAATTCAGTCATACACATACTGATGGGCTTCTTTTGACATCTATTTAGAACTGCAATGGTAACTTGCGTGCTAAGCACAAAGGTAACGGATGTGATGATGTCTATCCAGGATTGTGGAGGGACAAGCAGTAGTTATGATCTGGATTAGTACCTGAAACATAAACACCACCAAAAAAGTAGGAAAGAGACCAGGGTGTAGGACCTCTGTAAGACCATCCATGTTTTTCATAGAATTAGAAAACGTGCTGAGTTGGAAGGAACCTTCAAGGGCCATCTAGTCCAATCCCCTCTGCAGTGAGCTTATCCCAAGTGGCAAGTGCAGTATCAATATGTGAGTGAGGCAAAAGATATCAAGATGAGCACATGATAATAAAGGTGATTTAGTTAGATTAGGAAGTGCAGAAGCTTTCTGGACAAGCAGAAACTGTATGAAGGATGGACTACATCTTCTTTATAATGGGGTCAGGCTGATTATGCAGATCTAGAAAGTTTACACTTCAAAATTGGGGCAAAGCTTAGAGTTCACCTCATTTAAACTGATATGAAGAATGTCCAGTGCACTCCTGAAAATACTGAGGGAAATGAACAGTGCATAAAAAATAAAGGAGATGTTAGTTCACTTGTAATGACAAGTGATTAATACATACACTGTAAAGTGATGGAGTGTAAAAGTTTTCTCATTGCAGCCCAAGTTCTGAAAAGTAAGAGAATTAGAACATATGGCATTAAATGACAGCTGCAAGCAGGCATTTTTAGAAAGAGGACATTTGATAGCTTGTGATACTACCAGGCTACAAACCTTTCAGGAATCACAGTAGTTTATACTGACAGGAGCATGAAAGGGGTGGCACACTCTCTGTAAAATTATGTGAAGTGTAGCAGGAAAAGCTTTAAAGGAAAAGCTAAGTTCTGTGGAATTCCTGTGTGTAGATTCCCCAGATTCTAATAATAACACTGTATTTGTTTTACTATCCACACCATATTTAGGAAAGATAATGGGCATAACATTCAACAAGATCAGTCAAATTGCAATTTTAAGGCAGGTAGCAATAGGAGGAAATTTCACTACAGCAAACATTTTTTAATGCAATCATTGGCTACTTTTGAGTCAAACTACTCAGTACAACAAGAAAATATGCCATCCTTATTCAGATTGAATGCTGCTCAACATTCATCTCTGAGCTGCTCTGTTTTTGTTGCCATATTTTTGTTGCCATTAAGTTGAATGTTGTAGCAAGAAGCAACAGGCAAAACAAATCCAGTGCGTTTATACTCTATTTTAAGAGCTGCAACTATATGAAAATGGGAAAAATCATCAAAACCAAAGAACACTCCTTATGAAGAAGCAGTGCAAGAAAATACTGGAGGCTAAGTTGCAGTTCAAGGGAAAAAAAAAATAACAGCCCAAAAAAAAAATCTCCTGAGGTTAATATCAATTTTTAGAAAGTGATGGGAATGAGATCACCAAGTGAGAACAGGAAAGTCCCCTAAATGTGGCAGGTGCTATGCTCAAGCTTATATGAAGGTGTTCTTTATGTACTTTAAAGCTAGGTAGGTAGCTGGATATATTTTCATGACAAAAGAGACAAAAGTGCAGCAGAGAAGTGAGGTGAATTGTCCTTTGCTGAGGAATTGGAGGTTGGAGATATTCTTTGTGACCTATTCTTTTTTAACAGAGCAGAGAAGCTACATCAATTTGAAGTAAATGTATGGGATGTATTACATCTGATAGACAAGTTGTATCAAGTACAGCTAGGATAGTATTCACTAGAGGACTCTGAAGCAATTCAGATGTGAAATTACTGACCCTGGTCTGCAGCCCTACATTACAAATAACTTCAATACCAGAGCAGTAGAATGTTGCCTGCAATCCTATCTGCAAAAGGAGTCTAATAGGCATATTGTCATTTACAGAGTAATAAGGCTTGTGTATATCTGTGGTAGAATCTCTGATAGCAAATATGAGTGTGTGGATAAATGCTGCCTGGAAATCAGCATGATCTCTGTAGAGGGAGTACCTGCCTTGCTAACGAACTGCATAACACCTCTGTGAATTTGGTAGAAAAAATTGTGGATAAAAGGAATTCACTAAATATAAAGAAGACAGTCAGTTACATGGTGTGATAGACTAAACTCCAAGGGGTGGAATGTGATTCAGTGAGTAAACCTCTATGATGGAAGAATGCTCAGTGGAGATGAGCAAAGGTGATGTGCTCATGAAACTCAGAGAATGATGCAGAGAAACTGGTTTCTGTCTTCACGCAAAAGGGACTAGCGGGTGCATTTTGTTCTAGATGACCAACAGTTTAGTGGATTAACTGGAGATCTAAGTGTCTCCCAAGGTTAGCCACACCAAGTGGGGGGGAGTGAATATGTGTCTCAGTCTAATCTTGAGCATAAGAACTAGAAAAAAATTTCTTGAATAAAGCTACAGTATTCAGCTGATTTCAACTCGCTTATTCCTTCCTCATGACTCAGAATGCCCAGTGTTGTGGCAGTGAAAATAGACAAAATTGATGAAGGGATTACTATATTTTGCTAAATGTAACTTAAACATGTATTGTGTTTTTGGTTTATTTTGTATTGGTTTGCTAAATCACAAACCTTGTGTGACGTTAAATATCTTATAGTAAAGTTAGCATTAGTCAATAAATCCTCCTCATATGGAATATGTAACAGAACCTGATCAGAGTATGTTGAAGGCCAACACAAGCCCTTGGGAGAAGGTCTTCATAGTATTGCAAGCATGCTTATAGGATAAGGGAGAGAGAATAAAATAGCAGTGGAGCTCTGCAGGGCTGGTTATGGAGTTGGTTTTACTTAACTTCAGTGGTAAATTAGGAAAGAAAATGTAAAATGAAACTTCCATGGTTGAAGATGATTCACAGTAATCTCTGAAACCAAAAAGTGTGTTAATGATCCAGAAGTCTAAAAGAACCTTCTAAAACTGAGGGAAAAAAAAAAAAGCATGAGCTTCCATGTAGATAATTTATGTTAGCAGTTAAACTTGGGAAAGATCAATCTAAAGCGTGTCCTCATGATGCAGAACTCAAAATTGAAAGTTAGAGCACAGCAAGGAGGCTTTGGATTGGCATTTTTGTGAAACGTTTTATTCAGTTTACCATCTGCTAGGCCTACACAGCATTCAGTTTCGAGGTGGTTTGGAACAATGGATGAGATGAAAAATTGTCCAGGCCAGTGCTATTCCTAAATAGCATTTAGGAATACTGTGGAGACAGAATCTGGGCTAGATACTGAATAGGATGTGCTTGTTTGCTAAATTTTTTAATTACATTTAGATAATGTGCAGTGTTAGGCAGTAAATGAAGACTAACAGTGGTTTCATAATGCAATGGCAGAAGTCCAAATTTTGCAGTGATGTTTCTTCACATCTTTGGTGATGACTTCTTGGAATTTCGTTGTTACATCTGAACTAAAAGCAATGCAGGTACTATGATATTTTCGGATTTATAAATACCAGCATGAAATGTGGGCTTATCCTGACAATTGTTTTATCACTGCGTAAAATTAGTTAACACTTGTTATCTGAACCATAATGATTAGCCAAATGTTCCTAGTCCATTTTGAATATACTTAAATCTGAATAAAAGATCACTTGTGCATTTCCTTGGGCAAAGAGCATGAACACTTTCCAGTTATTGCAGTTGACTTAACAAGTGGCTACTTTGTTGTTTACTAAGCCCTCAGTAAAGGATGATTCTCTGGTATAATAATCTTTGTAATATTTCATTAATATTCATTGTTAATTAACACTTAATGGAACAGAGAAGGAAATGTGCAGTCTAGCATGGATGTTTTTGTCATTCATGTTCATTAATTTAACATTATGGTTTTTCAACTGTTTTTCATAATACATTTTACCTATGCAGAACAATACATGGGAGAGTTAATCTTTCATGAGATTAATTAATCTCCCATGAGAATATTTCTGATAAACAGCCCAATAATAGTAAGGGTTTTGTTAAAACATCCTAAAAAACTGTTCATACTGTTTCCATTGTGATATTTTCAAGAGTTTAGAATCATAGAATAGTTTGGGTTGTAAGGGGCCTTAAATATCATCTAATTCTGACCCCTCTGCCATAGGCAGGGACACCTCCCACTAGATCAGGTTGCTTAGTGCCTTGTTCAGCCTGGCCTTAAACACATCCAGAGAGGGGGCATCCACAACCTCTCTGGGCAGCCTGTTCCAGTGTTTCACCACCCTCACCATGAAGAATTTCTTTCTAATATCTAGCCTGAAACTCGTTATTCTGTAATTACATGCATTATGCATAGTCCTTCCATCACATATCCTATTAAAAAGTCCTGCCCCAGCTTTCTGGAGGCCCCCTTCAGGTACTGAGAAGCTACTATGAGGTCCCCCCGAGTCTTCTCCATGCTGACCAACCCCAACTCCTTCAGCCTATCCTCATAAGGGAGGTGCTCCGATGTATCTAGATTTCTCTGCAAGGCATCTTGTCCCCCAGCAGCACCTCCTGATGGTATTGTCAGCAAAGTTGCTAATGGTGCATTTACCTCCTGCATTCGTATAATAGATACATTGAACAGAACTGTCTGTAACATTGAACCCTAAGAAACATCACTCCTGACAGTTTGCCAGCTGGATGTAGCTCACTCATTACAATGCTTAGACCACCACTGTTCAGCCAGTTTTTAACTCAACACACCATAAGCTTGTTCATTCCACAGTTGGACAACTTGTCAAGAAGGATGCTATTAGGTATGATATTCAAAATCTCAATAAAATGCAGAAAATATGACATCCACTACCTTCCCTTCTCCCACTTGGTCAGCTGTTGTTTTTACTGACATTATTAATATGATAATATTTCACAGCAATTTACAGTTAGCAATATCCAGGTGGTTCTTTTTCTAAGGTGAATTTAGGGCATTTTGAGCAGTTGTAAGATGCAAGATTTGTAACAGCAAAAAAATCCCAGAGTATTCTAGATTTCCATCTTTCTGGATGCAGTGCCACATCTGATCACAGACACTATAAGGCATGGTTTATTTGGCAGGCTTTAATAAGGGGTTTACGTTAATCAGACGTAACTAGATTTTTTTATTTTGACCCCTCTTGGATTTAAACCTCATCTCCCAGAGCTCCTTGCTATCCTGCCCTCTTGAGAATGCTTATTTTGATATTTTTCTGCAAACTTTGTAGCTTTTTTGGCAGACTTTAACTTAAACACTGCCTCATTATGCAAGGTATCCCTGGTGCCAATGCAAAACATTTTATATTACCAGACACTAGTGTCATGAAACTCTGGAGAGCTGGAACAGGAGATAAAGGTGTGGAGCTGAAAACAGGTCTATCATGAATAAATCTGTTCCAAATAAAATCTGGATGTGGTGATTAAGTGTTTGCTTTGTGTGTCTTTACCATATTCATTCAGCAAGATTATGAAACCACAATTTTAAGGAGAACTGCTTTTGAAGAATATTTTGCTAATATATGAGTTTCCAAGCCTGAAGTTGTTTCATGGGTGAAGGGATGGTAAACAGTGAGCTTCATGGAATTCTTGCCAGTTGGTAGCCTTTTCTGGATATTGGTTTAGAACTTGGCTTGACATTTTAATTTGCCTCCAGACTAGATTTATTTCAGAGTAAAGCAGGCCTGGAACTAAGAAACTTTTCATGGCTTCATCCTTTGGAAACTTTATCAAGATCTATATATTTTATTAGGATATGATGTTGAAAAAAGTCAAGCAAAGCAATATTATTACTTTTGCATTTCAAGGCAAAAATCTTTTGTCCTAGGGAAATATATTAGTCTTTGGATAATTTTTTTGTCCAGCAAGCAACAAATTTACCAACATATATTTTTAAACTTGCCTTGCAATTGAGCTAATGATAAGTTCAGTGTCAAGAAGACAGAACATTGAACTAAAGGAATATGGGTGTTCATGGAGTCCAATCTCTCTCACCTGCAGGCAATGTATCACATGTGTTTTCTTGCTTAGTTGGAAAATAAAAGTACCAAGGAGGGAAACTGCTGCTATTTTGTCTTCAATAGGGCAGAACTGAACAGATCATGCAAAGTATTTAAACACAAGATTATGAAAGATTTTTTCATTTGTTTCATGTTGAGAAGGTAAAACTACGTTGAAATTAATATTTAATGAAGCCTAGTGGGAAGGAAGATTGCTGTCTTAAAGCTTAGGGATTTTTTCTATGAGTATCTGCTGTTAAACAACTTTATTTTCAGTGTTTCTCTCCTTTCTGATTTTAAAATTTAAGTAGTTATACCCAGAAGGTCTGGTTTTCATGGTAACAGCAGCCTTTTGCTTGGAACTTTAAGTAGAGCTCAAAGATGATGCCAAACTTTAAAAATCTGCATTAACAAATTCTTGAATAGGTATAGATCCACAAAGAGAGACCATTGTGTGATTGGGATCTAAGCTGTTTCTGTATTCTTAAAAGTTGGATTAGTACTTTTAGAGTGTACCTATATGAGTAATGAGACATTTCAATATTCTGAGCTTCTTTCGAAAACTCAGGTGACTGTATGAGTTGCTTGGCAGTGTGTAAGAGTGTCTTTCTCATTAGAAGAGAACTTACTAATTGTTGAATAAGATTTATTCTTTCCTTCAGAACATCATACTGAGATCTTCTTTTTCTCTGTTTGACATCTGATGACATTATAAAGTGTAATTTTGCAAAGGAATTTTACTTGCAATTTTGCAAAGGAATTTATTTGCAATTTTACTTGATGAAGATGCTGATTATGTCATACCAGTTACACTCAGATGCCTTGTGTGAGAGAGGAGGAGATACAAAATGTTACTGGAAAATGTAGCATTTTCCCAGGGGGAAATACAATAGTACTATTTTGCATGACACTTGTATTACTTCTCTCCACCTCCCCTTTCCATTTTTGTTTAATTACTACTGCATGGCTGTACGGAGGTAGGAGGAAGCAATGCATGGCTGGAAGACAAAGATTTATAAGCCAAAAACTACAGGGAATTTAGTGGTTCTGTAAGTAAATGTCTAGCCCAGTGGCACCCCAGTGAGAGTCAGACCTTTGAGGTGAAGTAGACATCACAATGAAGTAAGTTATCCCACAGGATATGTAGGACAGAGAGAGATTACCAGCAGGAAAGGAAGAAAATCTATTTGTACCTCCAGGACACTTTGTTATAAATTTGATCCATTTATGCTTCTAAAAGGTTGTTTAAAACCCTAATTAGCAACAGGAAACCAGGAGGGCTTGAACTACAATCTGTTGTTTTGTTTAATGTAGAATGTAGTGAATCTTGCCCAAAGCATCAAAGACAGCTGTAGGAAAACTACTTGTTCTGTGTATAATAAAGTGAAATGTGTGTTGCCCTTAACCTTAACTCCCCCCTCAAAGTCTTTAACTTAAAGAACTAATTTAAGTGAGGCAGAATTCATTTATTTTACCTAAATACAGCCTAAGAGGATTTTGGGTGAAATTGCTAATATCCTTGCCTCTAAATGTGGAATTGCTATTTGTACAAAGGCTGCCTGAACAGAACTACTCTTAAAACTACTATGTCCAATGTAACTTACATTTGTTAAGTAGAGCAAGCAAAATGCATTGAGAGGATAACACAAGTTAACATATACTTTAAACTTAATCAAAAGAAATTGTACTGCCTTGGTGTAGCGTCTCACTATGACTGATCAGCAGGATTAAGGGTCTTTTTTGCAAATGTTTGGTTAAGAAAATATAGGAGGAGGAGGGAGAGAGCAAACACAGGGGCCAGAGTTTGTTCTGTCATCATCTTTGTACTTGTTTCTCATACACTGGAAGTCATGGTATCATGAGCCTGCTGGAAAAATCATGTTTGTTTTACCAAAGGTAGCTGTCATCTTTTACTTAATTGCAGTGGACCTCTGATCCATCACCTTATGCCTGCAGCATGATGTTAATGTTTTCATCTGTTGAAACTGAAATGTTACTATATTTGTGCAGAATCAACTTCCTTGAGATTGCTGTTTCTTTTATAGTTCTATGTAGCATTTGTAAATTGATAATCAGAATGGTCTCAAAATTAATTAAAAACTAATAAAGCACAATTTTTTTTAAGTCTGGGCACAGATCAAAACAAACCAAACAGTCAGAAATGCTGTAGCTGGCACATCAAGAGGTGCCAGAGGAAACAATTTTCAGTACTCAATAGGGGGTCTTGATTTCTTTTGAAACCTAGGTATAATGCAGTAGTTCTTAACAGAACAACCTCCCACTATCACCAGCCCATCTTTCCAACTATTTACCCTTTCAAAGATATAGAAAATGCAGTAGCACATAATATTTACTGAAACAAAAGCATTCTCTGTGAAGTTGTCCTGTGGAAGCTGTCAAACAAACTTTGATGAATTAGAGGAAATATTTCTTTGTTGATGTTTGTAAGTACTTTGTCTCATGCATCTGAGCAGTCCTTTCTCATGGAAATATGAAAGGAATTTTTCATAAATATGTATATTTTTCTGTATTTTGACTGTGTGAGTATGTGCTAGAGATGGTAGTCAGGCTTCCTGCATTTTTGGGTTTATTTCCCAAGAGGAAACATAATTTAGGATTCTTTATGTGAGTCCTGTTTTTGTGGAAGAAAAATGATCATGGTAGTTAGCTAACAACATTAATGGGGTGCTTTCTATCACTTTGTGTGGCAAGAATATTTTTATTTTCCCCCTTAACACACTTTTGTCACTTGGATGTCAGATTGTTTAGATCAACTGCATTATATTTTTGACAATAAGTTACAGAGTTGTTCAGTGCCCTGTTCATTTGCATAGTTTTGTTGATGAATCTCAGCTTGTTGGGTTTGTGTTTTAAAAATTGTGCCACTTTCTATCATAGTTTTTGATATACATAATTTCTTCATATCATAGCATATGTAATCATACAATTACTTGAGCTGTTTATCAGTCAGCACCATATTTCAGTCCAGTTAATAGTGAACTGATACTTTATACTTATTTTTATCTTCAAATGAAAAAATAATGATGATTAAGAACTTTGTTTTATTGTCAAGATTTTCTTGTTCTCTGTTTTGGATTTTTTTTTTTTATTTTCCAGGCTTTGGAGGAGAAATATTTCTCAGTAATGTCTGCAAATGCTCTAAAAGAAAGCATTTTACCAAAGGACTACAGAAGGTACTCTACTCTCTGTAGAATCATACTAACTACACAATTGCCTTGGAAAAAACTTCTGGAGTGTCTGTTCAGTAGCAGGGGAATTGAGAAGGTACATGGAGCTGTGAGAACTGACCAAACACTTTAAAAAGTGTAGGCTTTCAAACTTTCCACTGCTTGCCCACTCTCTAGCTTTATCTGCAGATAAACTGAATAACAGAAGCTACTTCTAAAACTTGTTCCCTCCTGTGTAGCTCAGCGAAGTTGCTGGTTGATGTTTTCCCACTTTAATTAGTAATATATAAAGATAAATAAGAAAAAAAATTGATCAATGAAAATCTTGATGAGTGTTTACTAGTTTCATATAGCCCTGTGTCAAAGAAATAAAAGCAGAAAAATGGTTTTGTATGATCCAAAGACTAAGGCATTGAACAGTAAGGAATGTTTTTACTAATCTTTCAGCTAAAACATTATTTTTCTACTGGAGAAATTTCCAAAAAAAGTGCTGGGACTAGTTTGTGGGCAGGATTCACAACATCGACCTTTCTCAGTGTGAGAAGACACATCAAGGGTTAGGTACTTCTAAATCTGAAATGCTTCTTTTTAAAATTCAATGTGCAGTTCTGCTAGCCTAAATTTTAAGCAAGAACATCTGTGCCATAGCTCTTTTCTACTCTGGGGGCTCCAATTGCAGTACTTTGGGGAACCCATGTGTAACCTTAGAATTCAGAATGATTCAGTGCTATCCTGAAATTAGTTGCCTCATCCATCCATCTAAGAATCTTTACATTGCATTATGTCCTACTTGCAGTACAAAATGCAAGACAACATTAACTTGGAACATGCTTGGCTTTTTTCTAAAACAGACTTGCCAAACTGGATGAGTAGAGTATTGGTAATCTTCAAAGATTTCCTATATGGCGTGGCATTCATAAAGCTGAAGTTCATAAGGAGAGAGGAACTGCAAAGAGGAGATTGCAACTGCTATAAAAAATTTTGACACATGCCACCTGGGGTAGCAAATCTTTGATGTCCAAACCTGAACTGCCTTTAAAAAAAGTAATTTTCAATAATAGAAAAGAAATGTTGAAGGCTGCTTTGAAAAAAAGAGGCTTAGACACAGAAAAGACTAGGTGTACAAATGGTGCTAAAGTTGTTTATGTTTTTTAATGTGAGAAATGGGATTGCACTTGAATTTTGTGTTTTTTGCAATGATCACCAAATTCTTGTTATGTGCAATAAATATATATATTTGCTGTTCCCCCTTTATAAATCTCCTGCACTTCTCCATGTACCTTTGAAATATGAAGATTGAAATAAAAAGCAGGAAGAATTAGGAGGGTAAGGGGAGGCTGGAATGGAAGATATAAATGAGAGAAATTTAAGCAGAGGAATAAGCACTGTTGAAGTGGATAGTAGTCTGCAATATCTGAAAACACTGGCATTGCACCGAGTGAGGAGTATGTATGGGAAATGGCCTTATGAAGACCAAGACCAAAGAAGGAGGGGACAGGAACCTTATTTCCCTCCTTATTGAGGATGGAGGATGGGCAAACAGCTGGGTGGGTTAGTGCTGAGAAACCAGACAAGGACAGTACACCACATAAGGAACTGAATGAATCTTCCATCCTTAAGCCTAAACCCTTCACACAGCCCTCATTTAGCCAGGGAGGTGCAAAGCAGCCTCAGCTGGACAAACTTTTTATTTTGTAAACAAAAATAACAGTGGAAAATGCAACACTATTACAAACACCACATTCAGTTTTAATGCTATCTCCTTGCTAAGTAGTTGGAAAAATAATAAGCAGACTAGAGGTAAAATTTACATCCTTAGGGTAGTTGATGAGGCACAGTTAGGTCCACTGGAAATTGCCCAAAGGCCTGCAAAATCTACTACATGTAATAACATATAATCTAAATATAAAATCCAGATGCTCTGGGAAGCTTATGTAGCATTATTTTATGCATAATTTCCTATTTCCTGCTGTTTTATTTCCCCACTTTCCTGAGATTAGCTATTAGGTTTATTATGAATTATAGGTTTAATATCTACTGTGTATTTAATAGGAAAAGAGCCTGTTACTTTTCCACTTCTGTTTTTGCTCCAATTGTGATAGGACTTTATGAAAATTTTTTTTCATCATCATATTGCAGTATTTGCACTTGTTTCTCATTTATTCTTCTAAATTTTTGTTTATTATCAAGTTTTTTTGCTCAGCACCAAACACTACCGTAATTCTACTAGTTTAATTTTCAGATTCTTGTTGAAATCTCTATGGTTTTTGGAAGGACTTGTGCCTTTTTGGTAGAAGGTTATAATGTAGCTATAGTGAAGGTAGCATAGTGGAGTTAATTAAGTTTATCTAACTTGATATTTGTTGTAAAACATTGTCGAAAAACATGTTTAGAATAATCTAGTCAATCCAAAAGTATTGGATCCTACACATTTCTGTAAATAGGCATTCCTTGCTACTTTGTATTACTAATGTAAAGATATTTCAGAAAGTTACAGGCATTCAAACAGGTGATTAAGGAACTATTGGCATGACAAAAGTCTAAAGTATAGAGCTGAAGGATTGTCCATTGCATTGGCTGCTATTAGCTTTCTTCACTCCAAAACAGTTTTCATGGTTTGCTTCCCGTTTGTGCATTTGGAAAGACTGTTACTGGTCCCTGACTTTTGAAAAACTTTTTGGGTAAAAGCAGAGTGACTTCAAAATGAGTGGCCGGAGACATGAAGTGAGATAAAATATTAAAACATTTTTAAAAGTGTTTTTTTCAGAGTTCAGTAGTTAAAATGAAGCTAGCTTTTCCCAAGTCACACTTTTTTCACTCCATTGATGTCCTAGTTTCACTGTTGTCCTATGGATACAATTCTCACTTTTTAAGGCAAGCAATCAATAGATTTAATAATGTATTAAGAACAGAACACTTCTGTTTTAACAAACTTAGTCAAACTGTGTGCCTTCATATGTAATAAAGAGAATTTTACTTGAAAATAGGTTATGGCATCTTTGAGAGACTAGTGAAGGTACTAGATTTTTATTCCTACTTTTATTACTTCAATTAGACTGTTTTATTCTTCTCTTTTTTTTTGAGTTAAACTTCATCATATGGCCAAACCATCTTTTTCTGTTTATTCAGTACCTTATGCACTGAAAGCTGCCTGCAGCTTTCCTACCTTTATCAGCATTTAATTTTGTCACAATATCAAGGTCCCATTAACAAAGTTGTCTGTTTTCTTGATCTTGTATCTTTCATCATGGGCTTGGTTTAAATCTCAAAGGTGGCTGCTATGTCTGGAATTGTTTTTTCACTTCTGTGCCCTCTCAACAACAGAATCATCAGTGCATTTTCAATGGCTTGAATGGTACTAAACAATAGATGTGAGTTTTTCAGAGCAGTGAGGGTTTGGCTTCTTTTTGTATGCATTAAACATGTATAAGCTTATACCTTAGAGGTGGGGAAAAAAACCCAGAGTGGAATTGGAATACCAGAGTGACAGTCTGTTACATCTTCATTTCTTCTATATCACTCATGATATCCCTCAGATATAAGTTCTGATGCTTTTCTCCAGAGTGCTCTGTAAAAATTGTGAGCCATGAAATGAAGTGCTTACAGAGAACATAAACTCTTTCAGTAACTTGGCAGAGTTTATAAATTTCATAAACCCCCTGAATCAGCCCATATTCTAATTTATATAGATGTTTCATATGTAAATTATGATGTCCATTGTCATAAATGAGCCTTCACAGTATTTAACACCTCAGCCTACTTAGAGAAATCAGTGAATATAATCATAGATCTTGCTGTTTATGGAGATTATAGTAACAGGAAGCTGTGCACAAAGAATTAGTAAGCTATTTTAAATGCAATTTTAATGTAATATAATCAACACACAAAAGAAGAGTGAGCAGGAGCTTTTTTTGATCTGTAACCCGTACATGGATAACTTGATATTTAAAACCAAACTACTAGCATACTTTCAATGTATCTGCTATTTCCCTTCTCTATATATACATCTTTGAAAGGTCTTCGTGTCTGAACTGAGTTTTGGATGTCTTCAAGTTCAGAACTTGGATATAGAAAATTTTGTCAACTACTAAAAACCTGTGTGTGTTATGAAAATAACTATGGTTGTTCTTTCTCTGCAGCTCTAGAAGCATCTCAGTCCTGATGCTGTCAAGCAGCTTGTCTCCAATTTCACACACAAGCCCTAGACTAAGAGAGAAATATATTTTTCAGCTTATTCTCTAACCTTCTGTGACTCTCTACAAAGACAGGAACTAGTTTTCTGCTGAAAGAGAGACCATTGGCTTCTGCTGTTAAGACAGCAAGTGTAATGCTAACAGTTTCACATGGTAGCAGTGTCTACAGGTACTGCAAAGCATGGATACCAACCCTGGGAAAGGGATCTCATTTAAGATCATCTCTCTTTCCTGAGCATTTCTTGTAGTTAGAAAAGTTTACACCAGGCCAACTATTAGAGTTGGTGTTCTTCTGAGTCGCCTCTTCAAAACTCCAATCCTTATCCATAAGTCATGCTTTGGTCCCCAGTACCTTAACAGCAGATATTCCAGATAGCTGTGACAACAACTATATACTATAGGATTAGCCCTCTTTCCTTGAAGAACTAGGATTCTAATGGTAATTGCAGAATTAAGTAGTTTAAAGTACAGGCTGAAATTTGTGAGCTATAGCCAGAAATGTAATCTAACAATCTTTTGGCAAAGAAAGTTTCTAACCTTGAAGACTGTTCTGAACCTTGAGGTGAGGTGTGGTGTGGGAGAGAGATGGACCAACAACAATTGGCTTAATTAAATGATTAAATAGCCTTTTAAATAAGAAATGAAAGAAAATTATATAGAGATAATAAATCTAATGTTCCTTCAGATGTTGGGCACCCCATGTTTGTGCATCGTCAGACAGACCATAGATGGATTTTCCATGACAGCCTGCAGAGACCCTATCCAAAAAAGAGTGATTCAGAGGTTCCTCTTTTCTGATCCTTATCTTTAATTTCCAGATCTTTAACTGTATCTTTAATTTCCTTCCATGAAGATAATTCTAATCATAAAAGATACTCTCATGAGGACTTCTGCTGAACTTCTAGATGGAAGTAGAGCCATGCAGATGGTATAATTGCATGTAAGAGATCCTGGTGGATCTTCTGTTACAGTGAGCTGGTACAGCTCAGGACAGCAGGTAATGGTGTTAGCTGTGGTGTGAATCACCAACTCCCTGAGGTATAACTGCCTTCTGGGCAGAAGCATTAAGTTGTACCCATAGATCCACATAGACTTTACTATGCCAGGCTAACCTCAGAAGTCTTTGTTGTCCTTTCCACTTTACCGAAAACGATTGTTATTCTAGGAAGGACCTACAAAAGTATGCAGACAAAAATACAAAAAAAAAGTCCCACCTTTTACATGGCAGCTAACTTGGCACCCTAAAAGAGTAGAAACTCAATCCATGTCATCTTTCACTGTTAGGTAATCTGGCCTCCTGTAATATTTCTATTTTTATACTTTCAATTTTATTTTTATTTTCTTCCCTAAGTACATGAAATTATCTAACTGGGAGTTAGGTGAAACTTTTATTGATCTTGTAATTTCTTTTGCGTTGACTGGCACATCAGATGAGATATTAAAAGTGTCAAATTTCACAGGCAAGTTTATGATGCTTAATAGTCTTTCCAGTGGTTAACCACAGCACCCTTTCATTAACAAACAAGCAATCATAGTCTCTATTTCTTTTTTGTTCAGTGATTAAGATGGTAAATGAGATAAATAGCTTCTGAATTTTGGATTGTGGGAGCTTCTTGAGAAGCAGAAAAGAACATATTAATGCCCTTACTGCTGTTTTTGTATGTAGCTCACAAATGATACACTTGAATCTGATTTTCTGAAAAGCAGTGCAGATTCATGTAAAACAAGCCATACAGATAAGAGGCAAGCACTAAAACTATAAATACATTTGTAAAAAGGTTTTGTATGGTCTCTAAAAAGGCAATGCAATTTGCATTACCCCATATGTTCCAGCTTTTTAAAAAGATAACTCCTCACTTATCCCATCAGTCAAATTCATTGAAAAGGCAAGAGCCATTTATCTGGGAAATGTATTTGACAATAAAATCCTAGAGTTGCAATTACAATTGGCAGATTCAAGTCTGCTGTTGGTGGCAGAAGTCTTAGTAAGGGAAAAAAGATACATAATTTTTGTAATGTTCTATTGTGCATCAGGCTGTATTAATCTTGAACATCATGTGTTTCACTGGTAATGGAAGGAAACAGCATAAAAATTGGTGCTGTAATTTGCTGAGATAATTAAATTCATTATTTTTTTAAGAGGAATAAAAAGAACCTGGGAATAAAATGAACAGGAAAAGAGAATTATTGATTTGCATTATGGAAACCACTTCAAGCAGGCAACTGAAAAAGGTTGTGTGCTGGCTTCTATTCTCCTTTCCCAAAGTGAGGGTTAAGCGTGGTACCTGAAATTCCCTGGGGGCTGGAGCTCTAACACCTTAAGAGGGCAAGATGTTACTGCTAATGATTTTTATTTCTTCTGTGAATTCTTTGTTCTCTTTACTCCTGCCTTTTTCTAAGCCTAAACTCAGCAGGACCTTGACATCTCCCACATACTGTCACTGAGATGCCTCTCTACATGCTTTAAATGTGTCCTGTATTCAAAATTGTTGTTTCTTATTTGGAAAATTTTATCCAAGGTTGTGCTCATGTGACACTGTCATAATACAGAGTAAAACACTGTCCTTGAAAGAGTTTAGTCTCTGTATTAGAGACAGCACAAGCAAGGAACAAAGTACATAAGAGAGCTAAGGAGAGGACCTACTGTCTCTCAGTGTGGTCCAGCTCAGTGCTTCATAAGCTGCTCATGGGCTTCTCCAACTCTATTCTTAAGCTGAAGTAAGTATCTAGCCCTGGATGTGGTGTGAACTCTCCCTAAGTGTATGGTCTTGTATGTGGATTCAGCAGTTCTGCCAGCAGTTGTTGAGGTATTTACAGTTCCTTTTCTCTGTATACTCTCTGTTTCCATATTTTTATCTTGAAGAACCTCTAGCAATAAACTTCCGTTCAGAGACGTGTAGTTATAGTCTCAGAATGCTCAACTTTACCTAACTAGGATGAACAAAATCTTTGTTTGTCTTGAATGAAAAAGATGAAAATTATTCTCTCTTTGTAATGACTGATTGCTAAACCAATATGAATTGATTTTAATCATGGTAGTAGATGCTAGTGTAGTTTTTTGTGGGTTTTTTATTCAACTGGAAATTAAAAAAGACATATGACACTTGACTGAAGAAGATGCTTTGAGCTTAAACGTTCTTGATTTTTCATTGTCTGAATAGCAGGTCTTCTCTTAGGCTGCTTGAAATCCTTAACATGTTGACTATCTGGAGATGTTTTCATTTTCTCCACTCTTTTAACTGCTTTTCCAGAGGTTTCACACCCTTGGCCAAGCTGTGCACATATGCTGAGTTCACAAGATCCATTGCTCTTTGGGGTAATATTAGAGAAGATCGTGTGCTGTCTCTTGAGAGCTTTTTGAGAAGACAAGAAAATCCACTTTCATGCTGTTGATGGCCTTTATTCAATATTAATTTGCTGTCTTTGTGTACTGTTTTTGCACTAAATTTTGGGGGCTTTTGGGAGGAGGGGTAGTCTTGATTCTTACTGAGAGGGACGTACTTTTCACTCTTTTGGGAAAAAGCCCATCTTTATGGATTTCCTCCTTCATCTGTCTTCCCATTCCAATCTTTCAAATTACATTTTTCCCAAAGGGAAAGAGAAGAGAGTTGCATTTGTGCTCGGTCAATTCCTTTCCTCCCACTCTAGTCTCAGATTCAGTGTGCATCACAAAGGACATTAGTCCTGTTGCTTTTATTAACTCATATTTCAGTAGCACTTGAATCTTGTTCTGAGTCAGCTTTGATCGTATCTAAGGCTTGTGGTTTGTTTGTCACCTTTAGTGCTTTGGGTTTTTTTTTAATCCCTTCTCAGTTGTTTTTGCCTAGCCTCCTATTCATCAGAAAGCTGTTTGGGACTCTAAAGCTCATGATGAAAAGTGAGCTCTGCAGGCAAGCGGCATTAATCTTATGACCTTTAGGGCTTTATTCATCACAATTTGAGATTCTGGCAAACATTCTTCTGCATGCTATAATAAATAATTATTAGTTACAGATCTTCAAATTCAATGATGAGACAGCCCAATGATTTCATAGTGTGGATAGTTGTGATCTTTTCTGTGTTGTGGGTAAGACTCCTTCATGTGAGGGATAACTGGAAGGGAAATACCCTATCTCTTGCCTTCAGAGCAGCAATAATCTAGAAAGGAATTGGTCATATCCAGTATCTGAAGGGGGATTGAAAAGCTGGGAAGGGACTGTTTGTTAGAACAGTGATAGGGTAAGGAGCAGTGGTTTTAAACTAGGACAGGGCAGACTTAGATTAGATGTTAGAAAGAGGATCTTCACCATGAGGGTTGTATGACACTGGAATGGGTTTGCCCAGAGAGGTGGTGTAGACCCCATCCCTGAAGGTATTCAAGGCCAGGCTTGATGAGGTTCTGAGCAGCCTGATCAAGCACAGGATGTTCCTGCTAACTAGAGGGAGACTGGACTAGATGACCTTTGAAGGTCTCTTCCAACTCTATGGTTCTATGATCAAAACTTGGAAAGTATAAAAATGGTAATGGGAAAGTGAGTGCTGCTCTGGTCAAGAGGGATACACATAAATGATCTTCATGTGTCACAAAAAATAGTGTGTCATTTAAAGTCATTCAAGGACTTGAAAACCGATGTTTTCAGTTTACCAAAAGTTTAATGTTTGTGCTGGGCTGATCTTCAGGAGGAAATGCTCAATAGTTTAACGCATGTGTTCAGAAAATTAGTGTTCAGTCATTCATAGTCATGACCTGGTATGCCCTTGCAGAGACTCCAAGAACTTCTTACTGAGAAAGCATGTACAAAAGCATATTTTACTTTTGTGTTATTTTGAAATGTATTATGTATAAAGAGCATAGGGGATTTTAGTCCTTAAATTCTTATAGTATTTGAATGCGCAAGAAATTGTGAGTCAATTGTGAGTATTAGGTATTTCCTAAAAACACAGTAGATGTTGAAGACTTCAGGGAAAATTAGGAGTGAAAGACTGGTCTAATTTTTTCAATGCTTTTGAAGCTTCCAGTTATAAAACACCTGTCTTCTAATAGTCATGCTATAATAGTTGCTGTTTTAATAGATTTGAGGGTATATCCATTTTTTCTTCGCAGCACATGCTGATAGCTTATGGTTTATAGCAGTTTTCAGTTTCTTCATTACTTTTCTGTGTGTACTGGGTATATCCAAGATAGGTAGCTAGGTCTGTTTTCTGTGAGTTGTTCTAATCTTATTGTATAAATAATTGCTAAATTATTTATTTGCCTTGTTCAGCATGAAGTCCTCTATTACACCACAAAATAAAAAATCAAGCTTAGGAAAACAAATTATTGCCCAGCATCAAGTAGTTGTCTATTAACAGGTTTTGATCTAAGAATTGTGCTGAGGGATACTGGTCTATTCTGGGCAAGATGTGAGACTGCTGAAAATGCTTTGTCTCTTCTACTCCTATAAAGTTGCAAGTGATCATTGAAAATCATTGAATGGGTTGTCCATTGGGAACACTGGGATGCAGAGGCAGATTTCTAAACCTGCATAGATGTAATTGAAACCATTTATTCTTCTCTTTGTTAGAATAGAGAAAGATACAGCTTTGCCATTTCCTAAAGTTTTTTGTTTTCTCTCTAAAATTTATTTTTCTTCTCTCTTTTTCACTTTCTATCACCTTTCCAGAGCGTTGCTGACCATCTCAGTTATAAAACCTGCTTTGGGCATTAGCATTAAATGGATGGTGAACCTGAGTGATTGGCTATTATCTAGGAACGAAAGACCTATGTTTCTATTTTCTTCAGCTGTATTACTGAAATAACTTCCAATAACCTAAGGTTTCAAGTTAATGGCACTTCGCTGGTGCAAACACTGGGTCAAATTAGTTGTCCCCAATAAAGTAAATTAGGATGTATCTACTTAACATCTATGCAAATGCAAATATTCAAGTGTATCATTATGTTTTTACACATGTACATTCTGATTATAAAGATATGCTATGGATCACATAAAAATAGCTGAAAGGTATCATGGTTCTAAAATGCAGTTTGGCTCATTTTATGCTAGCACTGCTCTGTAGAATTACAGGTATTTGGGAGGGTCACAAATAAGGGGTGGAAATAGTATAATATTTTGCAGGTCACCTGGTCAATTATAGTGTGTCTACAACTGTAGAGGAAATTTGCAGTTTAATGTGGCTTTCTATTATCAGAATCTCAGTAGGGAAAATTAAAGTGATTTGGATATTGTGCTGATCTATCACAACACAGGTAAAGGAGGATTTAATGAGATCAGTGTCACTGTTTTGTCCATGTCCAGTAGCTCACTATTCAGGGAAGCCATAAATATAGAAAAATACTCAGACAAGTTGTAGGCTCTCAGCACATGAGTAAATAGTCAGTGGACTGGTTTTCTGGTCTGTTCTATGTATTCTCAATATTGGTGCTTCATATTATATCATCTGCTAAAAGCAATACTGAAAGTTATTTAAAGAGGCTGATGTTTAGTTTCTGCCTGGGACTGACTACAATTCAAATTCCTAGCTTGAATCTATTTAAGATACCAAGGAAAAAGTGCTTCATTTCTCTAATTGGTATTATGTACTTTTTTGGCATCTGTTATACTAGATGGTCCTAAATTCTTTATGAAATGTTGGAGAGTGATGAAAAGAAGATGATGGAGCAAAACTTCAGTTTGGAGTTGTGGCTCTGTTTCCGAGGGCACCTACTAGGTTGTTTGGTTACTGTTGGCATGATTAATTTTTGTGGGAAATCAATTTGGAATATAATGTAAGAATGTAACCTTTTCTTTTATTCTGTACCACACACACCCTCTTTTATTTTTTTTTCCTAACATGAAACTGCTTTTTTTTCCACATTTGTAGATGTGGCACAATACTGTGAGAGACAGATATCAAAGGAAACCATTCACTTAGATCTTTGTTTTGCAATGTGACCAACATATTGCCAAGGCATTAAAGTGCAAGTTCCTAATTTTTATTTTTTTCACAGGAAAACTTTGGGTTATGCAGAAAGAGAACTGTGACCTTAAAAACACAAAAGAATGAATATCATAGTAATTTCTTCTGACTTTATTTTTTAAACATAGAGAATATCTCCTGTATTGTTAAAACTGTCTAATTTTAGTCAGAACTGTTCTCTTTTTTTTGCTCTAGAAGAAGGTTTGTATTTCAAAGGAATGAACATTCCTGCTGCACTTGAACAATCATGAGAGATGCAAAACTGAAGCAAAAGTCTATAGCTAAGTAAAATTATAACTTAGCAGTATTACTTGAAAGAGCACAATTTAAATTATTATAATTTAATAATGATTACTTTGTTAATTGATGACAGATAATTTGAGAACAGATTCTGTGAAAATATATTGACTTTTTAGAGAAACTGGATTCTCTTCTACATTGAACATTACATATTTTAAAAATAATAGAATTCCTCATATAAATATTCTTAGAGAGAAAAAGGGTATCTGAAGATGATCTGCTGTGTTTAACTCAGATGAGAATTTAGTTTGTATTACACAAATAAATTCTAAATAATTTACTGAATACCAGTAATGTGCTTCTCTTTTGGGAGCTTTTTAGGTGTCAGACTGGAAATTAAGTCAGAGGGAGGAAAAAAAGCCCAAGAAATTAAAAAAAAAAAATTCTTTTTTTCCCATGAGGTAATTTCTCCTTTGAGTATCTAGGAGAACACTTACCCTACAGAAAAATGCTTTTCCCTCTTGCCCACAGTCTTTCCATGCTTGCTGCAGGCTTTAAGGAGTGTAGCTGGAAAGCTGGTTCATGAAAAATTACCTGGTATCTGGCTGAATAGGAGATAGCAGAGTGTCCAGGTGGCAAAGAAGAAAAAGAGCATCTTGGTTTGTATCAGAAATAGCATGATAAGTAGGAATAGGGAAGTGATCATCCCTTGTACTCAGCACTCATCCCCTGCCCTGTTAAGCTTTGGGCTCCTCAATACAAGAAAGACTATACAGCAAAGCTGATGAAGGATCTGGAGTCTTTTGAGAGAAGTGGAGTTGTTTAGCCTGGAGAAAAGAAGGTTCAGGGAAGACTCTCTTTGACTACCTACTCCTGTAGGCAGGAGGTTATAGAAATGTGGATGCTGGTCTCATCTCTCAAATAACAAGTGATAAGGTGGGAGGAAATGGCCTCAAGTTGTGCCAGGGGAGGTTTAGACTAGATATTAGGAAAAACTTCTTCAATTAAAAGGTTGCCAGGCATTGGAACACACTGCTTAGGGAACTGGAGTGATTTAAGACATGTAGATGTGTCAATTAGAGACTTGGTTTAGTAGTGAACTTAGCAATGCTAGTTTGATGGTTGGATTTTTCCAACCTAAATGATTCTATGATTCTCTGTAAATGAGAGGTTTTTGTGCTTTCCCTTTTTGCTGTTTCTTCTCATCATAATCAAATTTTGTCTGGATCTGAAGTTTTTGCAATTATCACTTGCATACCAAAGAATTGAAAAATCTTGAAGGAGTACCTGCAAGCTGAAAACTGCTTGCTCAAGGAGTTAGAAACATTTAGTTTTTCTCCAGCTTGTATTTCTTTTTTTTTTTTTTTAAAGAAATGTTGACCTTTGTCATCAAGTTGACATGACAGTTTCCTTTCTAATCAAATGAGTTGGTTTTAAGAATCAGAATCAAAAGCAGAATAATTACAATGACTGGATGAATAGCTGTTAAAAAAATCATGGTGAAATTACTGAATATAAATGAATTTCAGATATTTCTTAGGTAATGTGTAGGCACCACATTCAAATGAATACAAAACTCCTATATTTAATTCTAAACCTCACAGAATATTCACACTTAGTTTTTAAGAAAAAGTGTTTGAAAAACAGGGATTAAAGTAATTACGAGGATTGGAAATGCTAGATAAAGTGTGAGGTTTATATGCTTTTTGTTTTGCTGAGTAGCAATTTTCATAAATATACAATATCAACAAATGTAGAATACTTTTTCTGCTTTGAAAATGAATATTAAATAGTGTAGATTTCACTGTTACTAAATGCTTTCAATCAAATGGCAAAATACTGGTTTTTTACTTAATTTCCTCTTCCAGGACCTAATTCAGCAATTAAACACTGCACCAAATGGCTCAGATGATATGCTTAGTAATCTCATCCTGTTCCCTGCCTGAACATGCAGAAAACCAAACATATGTCACTCAAGATTTGGCTGCCAGTGTTTGCTGTGTGTAGTCTATGGATTTGGCAACCAGGCATTTAGGAGATCAGGACTGAGAGAAGCTGGCATAAGCATGTAATGAAATTATCTTCAAAACTCTCACTGTGATTTGATAGAAGCTTTTTTTGCCATTTTTCTCACTTAAGTGAGTTCAAGATGGACTCACTGTTTAAGATAGGAAGAAAATTGTGAACATGATTATTACCGCTGTGTTTTGAGGCCACTCAACTGACAGATTTGGAAAGCTTATCTCTGGATTGAATGAGATCTCTTACACTACCAGTGGTAAAACCTCCATGAGTTCATTTATACTGACAAGAGTAAATCTTTTCCCAAACAATTTACCAATATGTATCAGCTCTAAGGTTGATCCCTAAGCAATGGGTGATTTATCTGGTTTAGCTTGATTTAGTTGATATGTTTCTGTTCTGAATTTGAACTCAATTTAAGTATCTACATGTTTCACTAGTACTTACAAAATCAGATTGTAAAGAAAGTACATGCTGCTCTTGTCCTTTGTACTCTCACACCTTAAACTTTGAGAATTTTTTAATGTAAACTTCTGATGTGAATTATAATACTTTAATTAATTTTTCTGAACTGATTTTAATACCAATGCTACTACCCCTTACCTATTAGCAAATTAAAAGAAAAAAATTAAAATTTCTTCATTTCTTAAAGATTTTTCCTGCTCAAGTGTTTCATGCTCTTCCATGGCTTATAATCCATCTATATATGTTTAGTCTGAAGAAAATAGATTTGAGTATTTATTTTCTGTAGCAGGTGATGTATGACAGCTCTTATTAGACTTAGCATTAATATGTGGTTTAGACTATTTTTTAAAATTTTAACAGTGTTTTTTATCCTTTGCACCACTCTTACATTTGCATATAAAATTTATATATTGAAAGTGATATTCAAGTAGGTAAATGTCAGAAAATAGTGCCTTAATTTGCCAATTTATTACCTCAGAGTTATTCCTGATGGTAAATCAGGTTTTTACATGTAAACTGTACTATAAGAAAACTTCTATTATTAAAGCAGTAAATGGGTCTCTGAGACATTGTTCTTTGTAAAAACAAAAATCAAAGATCAAAGCAAATTTGTTAATCTCTCATTCTCATGTTTTTCCAATTGTAAAACAGGAGAATGATAGTTCCCTATCTTGTTTTGTGTATTATTAAGTGCTTAATCAGTCTGTTAATAAAAGCTTTCATCAGCACATTTTCTAGTCATTCTGAGATGAAATTATGGATTCAGGATGAGGACTTTTTCTTTGGGTCCAGCCTTAAGAAGGTTCTCCAGAATTTCTGCGCTGCAGTGAATAATCTCTCTCGCTGAGGTATCCCTACTCCCATTTGCTGCTTCAGCAATTACCAAGATATCTAAATTAAACTGAAGTGGTCAGTCTTTCTTTATGACAGTGTCTATCCTGGTAGAAAGTGATCTTTTGGAAAAGTGACCTTCTAACAGAATTTCACATTTTAAACAATGCCTCTTGGCTCTCTCAAAGCATTTTCTGAAGTTGGCCAAACATCACTAACTTGGAGACAAAGTTTAGTTAAATGGTCAAAGACTGAAGTACTTCCCAAATAAATTCTCACATCAGCTGCTAGAAGAATTTTTTTTTTCATTTCTTCCCTAAGCAGCAGAAAAAAATTAGGCTGCCTTAACAATTGATATCCCCCCTGCAAAGAGAGGGGACAGAGAATATCTTTATGAGGGACGTACCCCTGTCAAGTGCTCTGAGCATAAAGTTTTAACTAGGAAAGCTCAAAATATCTTAAAATGCCATTAAAAATTAAAGAAGGGGAAACTTCGTTTTGAGAGAGCCATGGTCCTATTTATTTGCCCAGGTACAAGGAAGACAGAAAACGATGCATCTTCTGGGAGACAAACACTCATAAGCAGGATGCAGAAAAACAAGGCAAAACAGCAGGAGTTCTAGGGACATTTATATTAACTGGAGAACAGATATGATCAAACGAGTCGCAGGTGTCAGAATGTGGAAGGAATGAAAGAGAAAACTATCCATTTTTGTCAGCCTTGCAGGTATAACCTTCTGCCCCTGCCACTTCCAAAGTACAGCATGGGTTTATTAAACTTTCCTTTGTATAAAAAGTTCTGTGATTGCATTTGTGCAGAATATTCCAGCCCACTTCCAATTCCAAAACCTGTCATCACTTAACTTTTTTGTCTCACAGTATTTTCCCAAAGATTTAGAAAGAACAGGATTGCTTTCACAAAATCAAGCATTAATATGATCAGTGAGAAGTGAAAATGGATTGACTTCTAAGGACTAGGAAAGAATCATAATTGGAGGGAAGAGTGATACCAGGTGCTGCCAGCCCTGAGGTTAGACAGAATGAAGCTGGTCTTGATACTGCTTTCAAAGGCCACAAGCATCAAATGTGGTGATGTTGTTTTGCTTGTGTTTTGGGTGTAGCAAGATTGATTCTCCTAAGGTACTAAAAAGAGGTGAATTTATAACTCTCATGCACAGGTGTAGAGGTAAATGATAAGTTAATTGTCTTGATTACCTTTTACAGTGAGATTTTACATGAAGTCCCTGTCTTCATAATATTGAGAAAGGATTTGGTTTCCTTACAATAGAGGCTGCTTTGTTGCTTTTTCTTTCTCACACCCTTTTCTTTATCCTCCTGTGATTTTCTTCCCTTGCCTAGAAAAGAGAGATTCCAACGGGACTAACATTTTACTTGAATGAATATCTGGATTCACACAGGCCATACTGCTTTACATTTCACAGAAGCGAGTTTGATAACTAAAAGTGTTAGGAACCATCACAGGTCACCTTGGTCATGAGGATGAGAAGGTATTTTCATAGCCAAAATGAATAATTACACAATAGAAAACACAGAAATGCATATTTTTTTACTGCTAATGATTTAAAATAATCTGAATTAGAGAGTCAGAAGAAGAAGAGAACTGTATCCCTTACTGCAATACCAAATTTATTTGGTTTATGCTGAATTCCTTTCTCTACATGCTCATTATTTCATGACTTGTACTGTGTATCTAAACTTGGTATTTTAGAATGACATTTCATATACGTTTTTACAGTTTTAAAAATTATTTCCATTCAGTTGTTACTGTTTGTATTCTGTAATTAAGATGGTTGAGGTGGCCTGTGTCTGTTTCCTTTGATGCTCATTAAGTGTCTTTAATCTTTTCAGATTTCTCTGCACAGGGTCAGAATATAATGACCCTTCTAATTTTCTGTTAATTTCTAAATTATACTTACCTCTGAAGGTTTCTCTAAATCCATCTGCACTATTTCACTTTGGAACACAATATTATCTGGGAGATAAAAATTAATATTCCTCTATCAAAGTATTTTCCATTATTTTCCATCCTCTCTTACCATCCCCTTATCATTTTGATGATATTACTATTGTAGCCATTTCAGTGTTATTAATGTTTTCAGTGTGCTCACTTGCAGTGACATGGCAAGACTTTCACCTGAGTAGACACAGTTAATTTAAAACTTGACAATGTATATGACTCATGCAAATTTTTGCAGTGTGACCTGATTTGCACAATTTTAATCTGCCATTGTGCTGACAAAGTGCATAATATTGTTGGGTACCTCTGGACTTTGCTAATTAAAAAGACTGATGTCATTATCACATTTTGCAACTTTTCTGCATATCCTACTGTCTAGAGTGTAAACAAATATATTCCATGATGAATTAAGAACCACAAGATTTTAATATAATGAAAATTGACAGCTTATTCCATTTGTTTCCATTTTACCTTAGAATTTCTTAACACATAGGCAGTGTTTCAGGAATGTTAGCTAACTGCTTATCTATCACCATATTCTTCCCTCATGCACCTGGGACAGCCAATGTTATCTCTGTTTTGCATGTAAGAAAACTAAGAGAGACAAGGCAGAATAAATGAGACATCTCACAGTGGGATTTTTCATGAAAAGAGAATAGCAATTCTTTATCTTTAATTTATGGAAGCCTTCCTTTCCATTTTTCAACTATTTTTTAGGGAAAAGATTCAGCAGGACACTGCTAGAAAGAGTACTTGGCGATACTTGCAATAGCCCTCACAATAAACTGTAGTTTAAATCTTATATTAATATAATAAATATAATATAAAATAATAGATCTTATATTAATATATATAAATCTTATATTTTTACAGTAACCTGGTCTGAAGTACCCACAGTAAGATCATGCATGTCCCTGTCCTGTGTACTCTTTAAAGTGGAATCATAAGCAAGCACATGAAATCACTATACTGTTCATAGCTTTTTGTATTGTTTTTGTATTCACTCTTCTGCTCATATAGAAACTGTGCATTGAAAGTGGTGTTTTTTCACTCTCTAGGGTTAGTTTCAAGAAGTTGGAGCAGAAAGTCTAACAATCTTAGATTACATGTTCCTCTGTAGCTTATTATATTTGTTTATATTTTGGACAGGGGGATATGCAGCAATGTAGCAAAATTTACTAATGACTTATTCCTGACAATTTCCTTATTCTGAAAAGTTGTCTTTGAATTGTTTTTTGCCATCTACTCCAAACCAACTTTTATTCTGAGAAAAGAGTAAATAGCTAAAAAGTAGGAACTTCTCTATCATCTCATAGTTTATTTCACTAATCCAAAACTTTTTTTCAGATGTCATATTTCTGGGGTAGAGCCCACAGGATCTCCTTCTTTGCAGTCATGAATTTGGTGGACTATTTCTGTTTATACACAGTCCCTCCATCTTTTTCAAGTCAACTATAGCAGTGTTAGAACATGTTCAATGGTTATTAAGGCCTGTATTACATATAGAATAGACCACATAATATGGTTGCTATTGTTGCATGTATCATGCCTATGGAAATTAAAAGTTAGTAGGAGAATGATAATGAAAATATGAAATATTATAGTGTGTCCTTCCTCCACAATTTCTAAAGTTATACAGATTGTTAGAAATTTTGCAACATTAAGAGTACAAAAGGTTGATCTAAGAAATGACATCTCTTCTCTATTACAGGGCTTGTAGAGGTAAGTTTTTAATAATCACCTGAAACTTAAGTCTTTATTTAGAAAGAAAATAAAATAAAAACACCCAACGATGATAATAACTGCACTTGTGTTCTAATTATTTGATCAGTGGGAGGTTGTAGAGAGTTTTTATGTTCCACCTACGTTCTACTTTTTAATTTGATTGCACTTTTGACATTAGCTTCCCAAATAAAATAGATTATGTTCTCCTTTGCCAACTGCAAAGTTATATTAACTGAAGTTAGAAGAAATATGGATGTTTGCTTTATTGTTAGACTATATTTTTGCAAAGGGTCTACAGCTGGGTGGGGAATAATAATGTATTTATAGTGTGTTAAGCCTGTTATGCCAATAAATTTTTTCAAAGAATGTATCTAAAGAGATTTATAGAAATATATTTTATTGCTGATTTATTATTTGAAATTCATACCTTGTTCAGTAATTGTTTTTAACACTATAGCATAGGATGCACAATTCCATGAGCCAAGAACATCAAAAGATCAGAGACTTTGTAAAATATTTTTTCTCTGTTGTCTGTTAATCTTGCACCTGAAGCCTGTCATGGAAAAAAATGACAATTCTGCAGAAAAATATTGTATGTAATGCATTTGGACAACATTCTAAAAGTCATTATCTATGTTTACTTTCTGCGTGGTGATATAATGGTGACTTGATCTCAAGATCTATACAAAATTTACTCCGTATCCTGGAAGATGTTCTGTTTTTGAAATGAAAATCTAAATAAGAAATACTTTAAAATTAAAGTCCTGCAAGAACTTTGAAATTAAATACACGTAGTTAATAGGCATGTATGCTGTCTGCTGATCTTGCAAATACTGATATCCTTTTGCAGGAATAAATGTGACCAAATTTCAAATACAAACAATTAATTTTAAACCAGAAAAGCTTGTTTAGAAGTTAATATATTGACAAGTTAGAACAGTTAATAACAAGTTTAGATCAAAATATTTGCTACATAGTTTTTTTTTAGTGTAATGAAATTTGCACTGTAGTACCCAAGACCATTCTATAGTCTTGCATTTTTGAAAAATCTGAGATGGAAAAAAATGTGTTGAAAAAGGCTTCAATCAGATTTCCTCCTAAAATAAATTTCTATTGCGTCAAATATATGAAGATTTGTTTAACACAGTAATACCAAATTTTCTTACTTATATTGTACTGAGAAATGTGGTTTGCATAGATAGAAAGGCACTGATGCAATATTGTGTCCAAATAGCTGTCCTTATGTCATCTGAAGATTTAAAATTTACTATCCTGTGGTCCTGAGCTGAGTGCAATGTCACTTTGTATGAATGGCTGAGTAAAATTTTATTATGCTCCTCAGTTTCAATGGAAGAATGCATGCCAAACTAATTGTATTCTTTTGCAGGCCTATAAAATGGCAAAAATAGGATTAAAAATGGAAGGGGGTGAGGGGACAATGCCATCTTATAGTTTAATTATATTTATACATTACAATCTTTCTTTCTTTTTGGGGGAAGCCATGAATGCTTCAGGTTCTTCTATTTTGTCTCCAGTTATTCAGTGTGTTGAAGTGAACCTCATTGTCCTTGATGGCCAAAGCCAATGTCTTTGTAATGAAGCCTATATAAAGTCATGCAGTGTTTAGAAAATTAATTTTTTGTGTTAAATTGCTGCTGCATCTTTAAATAACAGTTTTTCCTGATGTGAATTGTTAGAAATTGTGTGTGAATAAGTATGAAAAATGCAGATAAAATAACAAAATGAAGAGAGCATTCAGTAGTATCTCAGACTGTGTTTAGAAATATCTAGTTTTGGTGTTTTTTGGTAGCTCCCTTGTGTAACTTTGAGTTTCCTCTATTTTCTCATCTCAGAAGCAGTAGATAGTTCAACATGACACTTTCTTGCATCTGTCTAGGAATTAAGTGAACTTCTGAGGATTCCCACCATCTGTTTTAGTTTATTTTTACAATTTATCATAAAATATGTATTTTATACTTCCATTTAGAAACCTGAAAAATATGTCTTATGTAGGCAGACAGGATGTCAGGAATGAACTGGCTTCTGTCTCAGGAATTGCAGTTTTGCTTAATACAAGGATCAAAAGATTCTATTAGAGGAAATGCAGGTCCTGGAACAGACAAGCTGTGAATATAGTACCCAAAAGACATTTAGAAAGCTCTTTATGTATGGAAAATATTAGCACAGAATCAGGTTTTAAAAGAAATCATGAAAGTAGTATTGCAGCTAGAATAGATGAAAGTGGTGTACACGAGGAAAAAAGAAAAAGACACAAAAATTGAAAGCAGTATTTTGTTAATTTTTTTTTCCAATGTCAGTTTAAAAATTAAACTATATATTCTGTTTTTCAAGAGAGAGAATGAGAAAGAAAGAATATGGTTAGATTATAGCAGATGTAGATTAAGAGGTAAGCTCATGTCTTTCAGTATGCCTCCCTTCTTTCTACTATATTGTACTTGAATAGTGCTCATCCTCAGACTGCACTGCAGTGTTAGAAAGCAAGACAAGCCCATGTCCTAGTCCACTTCTCCAGAGGTTCTTATTCTGAAATCCTTACACTTTAAAGTTTAGTTTCTTAAAATTTAGTTACATGTTTTCTTCAGGAAGCTTAAAAGGTTATGGACATCAGTCCACCTGGCACAGTTTGTCATTGTTCTGCTGGCAGAATATACATCTTTCTCTATACCCTTTTAATCAAAACTGAACTTGCAAAGGCTGTAAAATCTGTTTCTTACCCCATTTGGTTAAAAACAAAAACCTGAGGAGGTGAAGATACTATAGGTGATTGTGGCTTTTTAGCTGCTAAGAGTGGACCGAGAGGACTAATACCCTTCTGTCAGATCTTTATCCAAAAGAAGATGTAGGAATAAGCATTTTTGATCTTATTTCAACCTGTGTTTATCTTTCTTCTCATGATACAAATTGCCAACATTTTAAAGAAACAGCTGGGTTGCAGCAAACATGGTACATTCCAATGCCTTTGTATATTAGGTCATACTTAGATGAAGAATCCTGAATGAGCACATAAATCTAGGAGCATGTAAGACTAGGTGACATTTTGGAAACTATCATGTGGCTTTTGGTGGTTGCAATCTACACCTTTAATAAGGATGCCAGCTTGATTGTAATGACTTAGAAATGAAATCAATGTACACTCTATCTCTGGCAGTGAATTATAACTCAGTAGCAATATCAGAATCTCTTTTTCTTCTCAAAAATGCATTTTTTAGCCAAATTATAATGTCAGTTTATCTTAATTAATTTGTCTTAAAATAATGTGCTGGAAGAGCTGCTGATGCAATGTGGAAGCTGCAAATATGAATCTAAATTTGTTTAACCTGTAGAGAATTAATGATGTGATGACAATAAGATGGAGTAATTGCTTTAAGTTGGTAATTTACATAGTTTAAACAGGGCAGTCTCTAGACTTTAAATCAGTAGAATTAGCACATCATCTGCTTTTAAAAGTGGAACGTTCTATAAACTCACGAAGCATGTTAATTGTGTGAGGATAGCATAAATTATATTATTTTTGACAGCTTTTCCAAAATTATCCCTATGTGCTTAATTACGTTAAGATTATATTAAATTCTCTCACATAGACATTTTTCTCTTTATTTTTTTCTCAGCAAAGGAGGAAATAAGGATAGATAATGCAATTGAATTTAAAAAGAAAATAAACAAAGCGTTTGGTTGTGCAACTTGGATATTTCTGATAATGTCTTCCATGTGCAATGAACTTTATTTTTCTATTTGTGTAAGTAGTAATTTGGGTTGCAATGTACACAACTGATGTGTATTTAAGTAATATTTTCTGCTCACACTGACCTACAAGGCTAAATTAAAGTTATAAAGCTGTTTTTAAGGCTTTATATTGAAGTTGGATTTTATGAAGTGCGACTTTTCTTGACTTTTCAAGGATCTCTGAAATTTAACATTTGAACTTAATATTAGTTTAATTGGTCAGGTATTATGACTAGTCTAATGCATGTATTTGAAAATTTGAAATTTTCATTTTGGACAAAAATTGTCCATCCCAGTTGTATTAACTTTTTAAGTCATGAGGGGAGTTTTTTAAGACAGTGTGGGGAGTTTTATTACAGTCACAATACTGCCACAGCTACTGAAGAGATTTTGGGTGTGGGTTCATTTTTAACTTGTTTTAATTTTATTATTTTTTTTCCCTAGCAGTAAAACATGTTTTGATTAGAATACGTTGCTGAAATACTTGCTGTTCCCGAGCTGTCTGGCTAGTCATTCTAAAACAAAAAAAGAAAGGGCATGTAACCAGGTGCAAAGTAGTTAGAGCAAATTATTCTGGCTATTTGCCATAAAATCATTATGTTAATTTCTTCTTTGATACTTCACTGAGGCTGAATAACTTTTAAAGCAAACGAGGCATGAAATTTTTAAAAACTTCAGTAGCCCTAAATATAGATAAATTCAATTTTTATATTACTTCAGAAGCTGAGTACTGACATGTGTTCCAAAGTCCAGAATTATCACCCTTCTGTCTGATACTTGGTCAAGGGTCTTTGCTTTAATGTCTTTTTTTTCCCAAAGCAACCTTTCCTCCCATACATCACTTTAGCAGTGTTATGGCTTGTTGAAGAAGAAACTTTAAAGAGAAGCAAAGAGACCAAGCAACCTAGTGAAATAGAAGCAGATGGATTTTGTTGAATGCAAAAGAGAGATTTTCTTAAAACTTTTGTATTTGTTTGTGAGTGAGTATATGTTACTACTATGCACTACATATGTCTAGCAATTTTATGATAAGTTATTGACTCCATAATTTCTGGCTTCATCTCTCGATTCTGTTTGTAAATGCTGTATTACAAAATTACTACAGTGGAAGTGAAGTTGGCAGTGATGAAAATTTTGATGGAAAATTACTGGTTATCTTGATTAATCTCCTTAATAGCCTAAGGTTATTCAGGCAGCACATTCATCATTATAATAGTTGTTATCTTTTTATTCTTCATTTTAGTTTTTCTTTGTCTCGATTATTATACTTTAGGCATAAGTTTTTTTCTTTTCTATCTTTATCCTTAAAGACAAATTGATTAGTGAGTGGCCTACAAGGACTGAGCATGTCCTGTGTACCATGCTCATCTATTTGCACTTTGTATATTTGTATCGCTGTATTGCGTAATAGCCAGTGATTTAATTATGCAGCCAAAAAATAGTAGGTACAACAGGCTTGATTGCCTGGTTGCCATGGGAAGATGAAATAATTTCATATTTAAGCTGCTCATCCAGATGGGAGAGGAAATGGATTAGGGTCATTGTATAATTACAGTTTTTAGTCCAGGAATTCCAGCATGAAAAATAAATATGTCCAGTCTGCTTTGCCAAAGGCATTCTCTAGACTTATTAGTATCTATATAGAAAGAGTAATTTAGAAAAAATTTTGTTCAGATAATTGGTGTAGATATTAGGTTATACAAAACAAAGCTTGCGAGGTGGTTAAGTGTGTGACAATTTTAATAAAGGATTGGACAACTGTGACTGCAAACATGCAACGTAGCTACATCTCCTTGAATCTCCAGTGTCAATGAGCAACAGAACTGTCACTGAGCAGGTTTCTGTTTGCACCTTGGGGATAACAACATCTATGATGTTCCCAGCAGAGAGTGGTGTAATTATGTCTGGAAAGATGGTTTTCAGTTTATCTCTTCTGTGTGTACTGAAGTTGTGCTTGTTAACAGGTCTTCTCTTTCTAAAGGAAACCATAACAATGGCTCATGTTTTTGTGTGTCAGTTAATATCACCATTCCCAATTAGTGAGAGATTTCTGGTTTACTGTATTTTGGATACAATGGAAACCACTTGTGACTGTCTTTATTACAACACTTCTGTCCCAGTGTTTAAGTCTATGAAAGATGCAAATTTAGAGAAATGACTTCACTGAAAACTGTTACATTAGAAAGTCTTACTATCCCTGTTTCTTCGATCTAAAACTTAAATAAAAAAAGACTAAAATTACACACTAGGTTGTTTTAGTGTTGAAGTATGGCAGAAGGTGTATCCCAGAGTCACCAATAAATTCTCAGTTTTTAGAAAAATAGTCAGATTTAGGGCAGTTAGGTATTGACAAAAAGATTTTGAGGAAAAACTTGTTTGCCACTCATAGTCTCTGCATTTTAAGCCTAGATGATTAAACTGACTTCTCTGAGTACTCTCCCAAAAACTGACCCCCCCAATTTTTTTAATTAATGGGGAATTTCAGTTTTGAGCCTTTTCTGAGATAAATCTTTGAGGTTATCTAGCTAAAAGGAGGAAGCGGGATAGAATAAAACAGCAAATAGTTTGTAACTGTGCAGTTGCTATTTGCCTGTCATATTATGAAAGGATGCTGAATCGTTATTCCAGATGAAGACCTGATTTATCCATCTTGACTGATCTGTGTACAGGGCTAAGCTTTCTCATTGGAACTGCTTAACTGAGTATGAATAATTTACTGACTCAGAAGAAGAAAATGAGGGAACCACTATATCTCTATATCTCACCAATTAATTGTATCCCTCTTTAAGGTAAAACATAAACTCACAATTTCTATCAACTGTAGGTACATGAGATTTCTCATTTTGAGCAACATTGCATAAATCCTGAAGGAGAATTTGAGTGGTCTAGATATATCCCTGGAGTGAGGCCTTAAATTTACAGTAAGGAACCTTGGTCAACCCTTATTTTAATAGGTTTTTAATCAGGTGACATATATGTGTCATCTGATACAACAAAGAGTTCTAGTCTCTAGGGTACTTTGTTATTTGTGACTAAGTTAAGCAGGTGACACATGTAGTGTCAATGACTCATGACAGTAGCGGTGACATTTGGAGAGTTAATGGAACATTTTATTGTCTTTCCAGGCTGAATGAATCTACCAAACAGAAATGACAGGCATATTGTCTTTCTAGTTGTCATGACATGTGCCCACTGAGTTGTGTAATAGGAGGGAAAGTCTCCCACAAACAAATGTACTGTAAGACCTTTGTGGGTTTGCATTTAGTGACTAGCTGAATGTTAACCTGTAACAGCAGAAAGCAATCTCCTCATTTTCTCTCTTATATTGATTGATGTGTTGACTCTTTTCTAATATACTGAAATCTTTATTCTTAACTTGATTGCAATTGAACAATTGTCTGTAGCGTTACTTGATCCTCATTCTTTCATTGTATTGCAAAGTGCATTTCAAGACTGCAATTATTACAAAATTTAGGAACACTATTTCAACATAATAAAGTTAAGGTTATAGTCTTGAATCCCTATAGAATTACAATGCCAGTGTTCATGTATTTGCTTTTTTTTGGACTTTCTGGAGGAACTGGTTGAGGAGATGGATGTCTGGAGATTATCACTGATGCCCTTCCATTTCCCTCCTCTGGGCTCATAATTGCACAGCATTAAACTTACATTTAGTGTAGTGACTGCGAGCTCTTACTATGTATAGACTATGAAAAAATAGACTTATTTTGCTAAGTATACCTTTAATGCTGATAGGCAGTTTCAATGGCAGGTGTTTGTGGGGTTTTTTGGCATTTTTGGGAACTCATTACCTATGCATGCTTTTGTTTGTCTTTAGTGCAAGACATATAGTTATCTGTATCTTGCTATTTTAAAACCTCCAATAGGTATAGTTTTTTGCTATCTTTAGATCAGTTATTTTCCTGTTTTGTTCTAGTAGTTCAGAGCAATTTTAACAGGTCTATTTTCTTTCTCTTTCAAATCTTCTACCTTTCCTAATTATGAGTCGAGATTGGATTTTTAGTGACAGCAGCGTGTTTTACTGAACTGCTCCAGAGTTTGCTCCCCTAATACATGAGATGTGTTTGAGAGTAACATCTTATGTGCTGGGGAGGAGTTTGGGATTCTTGCTTTGTTTCTTGAGCAAAGAATAAAGTGAAATAGGAAGATTTTTCACATTTTTGTCAAATGAAAGATTATATGACACTGTTGTCGCTTATAGACCAAAAATTTTCAATCATTACCTTTGGAAATAGGTGTCTTGAAGTACACATTGTTAAGAATGAATTGATACTTACTCATGTTTTTAAAATAGTCCTCTGCTGTCAATAGTAGCTTGTTCTTTTGGGAGAGATATAATAATAATCATTGTAATATCATTAAATAAAGCTGAAATATGAGTCAGTGACTCTGAAGTAAATGAGTCAACCCACTTAATTCTTTTTTCCTTTTCCCCTCTCTTAATCTCTCTCCCTGTTACTTGGTCATTTCTCTATGTTTAAAGTTGTCTCCTAGGTGAAGTTATGACGTTTGTTCTTTAGAACCAGTTCCTACATAAGGGAAAACTTGAACCTATCTATTGCACACATTTCAAACCTAAGAATGGGCAGCAGATTCATAATCAATTAATTTTAATCAATTATTCTGCTTAATAAGGTAAATCTACACTTCTCAGGTCAGTACATTTGGAATTCACTATTCAGTGTGTTTCTTTAAGAGTGTAGTCTATCTTCAAAGATGCAGTTTTCTGAAACTGTACAGTAAAAGCAAGATCCACTTCTCATTTGTAAATGTAGGAGCTGGTAGATGTCTCACAAGTGTGTTTGTGTCTTCCCTGAGTCCGTAATGTAAATCTGAAAACAAGCCAACCAGTACTAAGTTTCTCTTAAATACATCTTACATGCCTGTGGATAAATGTGAAGTCATGGACTATTACCATTAATAATAGTAATTATTAAGAAGAAGAAAAATGTATTATATTTTTGTTAAGGCAAAGATGATACCAAATTTTTGCTATTGGAAAACATGCTATTTCCTACTTCCCACTCCTGCCTTCTCACCAGGTGAGATGACTAAGATGGATGACCTCCTTGTCTTTGTTCTTCATTAATCCAATGTGACTCTATGATTGTCAATAGGTAATGATTTCTAAGAAAAATCCTATAAACTGCAATCTGTAAGCTCTATATAGAGAGCATTAGCCTTAATGGATCTTCATTATGCATTATGAAAATGCATTCATCAGCAGCTAATATTTCCTTGATTTTATAGTAATTAATGATTTTGTAATATGTAAGGAAATTAAGTAACCAGGTTCTATCCATACCATTTTGCTTTAACGATGGACCTTGATTTTGAGCTGTGCTTTTTCACAACCACCTATATGTCTACAGACTCTGACAAATTTAACTTTGGTTGTTGTCCAATTTTTGGGCATGTTTGTATTAAATTTCACTACCTCTAAGGGGCACTTTGAGAATGGGATCACAGAAAGCTTACCAACATTTTCCATACGGAGTTACAACATGTAAGTGACAAAGATTACAGAATACATTTTATTAAAAAAGAAAATTACTAAATTGAATGCATGCGGTGAAATTTTGTCTCTGGTAAAGTTACATTAAGTAAATTTTTGCTCAATTAAGTCATTATTTGAATTTTTCTTTTTTTTTCTGTATACTTCCATCACTAAAAGAAATTATGACCATATCTACAGCCTCTTTTGCAGCATTGATTTCTTACCTGTCATTGTGTCCTGGTTTGAGCAACACAAGATTGGTTTCCTTTTTTTTTTTTTTGCTTTGCATTGGGAAATGCTTGAAAATTTCTACTTTAATAGCCAGCTATATTATATGGATTTCAAAGTTTCGGCCATCAGGTGATAGAGTCTAAATAAAAGTAAATTGTAGATTCTTCAAATCATAACATAGATCATGATACTTTTTTTGTTTAGTTTTATTATTGTACATACATAAAAGACCTAAAACAAAATCTTAAATTTTCCCTGTGACAAAGAAAGTCCAGTAGAGAGAGTGTATTAATAGAAAAAGATAGCAGAATTGGTTACTGAACATTGTCATACTTTATTTATAATTACAATAGAATTTAAAATGATTTTGCAAGGAATGTACACGATAAATATTTGAAAAGAACTTGTTTTACTGTTCAGGTGCTGCTTCACTTTAAAAGTATTATAGAAGCTATCGGTGCCTTAGTGATTCTCTATAACAACTAGTTTTCCCAATTCTGTGTTGGTGTATTGACTGTATTTCCATTTCTTTATAAATTAATGAGCAGGAGTTATCATGATTAACAGTTGTCAGCATAATCAGTTGTACAAATGCCACCATTTTATAAACACTGTTGGTTCTGATAAATGTGTCTATAAAAAGAAAGGGTAAGCTAAGCATTTAATTAGAAAGCTAGATTCATGGTCAGGGTAAGTCATATATTTTCTAACAATTAAAGAAAAAAAGACAAAGATGTACTGAATCTTCTAATAATGAGTGCTAATATTTTTATTTTGAAACTTTTTATCTGTTCATAATTAATAAACTGACTCATAATATTGAGATTCCTTTTTTAAAATGCACTGGAATAACTATTTCATTATCCTAATGTTTTTCTCTTCATGAAAATAATTATCAGAATTTCATTAAAAAAGATAAATTTAGTTACATATAATGCAATTCATTGTTTTTAATTAAAAACCCATAATTTTATTTTTTGTTTTCTTTTGCTTTTCTGTTCTATAGTTGCTTTTCTTTCAAGAACACTTCCTGCTAGCTACTACCGTTTTACTCTTCTGAAACATGTACAGCATCACAATAAGGCATTTTATTGATGGCCACTCTCTTTCATGTCTTATATTTGATGGAAATTATAATAAACTTTGTGGTCTTATAACTTTTTGGTTGTCTTTGAACTTTAAGCTATGAGAGGGACAGAATTTATAGATTCCTTTAGAAGAGTAAAGAATGAAATAAAGAAAGATTATCAAATTATTGCTGAAATGACTCTAGCTGTGTAACTTATTACAATTTGCATATTGAAAAAATTCTAAAGTTTACACATATATAGGTTCAGCATTTGAGAAAAAGACACATCTGGAAGAAGGCACCTCAAGAGTATATGGGCACAGAATAGGACAAAATGTAGAACACTCACAGCTATGAAAAGACATATTGCAACCAAATACTTACAAAAAACTTTAAGAGGAAGAGAAAAGAGCTACATCAGCAAGAACTGCTTCATAATCCTGTATTTAGAGAATTTTAATATGAAAATTGACATGGTCACAATGTAGGATAATGAAAATTGATAGGATTACAGCCTAAAAGATGGAGGTGTAGAGTGGTAGGGAAAGGATGAATCCTTTAGAAGCTCAAGACACTGACAAGAAATCCATGAGCTAATGAATAAGTATATGTTTAGGAGTCACAAACCCAGATTCCGTGACTGATTCATGTGACACTGCACACACTGCTTAATACATTTGGTCTTTGCTTGTTTGTGTTTGAAATGGAAATAAATGCATGCCTGTCTTTGTAAAGCACTTCCATACTCTGTGTTTCTGCTTGTATGCTGTTGCTAAAGCTAGAGTATTTTATTGACAATATTGCTATCAATAATGCGTGTAGTATACAAAACAGGAATAGTTTTGTTTTCCTTTGGCACAGGAATGGAAGTTGTACGTATTTATGGTTTTATATGCTAAGCAGTGTCTGCTTTTCCCTTTGATGCTGATAATTTCTCAGACAGCAGTACATAAAATGCCAAATGGAAAGAACAGTAACCGATGTATAATTGCTGATTCAGTTATGTTTGGAACAATGCATTCACTCAGCTTTGTTGAGTCTCAAACAGTAAATTTTTCAAGTTTGGTGATTAACACCTAAAAGTTACTACAGTTTTTACTATAACAATATATAAAGCAATCAAACAATATTAAAATAGCAACTGTCTCTCTCTATTCAAACCTCTCCCTCTGCACACTTTTAATTGCCAGCATTATCTAACTGATAAAGCGATTGGAAGAAACTGGAAATACATCTTCCTCTCATTCAATTGAAAACATCATACTTGATTAACTAATGAAATTATTTAGTAATATGTATTATAAATAATTACAAGCCTTTCTATTGTCACTACTGTACATGTAAATTTATTTTCAGTGTCCTCAGGCTCTTTAAATATTGCACAAATGCATATAAACACAAACTAGCTAAAACAAAGCAGAGGAATGGTTTTCTTATTTCAAGTTAGGGAGTGAGTAATTAAAACACCGGTACATTGTACCTGTGAGATTAGACCTTGTCTATATTGATGGATATAGTTTTTGTTGAGGATAAATTTGTTTTGAGGTTTAAAGGGGAAAAAGGGGAAAAAGCAGAAGTGTCAACTTCCACAGTTAATGAAACTGGGAAAGTTTAAAATGATCCCTTTTCAGAATTATCCCTCATCACACAATTCAACACCACTACATTGAAATCACAAAAATAAAGTATTCTAATGGACCTCCTTAAAGAAAACTGTTCATTAAATGCCTTTTTTTTAACTTCTTTTGACTGCTTTCTTCCTCTTACTGTCAAAACATGGACGTATTAAAGTACTGAAAGAACTTCTGAATTCCCTTGCAGGGAAAGGTAAATCTCTGCATCTTGCAGGGAAGTTTAGCTGTTATAGCAGCTTTCAAATAAAAATTAAAAATATATAAATAAATGCACCTAGAGGAATAAAGGAAAAAATAGACGCATATAGAAAGTATTAGGATTTTTCTTTAGCTTCTATACAAAAAAGATATCTTTTTTTTTTTCATTATTCATCTCCAAACACATTTTTTTCATTATTAATCTTATTCATAATATCTCATCTTATTTCATACTATTTCACTATTCATTTTGGGCATAATGCAGCATGTTATGAGAACTATGGTCTCCAGCCTCTCTACCACAGAAGAAGGTAGAAACAGAAAGCTGAATGTTTCTGATTGCAAATGCCTATGTTGAGTTATGCAAATCAAGATCTGAATATCACTACAGAATTCAAAATGTATTTCTTAACTGAGGATTCTGGCATGTTAATCAGTGTGTTCATCTTCTGGCCAGCATCATAAACTGCTGTGCCTCTTTCCAACCAGCATGTCACTGTGACTGGTTGGGACAACTGCCTTTCACAGCAGTGAGATTCCTCTTGTTAACAATGGCAGAGAATTACACTATAACCTCTGCTGGCCCTCCTAATGACAAGCTCATTAGCTCACATCTTCTGTCAAAGAGTGGGTGATCAGCCTGTTGGAAGACAGATTTCCATAGAAAAGGGTCGACAGCTGATTTCTAGAGGTCTGGCAGAGCACAGCATCCAAGACCTGAAATGTGCATGAGGTATGTTGAATAATAAATATCTGTGTTTCCATAGAAATGCTGGTGAACAGCATAAATTTGCTTCATATGCAGCAAGTCTCAGAAAAGACCTGTAAAAATAATTGTGTACACAGTAATAATAACAATGTTGTCTAATAAATATTAAATCTTTCTTCTAAGCATCAAAAACTGTTGCTCATCTAATTTTTAATGGGATTTGTTTTAATAATTAATTGCTCCTCAACAACTGATAGGAAAATCAGGTAAAGATTGTTTTTTCACAAACATAGGGATTGAGACATGAGTATGGTGAGCTACAAAATGCTAGGGAAACAAAAAACAGTTTAACTGGCATCTATGTACATGGTATTGAGCCAATGAAAAACAAATCAAAGTTAATTTTCAGAGGAAATTAAAAAATAACACCCCACAACATCAATTACCAAGTTTTTAAGGAAAGCAAACAAATTTGGTGTTTTGCTTCACTAAACTGCAATTTCTTTCCAGTAGTGTTTCTATTTGTATTTATTTTTCTTAATTTATAAAGTATTTGGTTAAGTTCTATGCAGAACACTGATTAAGAAAAAGTAGTATAATCACCATTAATATATATACATGTTTAGTAGTTATTTTTTAACCTAATAAATAGATCTAAAAATAGAAGCTTGTAGGGCATCATCAATCTGCCTGAGAGTGTCCTAGAAGTCCTATCAGAAATTATTTTTCAGCATTTTATTTTTGTTAGCAGTTTAGAAGAATAAATAAAAATATTGGTAGTAAAAGTTACAAATAACAGAAGTGAGTAGGATTCGAAATCTGCAGAGAAATCTTGCTTTAAAAACTAACCTACTTTTATCTTCATAAATCCCAGACTATTTTCCAAAGTTTAGAGGAAAATCGCGAAAATTCATATACTGTTGCCGCTGTCAATGTCTGGGAAAAGGACTGGAGGATGAAGGAGAAGAAATTGTAGATTTAAAAGGTATGTAGTATCCTTTAGTTTATTACACAGAATCACTTGCTTTCATCTCTAGGCCTCTCCTAACAAAAAGGACATTGAGGTGCTAGAGCATGTCCAGAGAAGGACAACGAAGCTTGTGAAGGTTCTAGAGAACAAGTTTTATGAGGAGCGGCTGAGGAAACTGGGGTTGTTTAGGCTGGAAAGAAGGAGGCTAAGGGAGATAATTCTCTACAACTACCTGCAAGGTAGCTGTAGCGATGTAGCAATGTTCTCCTAAGTATGAAGTAATAGAACAAAAGGAAATCACCTCAAGTTACTCAAGGGGAAAGTTTAGATTAAATATTTGGAAAAAATTACTTATTAAAAGGGTTATCAAGCATTGGAACAGGCTTTCCAGGGAAGTTGTGTGCATCAGGACATGGTTTAGGTGTGGGCTTTGCAAGGTTAGTTTTATGATTGAACTGAATGATCTGGATATGTAGCTCAGTTGGGAGAGCTTCATATTCCTAACTTGAAGGTCAAGAGTTCAAGGCTTGTTAATGGTTGGACCCAGTGATCTGAATGGTTCTTTCCAACTTTGATGATTATGAACATATCTTAAGGGTCTTTTCCTAACAAAATTATTCTGCAATTCTATGAGTGTTATGTGTGTTCTTGGAGTACTAAATTCAGTTCTATTGTCCATGTTTTAAATAGAATGTGTGACAAATGATGTATTTTCAATATTGTGATATAAACAGATAATTGTATTTTTTGGCCTGTAAAGTCAAATTCAAATTGATCTTCTGGAATAAAAAAAATTATGATCATATAGTGGTTAGAAGCTTTGAAATAAGTTATTTTTCTTACAGTTCATTTCAGGTGTTTAATTGTCTCTAAATATTGGTAGAGGTAAAGATTAAGAAAAATCCTGTAGGTCCATGTAGATGCTTAGCTCTACCTTGTTGATGCTGTAATTAGTGACAGATTTCTTATAATCTTGTGGGATTTACTTGTGCCACTGTTTCTCAGTGATCTCAGATATCTAAAGGGTTAGTAAAAATTTACATTTTCATTGTCTGTATGTGCATAATATGCTGCTCCACATCAAAGGCTCATCCAGCCCTGCAACCATTCCATGAGTTAGACAGAGCACTTCTCTACTCACTGGCAGGTGCTGGAGAAAAGAGTACAGAAATGAGCAAATAGGGTAATTTGGGAATTATTAATGAACAAACAGATACCAAAACAGATGACAGATGACTGTTTCTTCTCACCTTGAATACTTTCAGTAATTCTGGTTTTTTCCCAATCTGTAAAGAAAAACTTAAGCAAATCCACAAGCAAAAAATCTCGCAAATGCTGAATAAGCCCCCACCTTGTAGCATTGAAATTCATATTTCTGATAAGGAAATAATTGACAAATTAGATTAAAACACCCCAGCCTGGGTGCCATGGGATTGGAGAGAAGCCATACTGCAGACAGCTCTGAAAATAAGTGTTAATATGACAGTGAGGAGGATTGCATTGGTTGGTTGTTTTACTGTCTTTTTGGGTACAGTCACTTAGGTGAAATCAAATTAAGTGATTAGAGAAAGGTCAAAGCAGATATAGTATTTTATATGTGTTCTCCCAATCACTCATGACTTGGGAGACATAAATTGTCCCCTTTCACATCTCTTTGGTAAAAATCTCAGAGTTTATTTAATCGTTCATTTTCTACAGGTTTCTTCCACATTTCCAACTGGTTTTTTGGCTCCTCTTTTTTTTATTTTTTTTTTAAATTGCTGCATGTGATATTCAAGAGGGAGGAATTGCAGTGTTTTATAGAATGGTATCCCATTTTTTTTCCTGTTCTTTCCTGCTAAATTCTCACACCTCACTTAACCTTTTAAACTTGTTTTCTGAGACCTTCAATCTATGACCTCTTGTCAAGGAATACCAGGTACAGTCACACATTAACTGGGTTCATTTTTCTCTTATGTGTTAAAACCTGTCAACCCTAAGGCGTTCTTTCTGTTTTATTTCTCACTCATTGAGGCCATTAACAGTTCTTGATAGTCAGCTTTGATAACTGGTGA
Organism: Turnix velox; assembly: GCA_013400935.1. NCBI lineage: Eukaryota > Metazoa > Chordata > Aves > Charadriiformes > Turnicidae > Turnix > Turnix velox. The sequence continues at coordinate 119,096 of VZTY01025126.1, read as the reverse complement.
TGTTAAAGTTTGGAAAAGAGATTTTGACTTTTTTTTTTTAATCCTTGTTTTGTGTATCTTTTATTAAATCATTGAACAACTGGTACTGTAATACTCTTTTTTAATTTGTGAAAGTTAATATATTTTTTTTTATTTGGCCCTTAGTTTTGACCATGTGTTAATTCATATTATGTGTATATATATGTATACTTTCTGCATGATATGTATGCATATGTCTGAAAATAGATTATTAAATGATAAAGGAAATAAAGGAAAGAAAAAATAAGTTTCTGGTAAGTTTCTGAATATGATTTGAGCATTCAAATGTTTGACTTAGATGCAACTCAAATTTAGGTTTAATTTGATGCTGTAAATTTCTGATCTCTGCACAATGAAAACTTTTTAGTAATTCTCCCGGGCTAGTATCACCTAGTAAGAAGTCACCAACAAGAAGTCACTTAATTGGTTTCAATTTATTTATTTTAAGATAAACAAAGTTCCTGTGGTTCCTGTTGAGCTGGGCATCTGTAAGAGCAAATACATTTTTTTGGACTGTGTCTAGGTCTCCTGTGTAGTCCTAGTGACAAAAAAAATACCATATAAATTTGTTCTATCTTTTTACAAATACATACCCTCTTCCTTTCACTGAGTGAATTTTTGATATCTCTCTTATGTTTTTCCCATCACTAGGAGATCTGTTTGAAAATAGAAAGAAAGATACAATACATAGTAAAAATCAATAATAATTTAGAGAAAGAACACTAAAGCATTATAATGCCATTGCTTTCCTATACTGTAAGGTGTTAGTAGAATTTTGTTGCTATAGACAGTGGGGTAGCTCGAACTTAATGCTTGGCTGCTGCTGAATAACTCTGAGTAGTTAAGTAGCTACTTTTTAAAACTTGGGAAATTGCAAGTAAATTGCTTTGAGAACACTGCAGGTAGAAAATGAGAACAACTGTGAGATTATGTTTTTCCCATGAACAAAAATAGAAATTTAGGGATATTTTAAACTGTGTCTAAGCAAAAAATGAAGTAATGTACAGATAATGTTGTGTAGTATTTATGGTGGATATACTGATGTTAAAGCTAATTTATTATCAAACTAACCAGTACTGACTCAACATTCAAATGAGTTGACCAATAAAAAAATAAATCAAACTACATTATATATACATGATTCTTGACAGTTTGCAATTAATTTTCCCTTAAGTTTTAGAATGATCATACATTCAACTACTTAAACCCTCCCTGATGTCAAGGTTCCACTTGAAAGGTTCCACCACGAACCAGTAATAACTAAGGAGAGTAAGGCTGCAGTGTAGATAATTTTGCTGGAAAATCAGCATAACAGAAAGGAGATTTGTGACAAAATTTAAAAAATACAAGGAAATGGCAATTTAAATCCAGCATAAAATGATTACATTGTAATTATCTTCTTGCCTACTAGGTAATAGATGAAAATAAAAAAATTCTGATATATTACAAAAAAGTTGGTTGATTTAAGTAAATTATTTTTCAGAGATAACATTTTCAACTCTTTACATTTTGTACCAAAAATAAAATTTTGAACCAAAATTATTTCTTTAATATATTAAGTTCAGGACTTACTTTAAAGGTCTTCAAATTGATTTTTTTACTGTTGTTTAATTGTCTCTGAATTATAGTTTCTTGTCCAATATTGCTTTGAATTTTATTTTACTAGAGCAAAAAGATGTGCCAGAAGATATAGCTTCAATATTAAGAGCATACTAAGCTGAGTCGAGGGGGGGAAAGAATTAGTTATCATCTATTTCAATCTTTTTTTATATGTCTCAATGTGAGAATGGAATTAGACTGTTGTAGCTGAGATTAGCAGGATGATAGAACTTGGTCTAGAGATTGATCTCTCCAAGATAGTATTAGTTATCAAATGGGATGAAAATGGCTCTGCTTCTTCCCAAGTGATATGAGTGACAGTGAAGACTTTCTTGCATACCTAGGACAAAAAATGAGTACTATGGTGAGAGAGAGGTATGCAGGAAAACTACCATGTTCGATGAAGAACCTCATGAAAATATTGAAACCTGAGGACTTGCTTGGTATCCTAAAGAAAACTTTTCAATCCCAATCATGCAAATCAATTTCCTCTGATTGTGGATTCCCATTTGTGGGAATAAACAATGCTGGTTTGACTTGACCAGGTATGTATGAAGCATTAGGACTTCTTGTGTACTTTTAATCTATGACATACTTTCTTAAGTCTTCATGGTGTATTTTGCCACAGAAAAACTTTTAAGATTTTTCTCTTATTCCGCATTTCAGAATGTCCCTGAGACTGGCTTCCATCTGTTCTGAACATTTGATTCTAAGCAGATATCAACTAAACTGTTTTTCCAGATTGCTTTCATTTTTTGTGATGCAGTGTTTTTAATTTCATTTTCAACTAAACAAGCATTAAAGTACAATAATACTTAGGTAAAATTCTTGTTGCTAAAGATAGTTACTTCTAGCATTACATTCCAGGGTTTAGAGCCATATTTGCCAAATGTCAGAAGTAAATCTGACTATTTCAAGTTCAGACAATGTGAGATTACCTCTTTTAAGTTTTTTTGGTAATTATTTAATTCCTCAAATGCACAAAAATACTAAAATAATAATTGCAGAAAATAGCAATATCTTATTATTTTGTTTTATACTGCTCAGGGATTTATTGTTTTATTTTCTATTACTTTTCACTTCAGTACTCAGAGTAAATTCTCTGTCATGCAGCATGGGTATCCTTCACTCAGATAATCTGTACTAAAGCCAAATAATAGTCTTATAGCTGTTTGTAGCAGCTCTGTCTCAAGTGTCTATCGGCTATGCTGTATGTTTCTTTTACTAATTGGTTTCAATCTTAAAATTCCATTTTTCCAAGTTTTAAAAAATTAGTTTTCTTTTTTTTTTTTTTTCCTTTTTTTCTATTGCTCTCTCACTATTTATTCACCTTTCTTATTCTTCTACAAAGTTCCAGCTCTCTATGAGTTTCTGGATCTTACAAACTAGCTGAAAGAGCAAACAGAAGTCACATTAACTCCCATACATATTACATGTTTGACAAGTTTTCATAAAATACAATAGATTATTTTCTTGCTCTATCCTGAAGTGGTGCTATTCTCAGATTTTATGTCTACCTAGAGGATTAATTATAGAGTAGTCATGCCTCACGCAGAGCAAACCTCTGGAAGTACAAGATTTTCCTCCCACTCTTTTTATGCTCAAAAGAAATAGATATTACACACCATGTAAGAAAACCCCAGTATGCATCTTGTTAACATAAATGAGACTGATCCTGCTGGTCCAAATTCGGCAGCAGGGCATAACATAGTAGGAACAAGGCTCATATTTGTTTGCATTCCATTATCACTCCGTACTTCATAGTTGATGTAAAATATGAGGTAAAAGTATCATGGAACTAAATTGCTAGCAGGGCTGTTAGTAGTTTCGGAACTGTGAATTTACCTGCAGTTTTATAGAACTGAGGACAATAATGAGGGCAATAGCATGCATGCAACCAGGAAGCTTAGATCAATTATTTAAATGCAGCAAGTGTGTCTTAAGCTCAGGTTTTGTGCAATGTTAAAGACAATATACCTTTAGATAAGAGAATTATAAACTATTAGATAATGTGTAGGGACAGAGGAAGGAATAAACTACACTTTTATTTCTCTAATGTCACCTAGACTGGAAAACATTTCTCTAGTCAGTGTTCTACATGGTATACAGTCTTCATGTAGGTAGCTACTAGTAACCCACATCTTCTCTGAAGCTGTCTCCACAGTATCAGGAGTTTTTTTCTTTCCACTTATACCACTGCAGGAATTAATCACTTTTAAATGCATCAGAAGCATCTGTTGAATCTTAAAAACTTAATTAATGGACACAAATATGTATAAAATTAATCAGCTGGAATTCCAATAGGTTATCAGAATCTTTCTTCAGTACCTAAATACTTGGAAAGCATATTCCTTCTGTTTCCTATTAGACATCCTATCATTAAGTGTAATTCCAGTCCTCTAACATATCCTAGAAGCAGTTTTACATCAGTTCCTGCCAGTCCAAGGAAAACACATGGTGTTCTGCTTAAGGTGAGCTCTAAAGCTGTGGAATTTTGCTGCAGTAGCTAGTTAAAATTCTCCTTGTTGGTGCAAGGCTAGGACAGCATTAGGTATTTATACTCCTTGGGACTTAATAATGCTGATTTTTCAAAAGTGAAATGAAGGACTTGAATTTCCTGGGAAAATAATTTAAAAATACGGGCAATTTGGTTCATGCTGAAGATGGAAAGGTCTTGGACTCCAGAGTACTGAAGACAGGTAGTGAGAATGTAGTTTTCTGCAGCTTGTGTGGATAGGTACAGAAAAGAAAAAATAAAAAGAAAATTAAGTAAGCGAGAGAAAGCTAATAAGACTCTCATACAGGCTTCATGAGTTTTAAATAAATGTCATAACACCTTAAAAATTCATGTGGTTTTAATCTAAACCAGATCAAATTTGTGCAGCTGTTAGTTGATTCCAGCATAAAGCATTATGGGAACACAGAAAAAAATTCTCAGCCTTATTCCTTCCTTTTCTGGTCTAAAAATTGGACAAATTACTTGAAAGAATATATCTCCAACTCAATAATCAAGTACCTGTATATGTATTTCTTTGGGCATATGCACAATTTGTATTTCGTGTGTCTCTTCCTAAGCTGGTATTCCACGTGTTAAATAAAAAAGCAAGATAAGGAGACTCCCTGATCTTTGCAACATGTGTATTATCATGTTAATATAAGAGAATATATTCTACTTCTTTTGAGGGTATAGCTTATACTGCCCTCTGTTCTTGATAGTAACACGTTTGGATGATTATTGGAAGTTAGGGTCCTGATCCCGTTTACAGCTCTATTCCAGTAACTCCCAATATCCCTGCAGTTCTTCTTGTAGAATACTGACAAAATAATACATAGACACCAGGAAAATATCCTTACACTTTAGGCTGTTCCTTCTGTAAATATATAAAGAAATGAGACAATTAATTTTGAACATGAGAAATATTCTGAAGGATAGATTGCTGATTTAATTTGTAAAATTAATGGGTTATGCATGTTAAAAATCCATTCTAAGGGTCAATTACAAAGCTTTTCAGCTTCCCTTTTTTTTTTTTTTTTTTTTTTCCAAAAGGCTGAAACAGACTGGCTAGGAAACTACAACAACAAGAATGCACTCACACAAAAACTCAAAGAAAATATCTGATTGATAAGTAGGGATGTTACAAGATATAGGGCCAGTTTATACCTTTAGAACAGCTTTGGTCAGGCATCCTGCAGCCTTTTTTTTTTTCTTCTGAAGAGGAATTTGATCATGAACCTGTTTTTGCACTCCCATAAATATATATTCTGTGTATATATATATATCTGCCTATACATAGAAAAAAAATTAAATAGCAAAGAGTTTGCATATTCAGACACTCAGATCCTCAAATTAACTCTAACTTTGATTTACCTTGCAGCATGGTAAATATTGTTTTCATGTTGCACGTTGTGTAACATAATCTTCAGAATGATTGCAATTTCTGTTCAAATATCACCATGATAACAGATGATTATCCAAAATATCACACAAGAAAGGGAGGCTAATGAAATTTCTGGGGCTTTGTTTCTCAGAGATCAGAGACACCACACTAACATTTTAGCAGTATATTTGGTATTTCTGTTCCACTTGGATCTGAAATTATATTGGAAAATAGAAATGAAATCTTATGTAAAAGGAAAAAAACCCAAAACTACCCTAAATTTCTTAAGCATCAACGAAACTGATCAAGTTCAGATGATTCTTATTGTATTGGAGCTTGTTTAATTATTTTTTTTCTCAAACTATTATAAGTTCTTGCACGTTTAATCACTTATAACAGCTGTTTTATGAACTGTGAAAAAATTAGATCAGAAACCTTGAAAAATGTTTACAAAGAAGTTGACTGTCAAGTCACATCATGTAAGATCAGAAAAGACTTCATGTGATGAGAAGCCTTGAAAAAGAAGAACTTAAAAGGATGTTCCACAACTTGCAGAAATTTAACAAAAGAAACAAAACCCCATAAAAAGTTAGTAATTAAGTATCTTGAAAATTTGCCATCTGTGAAAAGAAGCTTAATAAAATTTAAATAAGGTAGATATTTTGGGAATTCAGAATTTGCCTGCACTTTAAATAAGAGCATCAACATCAATGTGCCTGTGTTTACTGCCATGTAGAAAAAGTACAAAACTGTAATTTTTTTTATTTTTTAAATAGTGCACTATGGAGATAATTCCATGAAGGACAATTGCACGGCATTTAACCAGGCCAAATGCCAGGTCCTGTATTTGGATCACAAATACCATGGATCAACAATACCATGCTGTGCTACAGGCTTGAGGAAGGTTGTTTGGAGGAAAAAGACCTGGGGGTATGGGACAGACAGCACCTGAGTATGAGCCAGCGTTGTGCCCAGATGGTCAAGAAGGCAAATTGCATCCAGGCCTTTATCAGGAATAGTGTGGCCAACAGGACTAGGAAAGTGATCATTTCCCTGTACTTGGAATTGACACAGCCTCACCTGGAATACCTTTTTCAGTTGCTGTCTCCTCACTACTAGACACTGAGGTGCTAGATTGTGTCCAAAGAAGGGTAGTAAAATTGGGGTGGAGGGTCTGGAGCTCAGGTGTCATGAGGAGTGTCTGAGGGAACTGTGGCTGATTGTTTAGTGTGGAGAAAAGGAGGTTCAGGGAGACCTTGTAGCTCCCTCAGAGGAGGCTGTGGTGAGGAGGCAGTTTGGATCTTCTCCCAAGTAATAAGTGACAGGATAAATAGTATCATGTTGCATGTGGAGAGGTTTAGACTGGATATTAGGAAAAAATTTCACAATGAAAAGAGTATTAAGCATTGGAAAAAGCTGCCCATGGAGGTGATTGAGTCACCATCCCTGGAGGTATTTGAAAGACATGTGGATGCAGCATTTAGGTTCAGTGGTGGACTTGACAGTGCTAGGATTTGTAGTTGGACTCAATGATCTTAAATATCTTTTCTAACCTAAACGAATCTATGATTCTAAAACAAAAGCCATTAAAAAAATAATATTTGGTTCCTCGGAACATATCACTGATGAGTTTCCATGTTCTCAGAAACTTTTCAGTGTTCAGAAATCTTGTAAAGAAAGCAATGTGTCAATCTATTTTAATTGTGAGAGAATTGAAGTTTTAGATGAAAAATGGTTCTGTCTTTTCAGTCATATCTTTTCTTACATGACTGAATATGTCTCTCCTGATATGATAAATTTAGTTATTCTAACATGGAGAAAATTCAGTTTTGTAAATACCTTCTGAATTAGATTTGAGCCTTCTGACTAAGTCTGGGGAAAGTAGTAATGAACCTGAAAAATATTTTGAAAGATAATGTTGTTACCTTAAAATGGCATGGCATTTTCTGCTGCATTTATTCATGGAATGGAAACCGGACTGATGTGTCCTGTATGTTGTGAAAAAACCTCACCTTAGAGCATCTGGTTAAGGAGTTGGAAGCAGAAATTAATCAGCTTTATCTCTTTTATTTGCAACTATGCAGCTGTAGTTAGTGAATTCTTGGCTGTAGTTAGTGAACTACTTAATTGCATATTTAACTGGTAAGCAGGGGGATGAGAGAGGGTGCTTGACTGCATGCTAGAGGTGAATTGAGGGCTGTTATATCCTGAAAATACAAACATCATCATTTCATCAAGACTGTATTCTCACAATAATACACATCTACAAAACTCACTTTACTTGGAAACAATCTCCAAGCCCCTGTTTTAGAAGGAAGTGCTAACTGTTAAATTAAAAGCTGCAGTTGTATACCTCCAGTTTCCTGATCATGTATTTTTGAAGGCAAGTAGTGTAGCCTGGATTAAAGAAAAAAGAAAAGAGAGAAGATGAGGAAGTGACAGGAAAAACACAAGAGACACTGATGTAATAAAACAGAAAAATTTCGTTCCCTTCCTGGAAACATCTAGTTTTCCTTCAGGAAGTTGTCATTAATATTTCACTGAATATCCTAGAATCATAGAATAGTTTGGGTTGAAAGGGACCTTAAAGATCATCTAGGGACACCTCCCACTAGATCAGGTTTCCTTGTCCAGCCTGGCCTTAAGCTCCTACAGAGAGGGCATCCACAGCCTCTCTGGGCAACCTGTTCCAGTGTCTCACCACCCTCACTGTAAAGAATTTCTTTCTTATATCTAGCCTGAATCTACCTTCCTCCAATTTGCATCCATTATTCCTAGTCCTTCCATCTCATATGCTATTAAAACCTCCTCCCCCTGCCTTTCTGTAGGCCCCTTTCAGCTACTACGAACACTCTAACTCTTAGAATTCTAAAGAAATTATTATGATCTGCTCTGAGAGATAAATGCATTGGATCTAGTTCTGAAGATGGAGAAAGTGGAGAGAGATTAAAAAGGTTATTTGCATTTTTCATTGAAATGAGAATGCATAGAGAAGACAAAATTAGATAGTTGTACACATTAACTAGTTTTACACATGAACTACTTAAAAAATCTCATGTGTCTAACAAGGAAAAATTTCATCCAAGTATCTAAAACAAATTATATTGTGCTTATGAAATTGTGTTTATTTTTCTCACTGATTAATAATATACATTAAGCAGCTGAATCTACATGCAAAACAGATTTGTATTGTTTTAAGTGTAAATAAACATGTATTCAAACATACACATTATGAAGTGCGGTGTGTGTATTCACTGGTACACTAGGAAAAAAATAATCTTTTTCCTATAATCATTAGATTAGAAATCAAAAAGTTTGAAAGTATGTTGCAAAAGCACCATGATTAGTTGTTTAAAAGGATTAAGAATTTCCCATCAATTAAAAGCATTTAATCAGTTCTTTCATATGGTATTTTGCACTCTCTTCCTTGATCTTTTCTAATTATGGATTGTCCACTTGGCCTTTAAAAAATTGATAAGCATTATCACATATTTGCTAAAATGTACCTGGTAGCTAATTCTATTTCACATAACATATATCTCAAATAACTTTTGTTGTAATAGAGATGGTGATATAGCAGACATCTCATGCTAATATTTACGCAAAGGGAATGAATACATTTCAAGAAAGAGATTTAATTATAATCACTCACTGGATATCTTATTTCCAGATGGATTGCCTTAGTAAACCACAGAAAAGGCTTGTGGTAGCACATATGAAGGGCAATAAAGTTTGATCAATATAATTTACTTTATGTCATTAGAGATCCAGGCTTATTAGTAGTCCATTTATGTTTCTTTGATAGATTAAAGTATAATGGTCATATATAGCTGTCAAAAGACCAAAAAAAAGCAAAAAAAAAATCAAGATTGCAGGTAAGTTTTTTGTGTTTCCTTGTAAAATGTTACTGAAAGCATTTGTCATTATTACATAGCACTATGCTTAGGAAAATGCTGGTGCATAACTGAGATTGTTGTTGACTTCTAGGGTTCAGTGCATGTTTAATACATCCATAAAATTCTGTAATTCATAGGTTTTAGTTATTTATAAAGTTGCGTTTCTGTTTAGGCTTTCTAATTCAACTTGGCCACACTTTTTTGTACAGCTGTAGATCCAGGTCATAAACAGTGTTCGGCTGTTTGTATGTGGTGGGTGAGATGAGATGACACATGCTGTTTCTGTAATCTTGTGATTGCTAGGACCAGGTCAAGCGGCTGGAGCTAGTCATAAGGATATGGCTGGTATGTAAATAAACACTACTTTAAATGTCATTCTCTCTTTTAGCTTGTCCATGTTTCCCATTTTCTCTTGAAATTGTTCTTATATATGGAAATTAGTAGCATTTTGTTTACTTTTAATACTGATGAATTGGAATCTGTAGCCTGGAGGGAGAAATATAACACAGAAGGTCCTGAGCTGCAGCACTCCCTTTAGGTTAACCTAGTAAATTGACTCAATCTAGTACCTTTTTAGCATTACACAACATAGGACCAGCCGTGGTACATATGCTGCACAGAGAATTCCAGAGTAGCCCTGCCAGCTGCATACACAATTCTGTACTGGCAGCCTTCCCTAATTTCAGTAGAAAACTAATGAACTCTGCACATTGCTTTGGTCCTTTCTTTGGAGTTAACTGTCCATCCCAGAACTTTAACATGTGTTTATGAATGTTTCACTGAAGAAACTTTATTTCCTGTGTATTTAACCTCTGTGTAGTTACCTATATATTAACTGTTTGGATTTTTTTTAACTTGTCACGACATATGAAAATTAAAAAAATCTATAAGTAGTTAAAGAGTCAGTGCTGTAAGTCATACAAACCTGAATTATTATTAATTCATAATAATAAAATCACATTTTCTATTAAAAATATTGCAGTAATTGATTTTTAAAAGGGAGATAGGTGAGCAGGAGCTACATGAATCCGTTATTCCTCTCTTGAAGCAGTTCATGTCATGTTTCCTAGGACAATATAGAGTGGATGAACTTTTTCCCTAGTATATCTGATTAAATGCTGCATGATTTGCAAGCATATATTCCCAAAATGTAGTTATGCAGTGTATTTTCTTCACTGATAAGCCTGAGTTAAAAACCTTTTTTTTTTTAAAAAAAGAATTTTTACCCTTACTATGACTCAGGAATACTTTTTTGTGCTGCATTTACAGCTTACCACTGCTCTGTTTTTTTCCCCTTGTAGCTATTGTGGGACTTTGTTGCAAACGAGATCACTGATACTAACCAAGTTAGAAGAAATTCTGCAAAATTTTTTCTGTAGCACGTTTATGTTTCTGTGTATTCCACAAAATTACTTCAGTGATTTTTTTTGAAGAGTGCCCTATATTTGAAGAGTTTCCCTACATTGGGAAAACTACATGGGTGGCACTGTGAAGTGCAGGAAGAAGTGGGAGTGAAGAATGGCTGGCGAGGACACCTTACTGAAGTTCCATTGAAGAAAATGTATGGGTCGAGGACTTTCTGATGTCTGCCCCTTATATTTTATTTGTAATTCTCCTTGTGCTAAAAATGTTTTAGAAATATATTTCCTAGAATTTACCCTTAGCTTCCCAACATATCAGTGCTATGTTCACACTGTCTAGTCTTTTCAGTTTTTTTATGCTCATTTTGTGAAAATATTTTGCTAGGCAAAACATCTAATTAGGACATATTGTTAAAAGAATAGGAGTGATCTTATAAACCCCCATGCAAATGTGAATTACACAGTGGAAAAATATTTACATTTTGTATTATCTTAAAGGCTGCTTTAATTTCTCTGCAGAACATGAGTAGTTAAGATACTGAATTTATATGAGTGCTCATTTTTGTTAAAGTTGTTTTACTTTTGCAATCTAAAGAATCACCACAAGAGTTTAATGGATAGTGATTTGTTCCTTAGTAATTTTAATTAGCACATGGCTCCTGAACTTAGCAAGTGTTGACAGCAAGCTCTTCCTCCCTTGTACTGTCTGGGACCTTGCTATGGTGATGTTTCATCCTGTCTGATGCTGCCTGATGGACCATTGCATCCGACTTCTACCATTCTGTTACAATGACACTGTCCCTTTGATTCATGCTGCTGACTTGACTCTGCCATCCTGGCCCTCTTCAGCTCCCACACTTCTTGCCACTTATACCTGTCATCCCACACATAAGAGAGGTGAAGACAACTGCAGCTGCATGGAGTCAACACAACAGCACATACAACACAGACCTGCCTAGTTACTGCTCTCTTCTGATCTGTTCTGTATCATTACAAGTCAGTGTCTATTATTAGTTGATACTTGCTCTCTGTTTAAATTTGTATGGTAGGTATACACATGCTAATTCAGCCTGGAGAAGAGAAGGCTTGGGGGGGACCTCATAGTAACTTATCAATACCTGAAGGGGACAGAAGGGAGAGGTAGGACTTTTTAACAAGATATGTGATGGGAGAACTAGAAATAATGGATGTAAATTGGAAGGGGGTAAATTCAGGCTGGATATAAGAAAGAAATTCTTTCCAGTGAGGGTGGTGGGACACTGGAACAGGTTGCCCAGAGAGATTGTGGACACCACCTCTCTGGAGGTGTTTAAGGCCAGGGTGGACAAGGCACTGGACAGTCTGATCTAGTGGGAGGTGTTGGAACTCAATGATCTTTAAGGTCCCTTCCAAACCCCTTTCAAATTCT
>VZTY01025126.1:273-97750 GCA_013400935.1 Turnix velox | reverse complement strand
TGTAGGACCCCCTCAGGTATTGATAAGTTACTATGAGGTCCCGTCTGAGCCTTCTTTTCTCCAGGCTGAACAACCCCAACTCCTTCAGCCTGTCTTCATAGGGCAGTTGTTCGAGCCCTTTGACCATCTTTGTGGCCCTCCTCTGGACCCACTCCAATAGCTCAGTATCTCCTGCCTCTGCCCCACACCACCCCTTTTCCAGCCCATTTTCCCCAAATGCTACACGCCCGGGCTCCACTAGAGTCTCCTTCCCTCCTCAGCTGTTACAAATCATTCCCCCCTCTCCTATTCAACGCCATCAGGGAAGGGCAGCAGCCACCATTTGCTCCCTCTCCCCCCCATGTGGCCTGAGGGAAGCTCCTCCTGGTGTTTGTGCTGCAGGACAAGCAACTGGTGAGTTGCATTTTCCAAGGGAACACGGTGGGGGAGAAAGGCTGGGATGTCTGCTGGCCCTCCGGCTGGTTAGGCACGGAGAGGGGTGGGAGGGAGAGTGATGGCCTTGTGTTTCCATTTCTTGTAAAATATAATTCTTAGGTCACTGTATTGTCAATTCCTTATAAACTTCTGTTTAATAAGGAACTGAGAAAGCATGTTGGGAGCTATTGAACCACTAATGAGAAGAGAAAATGAGCTAGAGTTGTTGGGAAAGAAATAGCTTGCCTAAACAAAAAATTCTGGTGAGGAAAACCTGCATTTTAGATACATTAGGCACGTTTTTGGAATTGTAACTTTGCTATTTAATGCTAAGCTTGGTCATGTGCATTTCTCTTTAAATAGAAGACTGTGACTCTGTTAAACTCTGAAGGCTAGTTTTGCAAGATACTCTTTTGTGCTTAGATGGAATGCTGTATGCTTAATTATTTGACCTAATACAACTTTTAACTGTAAGAATTCATCATTTTGTTCTGGGAAAAATTAGAATCAGACTTTAAAAATGGAGCTTCCTTTATAGAATGCTAGATATAAAATTTCTGAATATTTTGTCTCCATGCTTTGAGAAGTTCCATGATTTCTGAACTGCTTTCTAATTTACTGGCAACCTATCCTGTTCGCTAAAAAACATACGCCACTATCTCAATATGAAAAGAAAAACACCACAAGTTTGGACAGGGAGAAAAAAATAAGAGGCTAAATTTGTAAGTATATTCTAGGACACTTTTCTTGGAATAAAATGAGCATACGAAATGCAGTATAGAATAGTACTAGCTAAAAAGCATGCCATCCAGAAAGAAAATCCAACAAATAACAAACAGACTTACAGATGTTGACTCTGTGAGGCACAAAGAATGTATCCTTTCTATTATTGTACTAGCATGTCATTCTAATGAAAGGTTTTACTCATAAAAAATGAAAGCAGAAACTAGGAATTACTATTTTTTCCATCCCCTTATCTTTATTATTGAAGATCTGCATTAACATTTAGTGAAATTAGTCCTTGTCCAATACTAGATTAAGTAATAACTCGGTGCTAGATAGTTCTTCATTTATAAAACCTTCAGTTTCATAAAAGATGACACTTAACAGACTTCTGAGCTCTTTCTTTCTCATGTATGCTTACCTTCTTTGCTTGTGATGTGTACTTTTTCTTGAACAATAAACCTAAGAATGCATATTCATTCTTTGCTTTCTTCCATGCTTGCCTTCTCTCCTACTTGAATTTTACTAACTCCCCCTTTTTCTAGCACTTCTTGCTATAGCCTGTAAGCACACATTTCCTCTGGGACCTTCTGGGGTTCTGCAGACCCACGAACAATTGGGTACTATGCATAATTTGTCCCAAAGGACGAACACATTCTAATGTGAAGAGCCTGAGCCAAAAACTCTTTTCACCTGAATTGTTCAGATCTTTAAAACTCAGTTTTCCCTCCCTTCATGAGCAGTTTTTTAATGTCCTTGGGCCTCATTACCATTAGTAGTCAAAACTGAGCTTTCAAAACTGCACTGCTTCTCTCAATTTTAAAGCCTGACAATTTCTTTCCACTGCATCATATGATAGTTGAATCTTTACCTTCTTTGAGTGCTGTCAACTCCTGTTCATTATAGTGATAATGGTGGATGCATAAAAATTTAATAAAGAACATAAGTATTGAAGTATACTAGTTTCTGAGTATTTACTGTTCCCCTGAAAACATTCAGTTAATGGAAGAGGTGGAATCAGAAAATTCTTCTTGTCCAATTTTATTTTCCTTTACACATACTGGCTCAGTATGTAGCTAGTGTAAGTTACAACTTAAGGTATTTGCTCATATAAGGCCAAGAGAGGCACTATTTTCCTCACAGAGCTACTATGTACTTTTCTTTTGTCTGCAATTGTTCCATTTCTATTTATGATGTACTTTTGCTTTGAATCAGAAATGTAATCTAATTAACTCGGTCTGTGTTGTGCATAAAGCAGCAAAGGTGATGAATCCATTCCTCCTCTCAATTAGTTAGACATTCTTACTTCAAATTTATACTTGGGTTTACTGACTCTAACAGCCATTTAATCTGCAAATTCCTCAAGGCAGTAGATTGCATCATATGTACATGGCAGAGCAAACTCAGTTCCAGGTTGGGCTTTTGGACTTGTTTGTTTGCTTTATCCAGTAATGGATGAAAACACTAAGACACAGTGTATCACAGTCGTTGTCTGGGTTACGCTTTTGACCTTGTTGAAGTTAAGGAAGTGTTTTCATGTAGTGAGTGTAGTAAGAAATATATTATGAAATTATTATAAGTCATTGAGATTCACATAAATATGTAGGTGTTTTGCACTTTATCTCATCCATGGCTTACCACAGATTAATCTTTCAGACTTAACTATTCTTCATGTTCAAAGAATTTCATTTGGGACTAGGTGGGAGAAAATAGCTCATGAATAATAGACTGAGAAGGTGGAAAACATAAAGTAGTTCTTAGGTCCTCTGAAGATCACAGGGGTGATAGCATACAGCTGGTGCTTTGTAATTGACTCTATTTACCAAAGCATTGACATCCTAATTTACTAACGGAAAATCTTACCTCTTTCTCTGTATACTCAGATTGAGATAGGACATGGATTTGGTTTTTTGAGTTTCCGATGAATGAAGGGATTTTGGAGCAGAAGATAACCTCAGGAGAACCTCTCTGTTCTTAGTGTCGCATATGAAAAACAATTGCAATTTCTATTTCTCTAACTATATGGTTTACTCACCTAAAGGCATACTGTGTTGGCAGAGGCTTCCAGCTGGAAGCTCTATGTATTCCCCTTTGTTATTGTAAGCTTCCTTTCCTGAGCTTTCTTGTCTCTTGGGAAGTGGTTATCCACTGACAGAATAAAGGAAAAGTTAAGTGGTAAGCATTGTCTGGTTTGTTTGCTTCCTATTTCCTTCCAGCCTTCCTTTCCTTCTTCTTTTTATATTAATTATTAATACTGAATAATAGTCCTTCAAGAAGGACAAAAAAGACAATACTTGGCTTCAGCTTTAAACTGCAAGCAAAATGGATGGTCTATACAGGGTGTCCTCAAGAATGGAATTCAAGGGGGTATCTGTAAGAACTGTTACATGAGAAAGACCACTGCTGTCTTCATCTAGAAGAGTAGAATGCAGTCATAGCTGAACTATAGCTCTAGTATTTGTTATTTGTACTTGGGGTGTCATTTCAAAGAATAAATTTGCCTAATATCACTTCTGTTTCCCAGACTTAGATTTACCTAATGGTACAAGAAGTATTCATTCTTCTCCTGGTGATTTGTTGCTTGATGTAGCCTAAAGTATGGTTTGTACCATGTTGTGCTTTTGAAGGACAGACCAAAATCTCCATTGCAGTTACATCATGAAGAATGAATAGCACTAGTCACACGGTGACCTTGTTATTCTCCTTTCCTTGATAGCCTTTATTAATTTAGAAAGCTTTGGGTGGATTGATTATTATGGTTAGAAACGCTGTACAAACTTTGAAATTGGAGGGAGACAAATAAAACCACCAGTCTCAAAATGAATTATGTGTTACTACTAGTAAAAACCCCTAGACTACCAGCAACTAAAAGATGTTTATGTTCAGACTGTAGATTTATGACTTAGTCTTTCTAATATTCATGAATGCAGAGAGTATTTGCCATGGGCATGTTTTAGTAGCAAAGCCTTGAAACTGGCAATAATTTCTTAACATTCTGAACAACATAATTATAAAATTTTGAGCATTTTAGCATTTGATTTAAGGATGTATATGCATCATAAAAAAGCAAGCAAGATCTTTCCAAGGACTAAAACTGCTCTTTCA
The DNA here is from genome assembly GCA_013400935.1 of Turnix velox. Classification (NCBI taxonomy): domain Eukaryota; kingdom Metazoa; phylum Chordata; class Aves; order Charadriiformes; family Turnicidae; genus Turnix; species Turnix velox. The sequence continues at coordinate 93,508 of VZTY01025126.1, read as the reverse complement.
TCATATTATATCTGAAAGCTGGTTTGCCTCCAAACAAATCACATTGCTTTCATTTTACATGTATATACATTTTACAAGTCTTATCGTTAGGGAGTCCCACGCAGTAAGGGTTTAAAAGTTTAATCAAACTAAAACCCACGGTCCACTGATGTTCTATAGTCCTGCTGGGTTTGGAGCTGTTACAAGATGAACTGTTCCCTTTGCAGCCAAAGAAAGCCAAATTAATTCCCATTCAGTGATTCCTTCTGAAGAACTGAATTTCTTGGGCAGACTTTAAAAATGGATGTGTAATTCTAGTACTTGCATTGGATGATTTTTTTAATTTTTTTTTTTTTTACCTGCTCTTTTTTTTTCTTTATCAAGACACAGTAAAGAATTTGAAAATTATTATTTTGTGGATATTTATGTAAATGAAAAATAATTCAGGCTTTGGTGGGAATCAGACTTCCATGTATGTATTTTTTATGAGTGAAAAACATTCAGGAAATGATTTGAAAATGTTTGACATTAATAGCCTATGTTTATGATTTTATTTTTTTTTAAACTGTTTGGTCTAAATTATTGATGGTTCTGTTCTTCCTAAGTAAAAAGAAGCATGGGATAAAAACCAGATATTAAGTGTGATTCTATTAGTACCTCATTAATGGGGGAAGCCTATTATGGTGCAAATTAGCAAAGCAAAAAGAAGTAACTTAATAATATAACATCATTGCCCTGAAACATAATACTGTACCCAGTGTAGGAATATGGAAAATCTTGACTGTAGTGTTTTATTTATTTTGTTTTGTTTTTTAACCTGGAATACAATACTTTGAAATTATAACAGATGGGCATCAGTTGTGTCTGTCTCTTTTTCTGAATGATATTTACAGCTTAAGGAATAAGGAATATTTCTTGCATTTCTTGTGAGGAAAAATCTAGAGGTTTTAGTGCTGGATGATGAAGGGGGGAAAAGATTAATTTCTCTTTTTCTGGGTAACTATTAAATAGCTGTAACTTCAGCATCTCTGGAGCTAGTGAATTGTTGGACATGTTCCTGCTTAGACTGGCAGAGCTCTTCTAACGATTTAGGAGCATGAGGAGGTGCATTCATGGACACATATCAGGGACCTGGAAATCCCCATTCATGTCCTCCTGTTGTTTTAAAACTTTATGGAAACAGAATCCATTTAAATATTTGTCATTTGCAAATATTTCTTAAAAAAGTGCAGAAAAAGTAATTTCCACTTTAATTAATCTATTTTAAATAACTTGAAATAGATTATATGGGATATTTTCCTAAATTTCTGTACGTGTTTGTAGATTGAAAATGCCTTTCTCTCTAGTCCTTGGATCTTTAAAAAGTTTATTAAAGCTAAGTAGTAAATCTCCTGTATCTCATTGCCATCTTGATAAACTCTGGTGCTAAAGGGTTTAATAATAATGTAGATTGTAACAGCTGCTACACTCGCTGTTCTTCCCAACTTCACATGATTTATTTTTGAAGTTTTATTTAACTTCCAGTTAATTGCTGTGCACTTTAATTGGGCTTCTGTATGCTTACCTTTTGATCACAGTGCAAACAGCAAACCATGCTCAGATGAATCTTAAGAGTGTCTGCAGCTTGATGGATTGTGTACGTGACTCTGTCATTCCTTGGTTATACAGGATGCAGTCTCATTTATAAGGATGGTGCAAGCTGTAAGCAAATCACAGAACCTAACAGTGTTACTAGCCAATCTATGCTATGTCATAGCTTAAGCATTGTTTGAAATAAATGGGGAGGAATAATGCACTCATTGCCCTGATAGCATTTAGTTGTTAGTCCTCTAGGTAAGTGCTGACTGAAGCTGTGAAACAATGATGTTGAAATTAGTTCACATGCTCAAGGTATTTCAACAGATAATGATACCCAGTTCATGTGTGTTCTAAAAATTAGATGGAGCTCATTCTCTTTTCTGCTTTAAAATTCAGAATAAAAGTGAGAAAATGAATGCAAAGTAAGAACGTGAACAAGTTGGGTTAGTTGCTAAATCAGATTGTTCTGAACAAAACTTGCCTCAATCACTTTATTATTAGTCAGTATACAAATATGTTAGTGGCCTTACTATTAAAATGCATTGGATATACCTGATTTTTCATTCAAAGTGTCTGGACATTTTGTTTCTGAAAAAATATATAGCTTTTTATGTTCTTTTGAAAATCAAAATTATCAAATATAGTATATGCTGTGGCCAGGCCCTTCTATGATAGGATGAATTTTTAGAAACCTACTTAACCTTGCTGTAATGGTTAATATGCCATACCTGTGTTTAATATAACCAGATAAATACCTCATTGTTTCTTATTTATTTGTCCAGTCACTTGACCTAGGTGATATTTAAGGCAAGGATCATTAATGATTAATTGTGATGTCATAAAAATTTCATTAATTTTTAATCTGCTTCTTTTTGCCTGGTTTTATCCAGTAGCTCTTTGAGCTGACAACAGGTGATTTAACACTTAATTTCTTGTATTATGGTATCCTCTCTTCCCTGTCATCTTCCATTTGTGCTCCTTCTGCAATCTTTTCAGTCCTTTACTCTGCTGGAGTGACACCATGTGTTCAATCATTTTGTGTTACCATTACTTGATGTTTCTATTTCTGTCAGTTGTTTGCTTTAATGTCACTTTTTTGAAGTGACTATTTTTATTTTCATGTTTGTTCCATTCACTTTGTTCCATTAAAGTGCACATGCATGTATAATACAAATACACACAGATGAAACACTTCAAATGTTTTCAAAGGGCATATGAATAGATATATGAATGTATGTGTAATTATATATGCATGTTTATATATGCTAAAATGAAATGCTTATCTCCAAATGTATATGTGAATATAAATACACATGTGTATATATTTGTACATATGCCTCTGCACATATATACATTTTTTTAAATGTGCGTTTACATTTATCTGTGTAATATATTTTGGAAAATGCATAAAATATATATGATGCTATACATTATTATAGAATCAATCACAGAATGGTTTGGGTTACAATAGACCTTAAAGTCTAGTTCTAAACCCCCTGCAGGGACACCTCCCACTAGACTAGGTTGCTTTCATCCAGCCTGGCATTGAACACCTGCAGGGATGGGGCATCCTCAGCTTCTCTGGGCAACCTGTCCCAGTGTCTCACCACCCTCATATTGAATAATCTTTTCCTGGTATCTAATTTAAATCTTTTTTTCCACTTCAAAGCCATTTTCTCTTGTCTTGCTGCTATGTGTTTATTTTAAAAGTTCTGCAGCTTTCTTCAGGGCAGCTTTCAAATACAAGAAAGCTGCTAAATAAATTGTTAATGAGCTAAATAACTTTCTACTTGGAGCAATATAAGGAAAAATACCTATCAGTGTAACAAATACTGGCTCTCATACTGTGTACCTTTATCTTCAAAAGTGATTAATTTTGAAAAACAATTTTTTTTAAATTGCAGAAATGGTTGAGCTAAAATCCAGCTTAAGTATATAGGATGAAAAATAGTAGGGATGAATAAAGTGAACTATTCTGAATATGCGATGGGTGGAACCAGGAACCTTAGACCTATTCCATTTGCTAAAAAGTTAAAACAGATGGAGCTCAGTCCAGATAACATTTTTGAACAGTTGTCCAGAACCTACTCATGGTAACCAGTGTATTCGGAGAAATTCCAGTGTGTTGTCTGCCTACAAATACATTCTGCATGGTCTTTCACTTTTTGTTGCTTCTTTATCAGACATTATAAATATATGAAAGTAAATCGGGGCATGTTTTTGTAGTGGTTCTTGTCACTTTGATAAATGTCATTATAAATTAAAAATGAATAGTAGCAACTTCGCATGCAGCTTGAGAAATTAACCTCCTGCCCCCCTATGGAAGTGGTTAAAGAAAAGTTATTTGAAAGCATGCTACTGAGAATTAATCTAGCATGTCAGTGGGGCAAACGTTTCCTGTACATGGGTTGTGGGGAAAAAGCTTTTTTTATTTATTTTTATTTATTGCTGTTATACCCAACAGGCAGCCCTCAGGAACAGGTGTCAGAAATTACCTCCTCATACTCAGAATATGGAGTTTATTTCAGCGAGTATTACTTTGTTGTTCTGCTCTTTTTATGCCACCACACCTTCCTTGAAAATAGGACACCGCTGTTACACATGGATGAAGCCCATGTATGAAGCCTAGGAGTCAAAGTGATTGATAAGAGAAAAAATCTAGGATCTTACTGACGGCATCAGAATTACTGCAGATTCACTGAGGAAATGAGGTTAGATTTTACTAGGGGACAGCCATCTACCTCTTCTCAGTTAGGCTACCCCCCTGCTGAGACCATCTTCAGCACCTCAACCTGAGGTGTCTGTGTTAGTTTGTTTACCATTAAAAAACACCTAAAAAATGCTCTTTAGTATTCCCCCTCCTATGTATTTTACTTTTTTTTTCTTCTCCTTTTTTATTCCTGAAGGAAATGGTTGCTAAAACTGTTCATGATGATTGATATAGAGTGTTTCTAAATGCTGGAAACATATCTAGTAATTACACTGTTCAGACATGAAGATTGTATTACCTCAAATTGCCTGGAATGATGTCAATTTATCAAACTTCCTGTGAGAAGTTCATCTCTGCTGTAAAGTGATCACTTCTCTCTCTATTAGCTTGCTTTATCTAATACAGAGAGTCCAGAGGGGATTTAGCCACTCTCTTTTTCAACCTCATCCTCTTTTGGATTCTGGAAGGCCAATGGGGAAAAAATGAGAACATGCTTTGTGACTGCCTTGTTTATTTTGTTGTCTTTCAGTGCAGAGGAGGGAGAGGATGTATAATTTGATTTGAAAGCCCAAGACAGTTAAGCAACAGGGCTTCTATGGAGCAGTAGTAATCATGTCCGCTTACTGAGGTAAAACATGGTCTGTTTGTATTCCAGACAGAAGATTTCAATTATGCTTGTTTAGGACTAACAGATTAAAAAGCATAAAGATTCATTTTCTATTAAGCACTGTTTTGGTTAGTCTTTAATGCATGCATTAAAATATACTAACTGGATGTTTTTCTGTCTTTTTAACACTGCCAGAAGGAAGAGAACATGTTTTTAACGTTTCTTTGCCCATTACCAATCAAATGGTGTCCTACAAGTGGTTTTTACTCCCTGGACTATCAACAACAGAATAATTTACTTAAAATGTGCAAGTGTAGCCTTCTTAGCCTTTTCTGTGTGAAGTCATTCTGATACTTTCAGACTAGCTGAACTAAGATAAATGTAAGGTTAATAGGAGGCTTGTCTCATTTGGAGGAAAGTTACTCAGACCAACACTCAAAGGCTAAAATGATATTTTTCCTGTGTTTTCTTTCAGTTCTTCTGCTACAGATAGATGTTTCTATGTGTTTTTCTCCCTTATCATTAAAATCTAAGTTCTGCATATTTTGAAATAGATGATTTCCCAGTGTGGACTGTTTCTCACTAAAATGCAACCCAAACCCCAAGCTTTTAATCTTATATCTGTCCTATAGTGCTACCTAAATTCTAAATAGCTTTAAGAATGGTCACATAGGTATTCAAATCAAGTTAAGCAACAGTAAATACTAACTAAAAATCAGTTCTGGAATTTCTCATACGTTCACAAGTTTCTCATTAGCCAAAAAATACAAACTGCAAAGTCAACACCTATAGTTTTCTAAGCTGTCTTATCTTACCCTTCAAAGGACAAGCATAAACAGGGCTGCTCCAGTGCTTCCAGAACCCTCCTTTTTCTGCTTTCATGAGTGGAATCAAACTGTCTTTAAGATTTGGAACTTATCTAGTCTCGTCTGCTTCCAGTGTTTCAGTTCAAGGAGGAGCATCCAGCTGGGAGACTGAAAAAGCCTTTTTGGGGACTTTGTTAACTTTTCTTTCAATAGAAGTTATGCTTCTTGGATTTGTATTTGACAAGGACACCCGGGTACTTTAATCCTTGGGGTAGTGCATCCCTGTGCCTAACTAATTAGGCAAACCCAATGAGGTACCGCTGAGTAAGTCTGACAAAACCACCTACCCTGGATGTTTAGTCCTGAGCACCAGAGAAATAACACAGCAAGAGCACTCATCAAAGGAGCTGTTAACAAGGGAAGAAAAATGTGCTAAATAAATCCAAGCCAGGTTTTGTATCCTTTGATAACACTTCATCTTGTAATCTTTATACTATGTTTCTACTATTTCTATATCCTACACTCCACCCAATTTTATGCCATCAGGATTACATGCTTGATATGAGTGACTTCGTATTCATAACATTTCTTCAGGGAGAAGCTCAGGGAGTAAATCAAGGAATTCCTGAATGATTTTAAAAATGTAAATCCTTAATTCAAATTTTGATTTAAGCTTAGTGACTAGTATGTTTTCAAAGCTCTTCCTCAGAAAGCTTTATCATTGATACAGGCTAATCTTTGAAGTGCTGGCAAAAATGAACCATCTTTTTATTATACGTAGCTAATTACAATGATCTCATCTCCACGTTTCTTAGAAATCATTCCAATAATATTAGCCTACAATGTTACTTCTTCCTTCCACCACCAAGCAGATTAAAGTCTATTATTTGATGACAGAAATTTTTTGCTTTTTTTTTTTTTTTACTATTTCTTTTTAATAACCTCATGGACTACTTCAGTCATCCTCAGTGAAAACTGTCTTTTATTGTTCCATGCCAAAAATAAAATCCACTGTTCCTGTGCCTGGCTGTCGCTATTAGATTACATAGCATAAAAATCACTGTCCATTGAGGAAGATCACGTTGTCAGCACTGTCTGCCAAAGCGACACTGAACAATTTAGGTCCTATCTCCTACTGTGCTGTGCTCCAGGAAGGCACTCAAGGAAAATAAAACGACCATAGCTTGCTGTCAGGCTTAAGAATGGGTTCTGTAAAATATGCCATGAATAATTCTCTTCTTCACCATTTCTTTACAACTCTAAGTCTCCTGGGGAAAGATGTGTATAATTTTGACAGTATTTTGCTGTTGTGAAATAAGAATTTTAGCTCTAATGCCAAATCGTGTGCATGCATATCTGTTAATGTATTCTTTTTTTTAAAGTAAGTACAAGAAAACTCTTGAGTTCCTAATCAAGGAGAAAAGAAGTCAATAAGGACCAAGGCCTTTGCAAGTACATATCTCCATAGCCACTGATGTTTGTAACTGAAGTAATTTTCTAACCTCATGCAGTCAAAACAATGCAGATATCATAAACATGGTAATCTTGGGAAAAATATACATATGCAGTTAGTTTTATGCATGCAGCAAGATCCCAGTCACTAGTGAGAAATTTTTTGCTTTTCTAAATAATAATGTAATGAGAAATATATCCCAAATTATTTTTAAGTATACATACCTCTTAGGAAGGTGCAAACTTAGGGACTTTTTTATGATTGCTGCTGATGTTGTTCATAACATTTTTACAGTGTGGATTGGCTTCTAATATACTTGAATTGGATGTCACAGTGTATTTCATGCTGAAACTTTTTTCAGTGGGATGGATGTGTTTAAATTCCTGAGAGACATTTTTCAAGGGGCAAGTGTCATTGCAAGGTAGATTTGATACAGCAATTGGAAACATGACACTGACATCTTGTGGGAATACTTTTTTTTCTTTTCCCCAAGTTGTGTCACTTCCCCGCCATGCAATTTCAGTAGAATTCGGCTCAAAGAGAACTGGGTCTCTGCATATACAGATTTCTAACAGGCAAAAAACTCATGAGATACTCAGTTCCTTAACAGTTATGCAAGAAATAGCTTGTGAGGAAGTAGTTTTTGTTTTGACAAAATATTAGTTATGACTTCTTTCTTGCTTTTTTAGCACAGCATAATTCATAGTCCCTTTTACATATGCTCAGAGATATACTGCAGCATTTTAGGATTAATATTGGGGAGATAAAATGTAAGCGCCTGGTTAAGGGAGTGTAGGAAAGGAAACAAGGGAAATTATATGTTTTCATTGAGGATAGTTGGTAGCAGCAGGAACGTGCTTTCTACTTTAAACCTGGGTTTTGTAATGAGAAGTCATCTCTTGATGGTAGATCCTGAAAGAGGCGGCTAAAGGTATTCAACAATATATTTAAACTAAATTTGACAGCAGTGGTACATAGTAGTTGGTAATTTCCAGTGTAGTAACCCAAGGGGGAAAGAGGTTGAGAAAACAGAGAAAGGAGCATCAGTGGAGGCTCTGAGGAAGGGAAGAGAATCAGAAGACTTCAAGGGAATTGGGAAGGGCAAGAAATCTTTTTTTGTTTGTTTTCCTTCCACACCAACTGTTTCCTAATGTAGTTTGCTACCTGTCCAGTAATATTTTGAAGACCTAATTGAAATATGCACTTCAGGATTGTCCATCTTTCCCTTCTGTGCCTGGCTGCAGCCTGTTCAAGTACCTGAAGTTCTCATGCTGTTTATGAGTGAAAGGGAGGCAGGAAGAAAGGAAGCTGAAATGGGAAAATGGGGTGCCTGATAATTTAAACAGAAAGGGAAGGAGCTATATGCATGGGACGTTATAAATATGACAGAGTAGTGCCTGCTGCTCTTGGGAAAGGGGTTCCTTCTCTTTTTCACCACTCTCCCAGCAGCTATCCTTGTTATCTCTCCTATAATGGCAGATGTACCCAGACATCATCTCTAACTCCATGCAAGGGTTTTTATGGCATTTAAATTTTATTCAAGGGTTAAGAGTTGTTATGGTGTAGCCTGGCGCAGTAAATGTTCCTATTTGAAATATTTGGACATATGTGATATGATCCTGAGCTTCAGAACTCTCAACAAATCACTAGAACAAGCAAACATAAAAGAGATAAATCTCCTTATTGTAGCCTATCCACAAAAGTTTTGCAGAGTATGTGGTGAAAGAAGTGAAGCACAAGAAAAGGTGGAATATTATGTTTTGTCATCCTTTTTTCTTCTTTAGTGTAGTACTCAACATTGAAGAATTTAGAAGTCTTTGAAGTGTGTAAACTTGTTATGAGGAGATAAAGGATTATTTTTAACAATAATGTTCTACAGTTTTAACCACCTGGCATCATAGTTTGTTTAGTACATGACATATAGCAAGACCTACTAACAGGTAAATAGTTCCTGGGGAAAGAGGGGGAAGCAAGAAGTAGCAGGGGGAAATCAATGAACAAACATCTTTGTGATGACATTCCCATCATATGAACTGGAAACTGGAAGTTGAAACAGCCTTTGCACCTTGAGTCATCAATAATTTTCAAACATCATCCTCAATAAAAGATGTGAGCCTGATGGATGGTGGTGGAGTGCTGATTTTAAGTCTCCTCTTGGCTGAATTGCTTCTTGGTGCTGGCATACAAAAACAAAAGTGTCCTCTGCACCACCACCACCCCATTTTTTTAACCAGTAAGTATACTAGCATGAAGCTTTTAAATATTTTATATCTAGAGTGCCTTTTTCATTAAGAATACACTTTTTTTCTTGACATTGAGCAAACGGATCAGGATCATCACTTTAAAAAATTTTGTTTAAATGCAGATTTTGAATAGCTGCCAGTATTGAATAAAAAAATCCCTGCAGAATAAACACTATAAAAATCAATAGTCTTCCTTCTAGGGAAGTAAATTCATCTGGTCTTGTCTTCTTGTAGTTCACTGTAGTACTTTTTCTGGTTTTAAGCTTTTCATCTTTCATGAAAGCAATGCCTTGAATCTGGTTAAGCTAAAAAGAACTGTTGTGCTCTGCAAGACTTGAATAAATAACTAATCATTATAGTTAAGGATCTTTTTAATTTCACATTTTTGATATTGCAAGGAAAAATTCCAAATTATCTTAAAATCTGTTTATGCATATGAATAGAATAACTTGTGCACAACCTCAATACCCCTGTTCTCTTCATCTTTTTGATTTAAGGACAACTGGTCAAAATTAAGAATTAATTTTGGTTGAGAGGATTGGCAGGGTATTATTTCCTACTGTGCCATCTAGAGAAACTTCTGCATCTAACCAGACCTAATCTCATCCTGATGCTTGTGACATTTAATTCAGATTGTTCTGTTGAGATGCTCATGTGTTCATTATTAGCATGTTTAAGATGAAAAGACTGCAGTTTAAGCACTATAAATTAGCTCAGCTAATATTCAACTAAATGGGTTAATAAACTTGTTTGCAAGTTCCAAGAAGATACCGTTTTCTGTAATTGTTGAAAAATAGTTCTTAAGTGAAGAAAAATATTACACAAGACACAATTTTCATTACAACTATTTGTTGCCCAAATGAAAAACTTGCAGTGCCAGAGATAAAATGTCGTAGAGGTTCTAAACTACCAAGATATCCTGTCACATAACTGATATTGCTCTATTGGATGTTAGAAATTATGTACTTCTGACAACTCAAATGTAGACTGAGAGTCTTCTATTTACAAAGTTTTACCAAAACAATTCAAAGTGCATCACCATCTAATAGGAACATATTTTGAAGACTGAATTCACCTTTCTAATTTTTTTTCCTGTTTCCATCAGGTAAATGCAATAAAACTTTTAGGATTATTCTTAAATATTGCCTATTTTGTTTGAAATTCATACTGTCAATATTAAGTTCTAGAATAGGAGATAGGCTTTAAGATTTTTGTCATTCCATTCTCTAGACTTAGCTAAATACTGTTATACATGGAATCCACCTAGTAAAGCAAAAGCTTTGAGTCTCTTCAAGCATCCTGATTTTGAATGCTATTTCAGTCAAATTCAATTGCCAGAGCATGACAGCAATGTCATTAGCTTACTGTGTTTTGAAGTCCTTCCCAGATTTCTGTTATTTTCCTTTGTTTATCCTTCCCCTTCTCTCCCTTGAGAGTTTCACCTGGCAGGATTCTTTGTTTTGGACAGGGGAAAAATTCCTCCATGCTGCATTTATGCATCATCCCCATGAGGTTTGGTACAAATGATCAAATGTATATAGCCCATACCCAAAATGAAAAGTGAAGGGATGTAGAACTATGTCAGGAAGGAGGCAAGTCAGAATTTGCAGAGCTTTTCCCTGTCACATTCTGCTGCAGGTTGCATGCTTGCATGCTTTCTAATTCAGCTGGAATCAATGCACAACTACAGATCAAGACAGAATCTGCTCATTTTCTTACAGGGAAGTGAAACTTTTGTCTGTTTAATTCTAAGCTATATATGTATCTTTTAGTATATAGTATGAAGTACATTTTTTGTAAATGGTCACAGACTGAACAGTGCAGGCATCCATCAGGCATTTGGGACAGAAAAGTCTCTTCATATGAGGCAGGTTAAAGGCATTGGGTATTTCAGATAGTTCCTCTCTCCTTTTCTGTGTGACTGTTACCTCTTACTGTATAGGCAAGAGTGGACAAAACCCCCTGAATTCATCATTCATTAACATCAGTTCATTATTTATATTTGCAGTGTAGGTCCCCCAAAGCTGTGGTGGCACAGCTGATGCAAAGTAACAAGCAGAGGGGGAAAAAATGGTACAGAAGTGTTACACAAGTTTGTTTCTAGAACGTTAAATTTTCTTTGGCTAAATTTGCCTAATGAGTAAAGTAAATTCAAATACAAATTTAACACTAGCATAAGATTTGGTATGCAAACCATAGCAAACTAAATATAAACATCAGGCTCATAAATTGCATCTGGCTGTAACCTGGAATGAAAATACTTGCAGGAAAGTTGGGCAGTGAGGGACTAGGGAGCATTCACCAAGATCTGAATGACATTGAAGTGGCTGTGAGAGATTTAGAGACCAAATGGGAACTTAACAAATCTGCAGAATGTAACAGCTTACTTTTCTGCTATTTGGTGTCTCTGGTGGCAAGTACAGTCTTGTGCTAATGCTGCATTGTGAGGCTCCATTAGCAAGGAAAAGTAATCTTTTCTGACTTGCTCAGAGGAACTTGGGTCATGAAGTTAAGATTCCAACTTTAGCATATTACATAAATGAATGTTCTGGTCTAGGGAACACAGTCATGACATACCAGGCAAAATGAATTGTACAGAGGTTTTTTCTTGTTAAACTTTTGATATTCTTAGAGATACTTAACACCGAATACACTAGGTACTTACAGCTCATTCTTTTGAAAAATAATTTTCACTATCCAAGATTATATTTCTGGTTAAGAAAGCACCTGCTTTCATTTCAATGACTTCAGAGAGATGTAAGTATGTAAGAAAACACTTTAGCTCGTACTTGAATAGTTTTTTCTCAAGTGAGAAAGTTAATTAATAAGTGTTAGATATGTTCATGAATAAAATTAGACACGTTTCTAAATTTTTAATGAGTAAGTTAATTGTTCTTTGATATAGCAAAATGATCCATTACTGAAACTTGTCCCTTTAGTACTCTGAAGATTTTTATTACAGAATCTGAAGATTTTATTATCAGAGCATTCTAAACATTGAATATGTTTTAAACATCACTTTCTCTTTCATAACTAGAAAATCTTTCTGTCAATTTGAGAAAAAAAAGTTGTAACGCAAGAATTATCTACCTGTCAAATTATTCATTCATAACCAAACGGAGTTAAATGATTTTTTCCTTTTTTTCAGATGACAATGAAATATAGGCAATATTCACAATTTCATCCTTTGAAAATAAAAACATACCTGAGTGAAAGATTATTATTCTCAGTATCATAAAGGTGACCTAGAAGGTAAAGAATTAAGTGCTACATCCCTTATTTTATATTCCGACCTACATTCCAAATTTCAAGCTCTAAAACTAACAGATAAATTTCAGTATTGCTGATGTGTTATTGTGAACCAGTGCATTTATATCTAGGTTGAGGTAAACGATATAATTTGAACTTTCTGGACAGTTACCGTCTTGTAATTACTGTTTCTTTTTCATCAAAGAGAACAAAAAGATTCCCTGTAAATTCCAAAGTACTTTTAAAATTAACACAGCACTGAAACATTTTTTTTTTTATGTGCTTGCTCTTACAAATTCAGATTTATGTATTTCAACAGTAGCTCTACCAAAAAAACCCTAACTCCCTAGTTCAGCATGTGTATTGCTGTGTTTATTTCTAATCACACTGAAATTCAAGCTTGCAAGCTACTGTTTTATAAAAGTTTGTAGCTCAACAATCAAGCCCTATACTTTTATCTGTGTGCTTTTCTCTACAACCCCAAACCGTGTAACTATAATGTGAAAGAGAACACATGCCAAAAATCCAGGAACAGTGTTAATATTTATTAGTAACAGAGAAAAAAAATGATGTGTTGAGGTAGTCCATTTGTTGTCTTCTGATAATACAGGAGAGAATTTTCAAAAACATTATTTAGTTTGAATGAATATTTCTATTGTGTGTACAGGACTTTAGATTTCATTAGCTGTAATGAAAGCTTAGAATCTTCAAAAAACATTAAGACAGATTAATATATTCTACCTGGAAAATCAGGCATCCAAACTAGTCTCCCACCATGTGGATCCTATTGCAGTTTCAGGGATCTCAATAATGCAGCTCCTAGGTGTCCTTCAGCTTAACTTATTCAGACACTAATAGCTGACATTAGGAAAACAGAAAAATCAGACCTTTAAATGGCAAGGTTTTGCATACTGTCCAGTCTCAGTTACTCCACTTTTTTTTGACAGTTTTTGATCTTCAGTAACCCTCCAAGGCAAACTGTAGTTACACTGTGAGTGTAGTGGTGATGAATACTCACATTCTCACCAAGAGTTTCTTTTCAGACATAGAATCATAGAATAGTTCAGGTTGGAAGGGACCTTAAAGATCATCAAGTTCCAACCCACCTGCCATAGGCAGGGTCACCTTGGCATTGTTAAAATGCAGTCATTGTGATGGCACCTTTCTCCTCCTCCTGTCACATTTGGTTCATCCCTACGTAAAGGCAAACTCAGTGGTCCTGGACTCTAAAACAGCAAAGATGCTAATGGCTGCTAATCTGTGCTTTCTACATGTGGGAGTCTAGCCTGCAGCTTCAATCAGCAAATACTTCTGTAAAAAATAAAAGCTTTGTAAATTAATTTCTATTGAAATGGCTTGTTTCCCCTTACCCATTTTGGTAGGGTGTGTCATTCATGATTTTGAAGGTCAAGGAAACCCAGACTTGTTTGCATGGCATAAATTAAAGCCATCAGGAGTCTGGTTTTACACAGCAGAAAAAAAAAAGTATGCTGTCATTGTTGCTGTCCTTTGCAGGCTGGGGTTGATGTGCAACAGCAGGTGCCTTTGAAAGAAACATTGTTGGTGCTTGTAAAGGCAGACTGCCCAAAGCTGCATCTTTTTTTTATTTATGGAAAGGCCATTGTTTCTTTTGTCGCCAGTCTGTCAGGGGAAATCTTTGCAGAAGAGCTCAGGCAGATTAACTGGCACAAAAGGTTTAAGAAACATGGCTACACTCAAAGGTTCATGTACGTTACAGGTCATTGGTCATATTTAAATATACTCATACTTGGATACTGTCCTTCTGATTGTCTAAACATAGCAGTAAAAGTAAGAAAAACTTTAGCTTTAACGTTGTCTTTTAAAATTATTTTTTGTAAATTATTATAATTTCTTACATGCTTTGATACATAGGCATGTTAAACAGTATTTTTTACATACAGAGTTTTATGTAAGAATTAACAGTTTAGGTGAAGCAGATGGAAAAGAAGAATATAGACTGAAAGAGAATGTTTAGTGACAGATATTTCAGAGCTCCTTTTTTTAAGTTGACATTTTGGAAACAAGGCATCGAACATCTCTTCTTACAACCTCTGTTGCTGTGTAACATTGATAGTTCTCACATTTTGTGAGCAAATTTAAATCCTGTGTCATTTCATACACTGCTATATTATAACCCTTGAATAGATTAGAAATCTATTTCAATCAGGTAAATCTCAAGAGTACCAAGCATTTTGGGGAAAGCTAAATTCTATTTCTGCCTTGCAGCTCATGTATCTAAGCAAGATTCAAAGTAACTACTCTTTTAATTAATAAATCTGCAAATAGTAGTAGTCAGTCTTCTGAGTTGCACCAATTGGAAGGAAATTGTGAGTGATTTGAAAACATTAACAGTGAAATAATACTGATGTTGATATTTTGTACTGATGTCAGCATTTTATTAAAATAAAATGATTTAATTTCTTCATGTTTTCTCCAAAATGCTAAAATATTACATTATATTTGATAGGATAAGGAAATGGATGTCTTTAAAATAAGAGCATCTTTGTAAACAGAGGAAACCAGATAACTTTTACAGGCAATGGTGTTGACTTACTACAGATAAACAAGGGAAATTAAGTCTGTTTTCTTTTCTGGATTCTTCTGAATGAATTGTGAGTCAGTATTAGGTATTATCATTACAATGTGCTGCTGCTGATCTGCCTCTAACACAAATCAAACAGCCCAATCTCTTTCATAATTAGGTGGAAAGTCAAAGGTTCAGGGAGAGGGTGAAATATTTATTGGAAATAAAATTGTCAGAAGATTCCAACATCTCCATTTCAACACTTCAGTGCCTTGGGAGACCACTTCACGAAGAACAATATTTCTTTTAAAAAGAAAAGATAAAGCATTAATCTAAATTAATCCCCCCGCTATCCTCCCAGCATTTGAACATTGAAAGGAGGGAGAATTAAAAGAAATACTCAATTTGCATTTGATTTGTTTGACTAACTTGAACCCACAAGAGTAAGTGCAGATGCTCAAAGGAAAGCTGTAGCTGGCATGGAAGAATATTTTCACAGTTAAGTAGAATAACATCATACAGGAGAGTGACATACTGTGATTGCAATTTGCCTATCATGGCACAGCATCAGGCCCTAGAAGATGCTGTGTTTGCTTGCTGATATATTATAGCTCTCCAAATAAATGTGAGAATTAGTTTGCCTGGTATATCCAGAACACAAAAGTACTCAGGGAGGAGTTCAGATTGAGCTATCTTGAGTAATTTGTTAGAGTAAAATATTTTCTAAAGTCGACTTTTCTCCTGGAAAATGCATTGCTAGCTGGTAGCTGTGTTTCCTTATGTAACAGCTGTTCACATATTGTGGCACTTTTCATGATCAGAATCGGGCAATAGAAAAACATAATTTTAAGACAAATTCAAGAAATAGCTGCGTCCTATACCTAGGAGTGAAGAAGGAGAAATGGTACTTGGAACATCAAAGCCAAAGTGCAGTCTGTGAGATGATTTAACCCAGCTCTGGCCACCCTAACTCCATATTTTTACTGTGGTTTCCATTTGTACATCTTTGTTTATAGAATCATAGAATGATTTGGGTTGTCAGGGACCTTAAAAGTCATCTAATGTGCTATAATGATACAGAAGAATGTTTTCTGTACCTGATTATATTTCTGAACTCAAGGAAGGCATTCTGGTGAAGCAGAAATTGGAACTGATTCTCATCTGGTATTTTAAGGATTTCAAAGATGACAGCCCCCTGGAATTCAACCTGAAGTGCTTATCATGTAAGGCCCACTCCTGCTGCATGCATCACTGCAAAGCAGCAGGACATGAAAATGACCAAGACAAACAAACATGGGCGGAATGGATTAAAGAGCACTGCAAGTAACTCAGGATAACTGATAACACAGCAAAATATTTAGTCAAACACTTAACAATGTTTTTAGTTGTCAGCAGATAAGAGACCAATCAGATTACTTAAACACAGGACTGAGATGTTTGATCTGTTTCTTAGCTCAGTCACAGTACTGGTTATTTGACTTGTTTTTGGGCACTTGGGAGGCTGCTGTGCCACCACCTTCACCCAGTGGCTTTGGGTGCTGACTATGTGAACAAAGCTCCAACCTGCAAGTTAGGATAAGGTCATGTATTCAGAAACTTTCTTTTCGCCAAGTAATCTTCTAAAATAGTCTTGGCCTGGAGGATCTTCATTGTGTGGATATTCAGACTGTTTTAATTAAAAAAACCCCAACACCTTAGTGAGAACTGCAATTTCTTGTTCAGCCAGTTAACAAAATCCTACGATTTCTGTGAACAGAGTTAAACTGAGTCATGCTTGAGTTTGAAGACTTCTCTGTGTGTAAAAAAGCTTTGTCTACCACTGTCACTACTTGAAAATTGGAGGACTTACCTATTACATTGTTTTCTCTTCCAAATCTCTCTCTTCAAATATTTTTGTCATAAAAGGTGAGGTAGTGTGAAAAACTACACATTGGGAGTAGTACACATTCTGTTTTCTCACTCAAGGCAAGGTACCAACAAACCATATGTTGGATGATCAAGAGATAAAATAAAGAAGGAGGAAGGGTGAAGACAAAGTACTCCCAACTGCATCACTTTGCATAAGTATGTGCATTTTTTATCATGTTGAAGGCCCTGTTAAGGAACTGTAGCACAATGTAAGAAGTGAAAATGTACAGTTTAAGCGCTGTAGAGACAGATATACAAAAATGAAGGAAAGGACACCTGACTATTGCTCCTCTCAAATATCCTCAGTGTACACCCTGTGTACCGTACAAAAGACAGCCTCTCCATGTTTTTTAGTGTATCTACAGCACTATTGATTTACATTTTGTGTAAGCATGACAAATTTAGACGTTCCTTTACCAAAGAGGTCATTGATTTAGTCATACATATAATCACTTACATTGAATGCAACATGGGTTTTTACTCAGGTTAAAATACCCTATTTTCCTTACTGCTAGGAGTTATTTTTCATTCTTAATTTCATAAAGATTTCCTTATACCGATTCTCCAAATAGCATATTAACTTTTTAATATATTACTAATCCGTTGTAACCTAATGAAGTGTTTTTAGAAAAAAATAGTATACTTTACTTTCTAGAGCAGCTCTTTTTCTGACACTGAGCCTTGAATTTGTATTAAAATGCATCCTGATCACCCTTTATTCAGCCATGTAAATAGGTTTCATGCACACAGCTTATTAACTACATGTCAGCTGAGACCAGGGGAACAAGTCATTGATCAGTCTGGACAGATGAGAAGTCTGAGATAAGTGATTTGCTTAGAAGCTGTTGAGAGTTACCACTATGATGACATTGCTCACAGTGCTGGTAATTTTTCTGAAAATATTATTTTTTATTAATAATCAGTGGTTTCCTTTAAGCCTACAGATGGAATGTAGAATTAAAAAATCTGTTGTCAAATGAAAATTCTGCAGTATGTTATTTAAGAAATTTCAGGCCATGCCAGATTACCATACTCTATTATGGAATGTAACAGTCACATTTTTTTCATATTCAGTTCAATATTTTTGTTCAAGTTTACATTGATTACTTGGAAAATGAATGAAAAACATTTTTTTTAATTGAATTTCAAGGCAGCTGGCTGCTTAGCAGGAAGGCTGAGTAGCAGACTAGTAGTGCTTGAGAGGTTCTTCAGAATCTTGTAAGCATCCAAAAAGTGAGATGATTATAAATTTTTACAAGTTTTATGTAATTATGCATGACATTTAATAGAAATATTCTAAAGTGGCTATCTGAACCTTATCTGAGCTCAAGTGAAATTAACCATTAAGGTTACCCTCCTTTTTTTCCACCTCTGTTATTACAACAGTAATTGTGATGAAGACAAGGAAACTGTAACAAAAATAAACAATGAAACAGCAAGCTATTCTTAATTAGCTATTTGGAAGTTTTGCTTTGTTCTGTTGTTTTAACCTCATTTTACCTTGCAAAATTTTTAGTCTTTGAAGCAGGTGCTTTGTTTTGACATCATTCTCTTAACAGTTTCCTTTACAGGCTTTTGATAAATAAAAATATGTTGGTTTGATCACACTGTTTAAAGAATGGAGCTGTTTTCCTTAGTCTGTTGCCTGAATGACAGTGAACCAGAATGAGAGTCTGCAGCAATAGATTTTGCATTCAGTATGATTAGGTAACAGAACCAGAATGCTATTATTTCATGCACATTTTTTCTCAGCCAAAATCTCAGTATTTTAATGTTCAGCTATCTCCATCATAAAAAGAAATCATATAACCACAGACCAGGCCTATCCTTTAATGACCCAAAGATGCTGCATTAATTTAAACAAAATGCCAAAAATACAAATAGTTGAAAACTTTTTCCCGATATTTATGTTTGATTAGTTTTAAGCAGAGATTATATACAAGAAAATTTTCTGAGCCTGAATGGAATACATTTGTGGAGATTCTGCATAACCTTCAGTTCTTTTACAATAGAATGAGCTAAACTATTGAAAGCATTCCTGTCCCCTTTCATCTAATCTTCCTATGGAAACTTCTAAACCTAATTACACAGTGTAAATTGTTTATTACCATCCTCAATCCTTCTTGAATTTAAACAGTAAAAAAAAAAAAATCAATGAGAAAGTTAAATAACCTAACTTCACCCTTCTATTAGAAGGCTTATTACCTTCATCTCTAATATCAGTAGTAAAGTTTATGTCAGCAGTCAGAAAATGTAAAAGCATTAATCACAGACGATGTTTGAAGGTTCACAGAATGGTTTACTGAAGAAAATAAGAGTAGATTTTATGAATTAATGGCCAGGACTAGAATGCGGAAAATACTACTGCTAAATGCTTTGAGGTGATTCATTACTGAAAGAAATTTTTATTAGTTATGTATCCACAGTAGTGAAGAGAACAGTTGTGCAATTAAAATTGTTCTCATGTACATAATCACAGGGGGGTTTTCACAGCCTGATCAATAGCAATGCTAGTACCAGCTGACCCAGCCAGGCTCCCAAGTTTATCTTTGTGTGGGCATTTAATTCCTATGCACATAGCAGATGTGAGGAACTGAAAATGTACCCACCAAGTGTAATGGAACTTTGGGACAAGGTCATTTGTTGAGGCCTCCTGTTTCAGATTACTTTGTTACTTTTTCAACTTATTCTTCCATAAACGTCTGTGAAACTTCTTATGTTCTGGTTACTTTATCTATCTGCCAAGAGAATGTGTGACCCATGACAGTTGCAATTCTTGATTCTAAAAGTTGTGCTATAATTTTCTTATAACAGCAGCCATGCTTCAGAAGTTTATTTGAGGTCTGTAGCAGATGTGATGAGCCTCATTTTCCTCAAGAAGCCTAAAGTCTACATGGAAAACACCATTAGTTTCCAGTTCAGCATTATATTGTCTTCCTTGTCCCTTTTTAAAGATAAGTGGCTGTTTTCTGATACTGAAAATCGTCTTTCTATACTTTCAGGTTTGGAGCCACAATGAGCCTGCTAATACAAGTAGCAAATTGGCTTCCTGAAGAAACTTCCTGAAGAAAGTTCCTTCCAACTTTCTGCTCAGGACTTTGGAAGCAGTAAAAAAGTGGTTCCCAAACAGTTCATCTGAGGTTATTTACTGCCCTGTGCAAACTCAAGAATGAAATCCTGAGAGATTAATTAGTGCCACAGGTATACTAGAGTACTTACAGTTCACAAGTGTCTCACTTCAAGCCTTGTAACTTTCATTTAAGGTACTGCAAATTATTCAAATTTAACAGCTGCATTGACTTAAATTCTTCCTGAAATACATTGGCACAAGTCCCAGTTATTTATTTGGGCCATACCTATGCCATAGTGAAGGTTAGCCTTCTAGCTTAACACCCCAAACAACATTCACTTCTCCAGCTGTGGCAAATGCTTTGAATGGTGGTTATTTTTTCAGAAGTCAAACATTTTAAATTAACATGTTACACTTACATGCTATAAAGTCCTTCAGTGGGGAGGCTGTCATTCCTTTGAACTAATACATACAAAGATAAAACCTAAACCAAGTTTTGTATTTTATAGCCATATTTACCTGCTTTGTGTGGGTGTTTGAGTAGACTAAATATAGGAAGAAGACACTAAATAAGGAAAACAATGATGACGTTTTAATGCCAGCTGCTATGCAGTATGATATAGATAACACCAACTGGAAAATGCAGCTCTTCCCATATTTCATTGAGTCAACTGTACAACTGAAAGGTTTATAAATGTCAAAATTTAAAATGCAAAATAACAAGGCATAGTGTATGTGCATGTAATGGGATGGGAGGGGATGCAATGTAGATGGAAAGAGGAACTGGAAACCAGAGAGGTCGAATTCTGTAAAGAAGACAACTTTCAGATTTAAAAGATGCTTCCCTTTCTCCTCCAAGGATACTGAAAGGTACTCTGTTTTCTGCCCTAAATATATTAAATTCACCCTTCTGAATGCATGAATGAACTAATTCAATATATCTGATCACGACACCAGTTTTTCTAGGTACAACGATGCAGGATCTTTTAGGTTTCTCTTGCAAGAGAAGCTCTGTAGTCTGGTAATCATTAGAGTAGCTCTTTCCTGCTCCCATTCTGGGTTGTGCTTATGCAACGTTGTCCAAACTGTGTTGGCTGTTAACACTCCAATCAGGCTATCACCATAAGGGGTGAAGAGGAGGAGGATGCTGGGAATTACTTAGCTTCAGAGCTGCTGTCAGTGCCTGGCTGAGGACTTCAAAGGCAGTGGTAAGTAGACTTGCTAGCAGTGAATTCAGGTTTAACATTCTGCAGAAATACACCTGACATTCAATACATCTTCCTTGAGCATGATGGACCTGTATTATATGCAGCATTCCAAATGATGTATTAGGAGTGCCTGCTCCAATGACATTAGTACTTCCATATTTCTTTGTGAAATACCCTGCCTGAAAAATCCTAGGATTGCTTTTGACATTTTCATGGCTACTTCACGGAGATGGTTCATAGTAATCTTATAATTGACTAATACACCTAGATCTTGCTCTTCCTCTGACATTTCCAACTAATGACTTCCCATGTGAAGGAGGAAATTCTTGTTATTAATCCCCAGATGCATGGCCCTGCACTATGCTACAAAATCTCATACCATTTCCTTCTTTTAGTCCTCAAGGTCTTTTTTTTCTTTTTTTTTCAGAGCAACCCTTATCATTTTGTGGATTGAAAGGATTTCTACTGTACTGATCAACAGAATTAGCAGAGTGAATTTAGTACCAAGGTCCTGAATGTTTAATTCAGAACCTCAGACCAATCCTTGAGAAATTCTTTTACTGTCTTGGAACCTGATATACCACTTTTTCATGTGAGCTGCTGTTGTCTCTCCTTCAGTTTGTTCCCTTCCTAAGTTAAATAGATTTTCTTAGTCTAGCAAATCCATATCAAAGAAATGTCCTTGATTTTTTTCTAAGAAAGATATCAGATAAATGTCACAACCTACATGTGCTAAAACCACGTTTGCTTTTTGTTTGGCTTGTCATTTACTGATTCCTTCTTTCAACATTTGTTCTGTAGATCTGGATGCTCAATAAAGAGGTTCATAACACACAGGATCATTTCTCTACCCTTTCTAAAACATCCTATACTCAGAAGGTAAGATACAATCCACAATTTATCTGTTCTCTAAAAATCCTTGATAGTCAGTTTTTCTCAGATGGTTGTTGAAAAGCAGGGTCACTCAAACCTTTCTGCAGATTCTTTGCACAAAACACTACTCATGTGCAGAAGGCAGGCTGTCCCAGTGCTGTAACTCCTTTTGAGGTAAACATAAAACCACTTCTCTCAGGCAGTTGTGGCACTTTGTGAACACATGGAGCTGGGCTAAGCAAACTGCTTTGCTCTTGACCCCAGGCGGTAACCAAGCAGCTCCCTTTGCTTAGGATGTTTAGGAAAGCCTGGGTGGGAAAGCACTTTCATCATTTGTCACACGAACTACTATTAAATTCAGCAAAATGTTCAGCTCTTTCAAAAGACTTGAATGTTCTTGGGAATGGTATTCATTATGCATACAGTTCCCATGTATGCCCAAAGGATACATACATCTTTATGGCAATGAGACTCTTGACCATTCATATCTTTATCTTACTGTCAATGGAAAGGGAAAGTCTGGTCTTAGCCTTACCACACAGAGGTCAATTTAATTGGTCCCCAGACAATATTACACTATTCGAGATGAAGTAAAACTTGTTTGCACTGCAGTTCATCTGCCATCACAGTGTTTGTGTGAAGTGAACCTGAAAAGTGAGGTGAAATATACAGATTGTGAACTCTAGCTAGCAAGAACTGGATGGCTAAAATCACCTCCACTGAAGGTGTGCATACTATTAAGTAATACTTTACATAGAAGTTACCTAGTTTGCTGCTTATTTGAAAATAATAATTCTTAAAAATCCCCCATATTCCTCCACTAGCTAGTTTTTGTCAAATAGAGGTGTTTTTCAATAAAATTCTAGAGAGACATTATTTATAAAACGTAATTAGACATAAAGTTTGATGAAGATATGTCAATCAAGAGAAAAAAAAGAAACCCCGAAAGTATACCTCTTCAGAGATCAGACAGCAATATAGTATACTTCTTTAACAATTACATAAGTTCTAGCTGAAGTAGAATTTCTGAATAAAAGAAGAAAAACTTGAGTTATCTCTAATTCTGATTTGGTATCAAAGTAATTTAAATATCTGAGCCATTCTTGTGGTTTAATATGACTGTTTTGGTAGATAATATACTTGTTCTCTAATCACTGCAGCGATGTTACTTAAACGTGAGTTTTTAACAGATGAAATGCAATAGAAGAGTGCATGTTTCTTTACTATTTTATTTTAGGATGTTAAGAAAGAATAAAATTACTTA
Organism: Turnix velox; assembly: GCA_013400935.1. NCBI lineage: Eukaryota > Metazoa > Chordata > Aves > Charadriiformes > Turnicidae > Turnix > Turnix velox. The sequence goes on along the minus strand of VZTY01025126.1, from coordinate 70,015 downwards.
TATTCATGAAATGAAAAAAGGCACTTGCTTTCCATAAAAGTATAGCCTAAATAGGCTGTCTACTGAGTAACTCTGAAATATTTAATATTCTTTATTTATTACTCTTGGCTATGAAATTTTTGTTAAATAGCTCTGAAATGTAAATGTACTCTCCCCCACCCCCTGCCTGCCCCAAGGTATCTATGATTTTTTCAGAAAGATACTAGGATTATGGAGAATGACTAGGAAAATTAATTAAAAATTGAATATACACCAAGGATTATAATTTACAGGCCATCAGGTTCAAAATATTTTCCTTAGTTCATAGCACTTTCCACATGTGTTCAAATTCAAGAAAATTAGTCTCAGCCCTATATATTATATTTCACTTTTTCATTAAAAAGTTGCCAAAATTCTTTCATTAAGAGGAACATTTATTTAGATATTAAAGCAAATTATGTTGAAAATGTAAATGATCTATTTGACACCAAAAGGGGAAAAAGGCAGTAACAATTTTAATTAAAAATTCAATCCTAACAGGGTTTGCCCTCGTCAACTTAGAAATATTGCACAGACACTTTATTAAATTACAAAGTATCAGTTTAAAAGCTATTCACCATGTTATATGCTAAATCATCCTTCTCCACACCAGATCCAGTTTCTATGAAAGTCACTGACAAAACCCTAACTCTAGAAAGTAACAGACTGAATTTATCACTTCACAGTAGTTCCCCCAGGGGGATAAAATGATGTGGCTAAGATAGTTTTTGATCAGACTAGATGGATCTACAAGGAAAAAAGAGGAATTTGACATACACGGATGCACCTGTTGTCCTCTGTGCCAAACTCTGGGCATCCTTTCCAAGAGAATATATAGGACACACCTGTTTTTTTTTCCCTCTCCAGAGCAGATAGAGGCTGCAAGTGAAGCAGCTGAAGCACATTATTTTCCATTTCTGCTGTAATGGTGTTTGTTTTGCCTGTCTTATTTTAGAGGAAGGATAATGCTTATTGGAAGAAGCCATCAGAGGCATGCTAATTTGGAGTTAACAGAGGATGATGGAGCAAACTGAAGAAGCCGTGCATACTTTTGGAGGTGTTTGAAATTGCAGGGTCAGAATAGAAGTAATGATGGAGGACAGAAGGGAGCTCTGTCCCTGCTTACCTTCACTTGTAGCAAAAACATTTGGGCTCAGTGTGAACCTCATGTGACTAAGACTTTAAAAAGCTGGTTATCCCCATGATAACTGAGGAAGGTGAGTCTGCTAAGGAGTGCAGTCAGGACCCTGAACTACAGGAAAGCAAACCTCTAGCTCTTCAAGGAGTTACTAAATAGGATCCCCTGGGAAAAGGTCCTAGGAGACAAGGAGGTGCAACAGACCTGGCAGCATTTCAAGGATGCTTTCCCTGGAGCACAAGAGCTCTCTATCCCCAAGTGTAAGAAATCTATCAGGAAAGGGAAAAGACCAGGGTGGCTGAGTTGGGACCTGCAGGTAAAACTGAAAAACAAAAAGGAACTGTACAGGCAGTTCAAGCAGGGTCTGGTATATAAACCAGAAAAGGAAGGTTAAAGGATACCCACCCTGTTGAGCAAGAATGGCAAACTCATAACAACAGGGGAGGAGAAGGCTAAGGTACTCAATGTCTTCTCTGCCTCAAGCTTCACTGACAAATACTCTCTTCATGACCACTTTGAAGTAACACTAGATGGACATCGGGAGAGAAAAGCCCCTCCTGCTGTGAGTGAAGACAAGATCACAACCACCTGTGGAACCTGAATGTCCTCATGTCCATGGGACCTGATGAGATGCATCCCAGAGTCCCAAGGGAACTGACTAATGGAAAGCCACTCTCCATGATATTTTAAAAGTCACAGTGGACAGACAAAGACCCTGAACCTCTGGGATGATAAAGGAGCAGATTCTCCTAGTAGCTACCTAGTGGCTTTTTTCAATGGAGTGACTCCATCAGACATGGGAAGACCCCTGGATATCAACTATCTGGATGTCTGTAAAGCCTTTGACACAGTCCCCTTTGACATATCCTTATCTCTAAGTTGGAGGGATATGGATTTTATGGGTGGACTGTTCGATGGATAAGAAGCTGGCTGGATGGTCGCATCTAGAGGGTAGTTGTCAGTGACTTGATGTCCAGGTAGAGAGGAGTGATGTGTGTCCCTCAGGGATCTGTGAGGGGACCAGTGCTGTTTGATGTCTTCATAAAAGATACAGACAGCAGCATTGAATGCACCCTCAGCAGGATTGCAAATGACTCCAAGCTGAGTGGTACAGTTGACATACAGGAGGTATGTGATATCAATCAGAGAGACCTAGACAGGCTGGAAATATGGGTCCATGAAAACCTCATGAAGTACAACAAGGACAAGTTGCAGGGTGCTATTATTGGGCTGGTCCAATGTTCCTTACCAATGCAGACTGGGAGGTGATGTGATAGGGAGAAGAGCTGTGAACAAGTACTTGGGAGTACTTGTGGATAAAAAGCTGGACATGAGTCAACAGTGTGTGCTCACAGCTCAGAAGGCCATCCATATCCTTGGTTGCATCAGCAAAGCCATGCCCAGCAGGTCAAGAGAGATGATTCTCCCCCTTTATTCGGCTCTTATGAGACCCCACCTGAAGTGCTGCATCCTACTCTGTAGCCCTCAGCACAAGAAGGATATGGAACTATTGGAATGGGTCCAGAAGAGTACCATGAGAATCATCAGGGGACTGGAGCATTCTCCTATGAGGCTGGGCTGAAAGAGCTGTGCCTGGAGAAGTCCCCAGGAACACCTCATAGCAGCCTGTCAGTACCTTAAGGGGACCTACAGGAAAGCTGGGCAGGGACTATTTTCCAGGGCATGGAGTGAAACATTGTAAACAACAGCAGGGTAAGTGTATGTTAGCCATTAAGGAAAAGTTTTTCACTATCAGGGTGGTGAGACACTAGAACATGCCCTATCCCTGGAAATATTTTTGGCCAGGCTTGATGAGGCTCTGAGAAACTTGATCTAGTGCAAGATGTTCTTGCTTACTGCAGGGATGTTGAACTAGATGGCCTTTTGAAAGTCCCTTCTGAACCCATGATTCTATGTCCTTGGCCTATGTTTTTGTAAAAGTACCTTTCCCTCAGAATGGTTTTTTCCCTCCTTCTTTTCTTAGCCTTTACCTGTCCTACTGTTTGAACTGCAAGGCTCATGGTGCGTGTAGTTACACAGTACAATGAAACTCTGTTATGAGACAGGACCAATACATGGAGCTGTAATATCACAGAATCATAGAGCTGGAAGGGACCTTCAAGGGTCATCTAATCCAACCCCCCTGCAGTAAGCAGGGGAAAATAATTGCAAGTTCTATGTACTCTTATTCCCCTGCTACCCCCCCCCAGCCTGTTAGGCAAGAGGGTGGGATCGGCAGAAGGATTGGTGGCCACCTCAATGTCAGGGGGTTGAGCCCCTCTGTGTCCTGTTGGGGTTGATGGTAGGGGATCTCTCTGTGGAGCACTGGTGAGACAGAGACCCTGTGAGATGTGCTGTATCCCACTTGCCTGTTGAGTAACCCTGGCTCATGAACTGTGCCTGATTCCTGATATATTAGGCCTAAAACTTATGGCAACTGCGTCCTGAGATCCTTGTAGATGGGACATACAAACTTATTTACATCCCTACCAGCTATTTGACTAGTTCATATTCTCCTCTGATTTAATCTTGCTAGAACTAAATGACCTCCTGCACATCAGCAAAGGAAATAGATTGGCATCAGCAAAAGCTAGGGCAATATGAGCTGGTAAAATGTCATCCAAGGAATTCTTAATTCCTGTAGCAGTTTATAATGCAGTATAAATAAAAAAATATTGTCAGGGCATGGAAATTACTCTATTTTTTTGTACTTCGAAGGAATGCACCATTCCTTTTGTATTTGGACAGCCTAAATACATGGCTCTAATGCTTCTTTTTGTCTAAACTTGTTGGCAGCAAATCCAACAGCTGAGGAACAATGGAATGGAGAAAGATGATGAAGGTTTATCATTAGACTGTCTCCCTGGTCTGACGGATCATGAGAACCAAGTTGGTTTTTTTTTTCCCCTATTAGAATGCTTTGTGGAGTGAGAAATTTCCCTTATTCTCCTTTCTTTTTTTTTTTTCCCTTTTCATTTTCCTCTCTCTCCCTTCCACCCTCTCCCTTTTCCTCTTCTTTGCTTTCCACTTTCTTCCTGTTTTTTTCTGCTTTTTATTTGATCTTATTATGTGGGAAGTTTTAACATTAGGAAAATCTCTTTATCTCAACCTGAGGAAAGGGCAACATGAGAAAATATGTGTTTTGTTCTTTAGGCAGAGCCTGTGCTATCAGGAACTGTCCCATTTGGGAGATAACCTTGTTGTTACTTTCCGAGCTCCATTGGAAAGGACAAAATAAAAGCCCATGTTTTTTGTGAGCTGATCTGGTGCAGCCAGGGAATATCCCATTGGGGAACTGCCTGCATGCCTCATTGTTACTGGTGGTAGCTTGGCTGGAGGCTCTGTTACTATCTTGAACATATGTATATATTTTGTTTTGCTATTCAACTTGTCCTGTCCAGTCAGAGGGAATTCTAAGGTGGATAGTTTTGTCTTCTTCCATATAAGCTCCTTCCATGCAAGCAAAGCATAAAACATACACAGAAAGTAAAAATTAAAGCCAAAAAAATGCTCCCAAATCCAGACATAGATGGATTTCCCTTTGTGCCATATATTGGGGCAATAACTTATGTAATTTACACTATGGATTTAGTTTCCCTGAGCTTGATGCAACTGGATTTTTTTCTCTGGTTTCTCTAGTTGCAGGTGCTATGCATGGTACAAGTCAAGCACCATTAAGACTTGTGTTAATTTAGCACTTTAGCACTTAAGTTTTACTAATTTTGACTGTGGAAATGGTTAGCATTGCTCATTATTATTTTCTCCCCAGTGCACAAAACTTTTAAAGAAAACATTTAAAATTTACTAAAAGTTCTGATTTCATGAAGATTCAGTCAGGGAGAAAAAGCTGGAAATATCATTTAGATGAAATTAAAAAGCATTTTATAATGGCTAATAAAAATACAATCATTTTATATACCAGTATTGAAAGAAATACTCTAGTATTATTTATGGTGTAGTTGAAACAAACTTACAAAACCAAGACTTTAAGAATACATGCTTCCTGCTGTAGTTTTTCTTTGCATAAAAGAGATTTCTGTCAAAAAAAAATTTGACTTTTATTCCTCACGGAAACGGCATTGAAATTCTGCGAATTCAGAGGTGTTTCTGCCACTGCTTATTAGAGCTAGTCAGACACTTGATAAATGTTCAAACAGAAAACCAGAAATATCAAAAAGTAACTTGGTGCAGCACTGCCATTTAGTTCTTGTCCAGCCTTTTCACAGCTCCCATTTCAGCATTAGAAAATGGATTTCCTGTATGAACTGGAATGAAAAGGCAGATTTTGGAAAGGTCTGTTAAGAAAAAAATTCAGTCAAGCATTTGGTGAAGGCATGAAGGATTTTCATTTGTGCAGTGTTTAAACCATCTGATTTATTTATCTAACATTGTATATTAATGATAAAGGATAAAATGTGTAATCTAGACTGTAGGCTGAACACAACAGATTTTTCATTAACCTAGTGAAAAATCATGAACATTCATTTGCAGTCTTCTCCACAAAGTATTTCATCAAGATGAGGATCCAAGAAAGACTTCCATGGGATAAAACTGCGTTGTTCAACTTTTCCTTCAAGAATATTTCAGGTTTTACAAGCATACAAGCAGCACTCAAGGTTGGAAATGGCTTGGCCTGTGGGAAACACCTTGTCTCATATTATTGGAACAACAGTGGAAAATTAATGTCTTTTTCAGCAGTAACCCAGTCAGCAATATGTGCTCTAAATGGATTAGAAAGGGGAAAGGAGTATATGAAATGTATCATACTGATTGCCCCTTTGTGTTCTGACCTGCTTCAACCTCTGTGCTGAAACCCGCATACATGAAACCTACCAACAGTAAAATGAACTCTTTTTAAAAAAATCTAAACTATAATTATACCATCTGAGCCTGATGATATAATTACAGTAGTTCAACTCCATTAGGAAATCCCTTTTGTATTCACTTGAAGATAGAGTTAAACTATACTAACTTCTCTAACTTTCAAGAAGGGAACTAGAGAAAGCTTAAAAGAAAAGTTAATGTCACAGGGATATTTAGGAGAGGTTAAGGTTTATTCTACTGTTAATAATTAGCTAATATTTTTTAGCTTGTTTAGAAGTATGCAACCTATAAATCTGTTCTTGAATAACACTGAGGGAATTCAGTAAATCTGATTTTTTTTTTTTTCAAGCTTTTTCTCTGTGTCATGTGGCCTCAAACAGCACTGTGGGCATTATAGTAATGAGTGGTTGTTATATGATCCTGAACAATGAGAAAGGAAGTTTTATCTGCACTGTTCTTTGTATGGCAATACACTTGGTGTAGTTTTTCCTTCATTCAGACGAATATGAGCCAACTCAAAACCCAAAGCCATAAGTTTTCATTAGTAAGTTCCAACCTGGTTAATCCAGTGTTTGTTCCCGCACACCTTGTGCTTATGTAGCCTATAGACAATTCACGCCTGTCTTTTTGGGGAGCAGGGAAAGAGAAGAAAAATCAGACCGATACAGACTTTCTTTGCTCTGAAGTGTCTTCATGTTTCTTTAATTTAGAAACAAGGATGTCACACAGAACTGAGTGAAGTCCAGGTAGATAATGTCACTTTCTCTTTCTTTATCCATTGTAACCACATTTTTCAGGCATGATTTGCCCTTAGTAAAGTCATATTGTCTGTCACCAATCACCTCCTTAGTTTCCAGGAAGATTTGGTTCATGATGTTGCCAGGCACAGAGGTAAGACTATAGTACTTTGGGCCTTCCTTTTCAACAAAGGGTATTATTTTTTCCCTTTTCCAGTCAGCAGGAACTTCACAGGACTGCGGTGTTCTCAAATAAGACAGATAGTGGCTTAGCAGTTTCATCTGCCACTTTCCTCAGGACCTATATATGTTTCTCATCAGGTCCCGAGGACTTGTGTAGGCTCAGATTCTTCAGATGATCTTGAATCTGAGCAATGGATGCTTCCTCATTCTCCTGATGCCTGCCTTTGCCTCTACAACTTGGGCAGTGTGGCAAGAGCGTTTGCCAGTGAAGGCTGAGATAAAAATACCTGGATACTCAGCCTTCTCCACATCCTGGATATTCAAGTTGTCTTTTTCCTTTGTGGAAAGGGCTCACATTTTCCTTAGTCTTCCTTTAGTCACTGGCATACCCGAGGAAGCTTTTCTTGTTGCCCTTGACATACCTGGCCACATTCAACTCTATCTGGGCATTAGCTTTCCTAACCTCATCCCTGGCTACTCAGAAAATTTTTTTCTCTTTTCAGTTTTTCTCCATAGATAACCTCACTGACGTTCACTGTCATTCATGTTTTTATTTTGTTTTTCTGTGCATTTACTTATAACACTTGTTCTGTTTGGTACTTTTGCTTTTCTTCCTTATTTCCTTTGTTCTTTTGTTTAAAGATTTCTAGGACACAGTATTTTAAAAACATTTGTCAGACCTCATTTTGTCTTCCTCCCATTAACAGCTGTCCTCCTGTTTCTGGATCCCTGCTCCTTTTATTAAATTAATTATTTTTTTTTTACCTCCCCACATAGCTTCTTTCAGCTATTTCCCATATCTCACTTAGCTATTCTCATTAATTTTGTACTTTGCTTCCATTATATTGAATTCTAAAAATATCATTCTGTAATTTCACTGCCTTGGATTAAAATATTAAACTATTTGAAATAATGATGTATTAAAGATAAATGATGATAAACTGCTGCACTAGATAGAAACTCAGTACTTTAGTAAAATAATGTTTGACAATGGATGATGTGTTTGTAAGTATATAACTATTTTCCTAATGCAATCTTGTTGTGATCTGCAAGACTATCTAGAAACATTTGTGCTCATGTGTATGTAGAGGTGTATTAGTATGATTATAGTGTGTTTTTTTATGTGAACAGACAAATTTACCTTTCATCAAATGAAAGGAAAAGCACCCAGAAAAGCAGGTTTTCATCTGTTGAAAATTAGCTACTTTTTTTTGGTGGGGATTTTTTCCTTGACCTCTTTTTCTGATTGAAAGAATAGACAGGAAAAAAGAAGCCAACCAACTAACCTCCTAACCAGAAATAATGATGCATAGTAAGCAATGCTGCCCAGGCTTTTTCCATTCATGGGTTCATGGTATATCAATCTGATTATCCACTGTGCCCTAATGAAGGCAGAGGCATCTTGTAACCTGCCAGAAATGGGTGCCAGCACTTTGTCTTTCCCAGCAAAGTGCCCTCCTATTTGTCATGAGAAACTGCATGGCCTCAGTAAAGAGTGAGTAGGATCAAGTTTGCCAGATGGAATGTAATCTTCCCTTTGATGTTACCTCCAAAATAAAATGTGCTGTATGTCTACATCAGGTAAGGAACTATACAGCAGCATGAATGCAGCTGCTATCACAGAGAGGAAACTGAAGGAACAAGTAATTGTTCTTATGCTTTTGCCTGGGATAGAAATAACCTTGCACTGAAGAGCACTTGATGATTCACAAAGACTCATTCCAGGTTAAGTAACATTTTTACCAGAAGTATTTTTATCACCTGTATGAGCTTCCTCTCTCACTTGTATACTCCATTTATGTACCCAAGGCCTTGCAGCACATTTTTCCACTGCTATTCTAAAGAGTGATTGACTCCTTTTTAGGATAGAGCTAAATTTTTTTTTTTATAAAAGCATCAGACATTGAATTCATATTTATCCTTGGGCTTGCTGGAGCTGGTGGGGAAGTTCAGGGCACCTCTTTCTTGTCCATGATTCAAACCTGATCTACCAGTATTGTCTTTTCTCTCGGTGTGAGAGATAATTCAGTCTGCAGAACTGAGCTTGACAGAGAATTTTTTTTGTCAGTTATGTATGAAGTTTTGAGATAGAGAATTCTATTCACTAGGGAGTATAGATAAAACCCTCAAAATTCAATTGCTTTATGGATCTTTAAGACCTCGAGTATTGGGCTGAATTCTTTTCTATTGAAAGGCTAAGACATCACCCAACAATACAGCTCAATTCACATTTGGATTACAGATGATTTACTGTGCTAAAATTAAATATACTTATTTTCATAAAAGACTGGGAGTCAAGTTATTTATGGAGTCAGAGATACTTCTTCTAGCAGCACTTCAATTATCTGTGCGAATTTTCCCATCTTGTTAATTTTTTTATTGGACCCATTTTGCTATTCTTTACTCTGTGCAGGAAAACATCAGCAATCAGTAAAGTTTTTACTTTACAGCCCTGGAGATGTCTATCTGTAGTATGAATACAATCACAGACATGGCAGAAAGCAAAGTCAATTCTAGATCCTTTGGTACGTGAGATTCAGACCCTGTGTATTCTTGGGTTCCTGTTGTAACAACTGTGCAGGGACTTCTTCTTCAATGATATTTAAATAATACAAAACTTTCATACTTTTTCAGCTTAATGATCAGTTATGGAGGGATAAACACGGTCACAAACAGCAGATTAAAGCAAATTAATTACTATAATGAAGTAAACTTTGAACTTTCATACAAAACCTCCCTGACATGCAAGAACTAAGGCTGAGTCAGGAGATAAAACTGGTTGCTTTCATTGTCAACTGCAGTGTCAGTTTAATGGCTCTGTGATTTCAAAAAAGCTTATTTTTTTGCATTTTATTTTTTTCCAAGTTAACTGACATATCTTCCATGGCTTGTTCACTCTCAACTGAGAAAAACAAGTCGGTGACTTCATGCATGAAGTGTGTGATGTTTTGATGCTTTGGTCTGACTGGATCACAACAGTTTAGGGCAGAAGTCTATGCCTGTATATATGTGTGGCTGTGCACATGATTTCATATATACATATTGTCTTTATAATTTCAGAATCTTCAATTTTTCTTCATTTTAATGTTTATAAACTTAAAAGGGTAAGTATCAGGAGGATGGAGACAGACTCGCTCTTTGTGGTGACATCAAATGATAGGATTCAGGGCAATGGGTGCAAGCTGGAACACAGGAGGTTCCACATAAATAAAAGAAAAAACTTTTTCACTGTGAAGGTGACAGAACACTGGAACAGGCTGCCCAGAGAGGTTGTAGAGTCTCCTTCTATGGAGACATTCAAAATGTGCTTGGATGTGTTCCTGTGTGATTTGATCTAGGTGTTCCTACCCTGGCAGGGGGATTGGACTATATGATCCCTTAAAGTCCGTTCCAATCCATGGTATTCTGTGATTCTCACACCTTAAAACATATTTTGGATCCCTATCTATGAAGTCAGGTTCCCTTTGCCCCTTTCAGTTTTTCATTGACATGGGTTTTTTAAATTATGTATGAACTTCTGGAGCAACTCAAGATTGGTGTGCAAACTGTAGATTTTGCCATTGCCAATTTATTTTTATACATTATTGCAGGCTATTCCCCTGGCACATTGTTTAAATACAATGCTGCAAGAAAATGTCTGTGAAGAACGTTAACAGTAAATGGAGAAAGGATAAGAGCTTTCCAGTCTATTGTACACTAATGGAGAAAAAACACTAGGTAATATTCATCTCTCTACACCTACTCCTGTTCATCAGCCTGGATCCTGGACCTGCAGAGGAAGTTGACAATTGAAGATCTTCTGAAAAACAGTAAAAAAAGCTGCAATATATTAGTGATTTTTCAGCTGTATTATCCTCATCTGATATGTAGTCAATATAAATAGGCTTCAGATAGTGTTTCATATGTTTAAATTAAAATAATACTAGAAAAATATTAGATCAAATCTTTGTGTGCTCCTAGCAAGTCAGTCTCCTACAACACTCTCATAGATAAGCTTAGGAAATGTGGGTTAAATAGATGGATGAGTAGATAAGTTAGATAAGCTTAATGCACCAGAGAGCTGTGTCACCACAGAGAGCTAGAGTATTGGGAGGCAGTGAGGAACCTAATGAACTTCAGTGAGGGTAAGTGTAGAGAAGAATAGCTCCATGCACCAGTACAAGTTAGGGGTTGACCTCATGGAAAGCAGTTCTACAGAGGGGGAGTTAGCTGGGAGTCCTGGTGGATAACAAGTTGACCATAATCCAGCAATGTGCTCTTGTGGCCAGGAAGACCAGTGTTCTTCTGGGGTGCATTAAAATGAGTGTGGACAGAAGGTCAAAGGAGGCCTTCCTTACTCTTCACTCTACCCTGCCAGGGCAGCATATAGAGTGTTGTGTCTAGTTCTGAACTTTGCAGTTCAAGAAAGGGAACTACTGGAGTGAGTCCATCAGAGGTTAAAGATTGCTAAAGGAACAGTGCACCTCTGTTATGAGGAAAGGCTGAGAAATTTTAGTCTACTTAGCAAAGAGAAAAGAAGACTGAGAGTGGATCTCATCAAAACTTCTAAATATCTGAAGAGTGGATGTCAAGAGGCTGGGACCAGATTCCTCTCAGTTGTGCCCAGTGACAGGACAGGGGGCAACAGGCATAAACTTTGACACTGGAAATGACATCTCAGCATGAGGAAAATCATCTTTACTTTGAGGGTGACAAAGCACTGGAAGATGTTTCCCAGAGAGGCTGTAGAGTCTCTTTCCCTGGAGAAATTAAAAACCTGCCTGGATGTGTTCCTGTGCAACCTGCTCTGGCAGGGAGATATGGCTAGATTATCTCAAAAGTTCCCTTCCAACCCCTGCCTCTCTGTGATTATGCATGATCCTATAAATCTATTAAATGGTTAATGATGATCTAAGTCCTGCAGCAGTATCAGCTTATTCCTTTGTGCTAAAACACACCTCTCTCATCTCTGAAATATGTACTTATAATCTTATCTCTGGTGACTAAAGAGAGACATTGTGCAATGCAATAGTATCTATTAATAATACTATTAGTATCATGGATACTGATTTAATAATTAATTCTCAAAGTTACATAACATCAGAGCAGATGCTCTATTCCATATGTTTTAAATTTGAATTTGAATATCAAAACTCAAATATTATAGTTATTATGTAATTAGAACTACATTAATAAATATCAATTCTTATTTATTGGTTTACAGGCACACTCCCTACATTAAAGGACAAAAACTTGTTGTCCATCCTGCAATATAATGATAATGTGCAAAAATGAAGAAGACAACTACAATACTGGCTTGCTCCAACTAATGCAGAATTGCTGTTTTAAGGAACTAACCATTATTGTTGCATCTTTCTAATTGATGTCCTTTAAATTTAGCAAAGTCACATAGCAGTTAGCCAGAAGTGCCTTTTGCAGTTGGCTGCTGTTTTCCAATTAATAAGCATTGGTCTCTATCAATTAGGTTTTCCTTTTCTTTCTCCTGAGGAAGACTGTAATTCTAATACCCTGAAATGGACAGCTTCATCAGAGCTGTCTCTGATGCATCTCAGAGTCAACAGTATTGTTTGCAGCATTTTATGAAAGTAAAAGCAGTGATGTTGTTTCCTTTAGTAACAAATAGCTTATGCTGGGACATTTTAATAGCTTTGTATTACCTTCTGACATGAGATCCATTAAGATGTCACAGCTGTAGCTATGTGCTTATGATCTCTTTCACCTCACTTTGTGTTTTGAGGGGGGGAGAAGGATATTGTATGAGATGCACTTTCAGGGAATGGGATGAATTTGTTATTCTTGGTACACGCACAAAAGAGGTTTCATTCATTACTTGATCTTCAGCCTATTGAGGTCGCCAGAAAAAATTTTATTGACTGAAGTATTGCTGGATCAAGCTCCCTGAGAGCTGATAAATGTTATCTAGACCTTGTCAAGAGTAAAAACAGAAAGCAAGCGTGATCTACAAAAAGATGAACTACCACTACTGTCCATGAAGAAAATTTAACTTCCAACTTGTTTAAAGCAGGGTAAGTTTCTGTAACCACCAACAGCTAGGGAATAATAAAAATATTAGTTTTCTTAGTTTTGTTTTTTATTATTATTTTCTCTTTTTGCTTTTTCCTATTGAACATTTCTTGTTGCCTCTTTTCTTTCACACTTTTCAGAGTCTTCAGATAAATTTCGGGCTCCCAAAAATGCCCTTTAAACACTTCTGAGGGTGAAAAAATATTTACACCTTTCCCACCTCACCCCTTCTTCTTACAAGTTTTTTGGTGGGGAGGGGAGGCATTTTTGGGTGTTCAGGGTTTTATTGTTGTTGTTTGGTGGTGGGTGGGGGGTTTCAGTTGGTTTTGGGTGTGTTTTTTGGTTGTATTTTTTTGTTTTGCTTCTGTCTTGTTTTGTTCTGCTTCTACTGCTAGTTTTGTTTTAAATTGGTTATCCTTTCTGTCTCAAGGGTTACATCAAGTCTCAGGAGTGAAACGTCTTTCAGATGCTGATTTTTTTCAAATAATTCTGTGACTTAAAATTCCTGCAACTTCCACTCACTACTAAATCATTTTCCCAGACTGTTACCAGACATAATAGACAGCATCCTTTTTTAGTCAGCCAATGAAAAGGAAGTATTGTGAAAATGAGAAATATTAAGAACAAATTCCTTTTTGTCTTACCAAAATAAGAAGGCTTTGGATTCTCTGATAATACATCAAACTTAACACTGTAATTCTTAACTGTGAAAGTGAATTAGCTTGTCTAATACCATTACATTTTTGTATATAGTAAAACATTCTTATATCTATTGTTTAGTCTAATCTAATTTCCAACTAAACCTTGAGTTGTACTCTTAATCTGAGCATTTTTTCTTCCAGCCTGCAATTGTTCATTTGTCTTTGTAACCTACTGAAACATTTGAATGAACGTCACAGACCTGTAACTCAAAGGTACTAAACATAATAAATGGATCCACAGAGTTTAGCTGTGGTATTGTGGGAATTATTTTAGTATACATAGATAACTGGCTCCAAGTTAACCTGGAGGATGGTTAGGAGATAACCTAGTGCCATTAATATTTAGGTACTTGCAGCCACAGGCCATTTGCTTCCAAAGAAAAACAGCAAGACTTAAAAGCATACCATTACAAGATCAGCGTGAAACTTGTATTAAATCTCACAGCATGTAAAGATTATCTGAAGGTTACCAAGGTGCATATTATCATATTCTACGAACACCACACACAATCACACTTACAAAGGCAGCTATTTAAATTTATTCTGAGGGTCTTGTGTTCTACACTATGCAAAAAAAGCAAAATAGCAAAATCCCCCACTACAACACAATCTGTAACTTTCTGCATTACCTGCCATGACAAAATGACAACTGGACCGCACACTGTGCTTGTCTGCCTGTGTTTGGATGATACATTTTCATAACAGAAGTGCATAACAGGGAGAGTCAGATTGCTCTGCCATTGTTCTGTTGAGGTGCTGAAACAGTCATTGATATAACTGTCTTCAGCAGGCATTAACATCTGCAGAGGGGTGCCTTGCTACAGGAAAATCATGTTCAGTTTTATGCTGAGTGTGAGGTGTGTACCATGGCCCACATAAGGGCCTTGGTTCCTCCAAGATGCATACTAGGAGGCTGTCAGAGTATGCTGTAGTTCTCTTTCTGTCTGGACAGACAGGTCTTCTTTTCCACTTTTAAAACCAAGCTAGATGGAGAGGAGAGAGAGAGGGGAGGAATTGGAATTGCCTATCTGGACTCCTGCTTCAGAGACAAACTGAGGTAAGCAGAAAAAGAACACATAAGCTGTTATTCACACATTTTTAGGGATTTTTCTTTTAGATATCAGCATTCATAAACTTCTCTTGAAAGCACACAAGAAATAAGATCATAATAAGCAATGGATGGGGGGGTCAGTGACAGAAGTTTTCTGTGCTGCCAATCTAAGGGTATTTCAAGCCTGTACACCAGTGCAGTGCCTCCTCTCTTCCTCAAAAAGCCAGCTCCACATAGCCTTAGATTTATGAGAATGTGAAAATAACCTTCTATTTTACACAGCTAATATTTCATAAAATATCAAAATAATTGATGTGGTATCTAATGAAATATTGAGTATGTTCTTAGTTACTTTTATCTTTGTATACACAGGAGAAATTACTAAAACTTTCTGATTACTTTAAGATAAGTCTCTTCCTAAAATGATTCAACAGTGCAATATGCAACCATCTTATGAAACTCATTTAATGTCTTTGTCCCTGAGCACAGAATGAATTTCGATCATGGAGACAGAATGAATTCATTTTTAACTGTTGCCATGATTACAGGTCTAGCTGCACATCTGTTGTCCTTTTGGTTTCTGCACTAAAGTATCAATTTTCAGGCTTTTACCAGTGCTAAACCACAATGTCCTCATACACAGAAGCCTGTGAGCAACTGAGTACAGTGATCAGACAACATTTTCTAACCAAATGGATTTTAATAAAGAAAGCAAGGACATAAGAAGCACTCAAAAGAAGAAGGCAGCTCACAAGGCTCTTTAAATTTTTGATTCTTTCATAGTGACTTAGAGTGGACCAGGATTTTCAAAAATACCTTTAAAAGCCTTTGTGGGTGTGCCCCCATATTTCTATTAATTATCTACGTTAGAAAAAGGAAGATGTCTTTTAATTTCAAGTGCTTTAAATTGTTAGTGGTTTTGTTTTCACTGTTCTAAGGCAGCAAGAGGGACAATAGGTGGATGGATGGATGGATGGATGGATGGATGGATGGATGGATGGATGGATGGATGGAGACAACTTAGATTTATGAAACCTAACAGGAAATCAATTTACTGGAAAACTGGTTTACCTCACCACAACTGAGATTTTCCTATTTACTTTCAAATACCTCCAATTAAATCACCACAATAATTTAACCAGCAGATGATTTTCATAAATTTATAAAGTACATATTTAATTCCATGACAGCTGTATTTTTGAATATAGATTATATTCCTCAATGTGTTTTAACTAGATCTCAGTTGTTTTTTGTTAAATGGTTGTTGTTTTTCAGCATAGGTGGTAACCACTGAAATTTTAAGTGTGTTGTATCTCATTCCTTTCCCCTGCACTTTGAGAATATCTTACTGTCATGTTCTAGTCAGTATGGATAGAAACTGATGCACGTGCACTCACTTCAAAGTACGATTGTGTTATTTTTGGTTTTTTTGTTTGGTTGGTTTTTTTTAATTTTCTGATTCACAAAGGGACTAGATACATACTTAACTTTCTCCTTTTTGGCCACTTCCAAGTATGAGGAACTATAATGTATATACATTTCAGTTGTCCCTGTAGATTGGCCTTGTTTTTAACCTGATCCACCACAGAAACCTTGGTCTATATCTTGATGAAAGCACTGATCAGAAGCACGCAAGCCAAGAATGAAATACTGCTTAGTTAAATCAATTTCCGTGTCACTCTTGATTTTTGTCATGTTTGGCATTTAAGTTATCAAAGCTATTTACTTGTCAGTAAAGATTTGTTTCCTCATGACCTGTCTTATCCTCTTCTCTGACTTGGAAGGGAACATATAATACTGAATTACTTTGGGCTGAGACGTTCAAAAGAGCAGGATTAGGGTTTAACTACAAGATCAAGCATAAAAAGCAGTTGGTTGGAGAAACATTGTATTACATGAATATATCAATAATGCAAGAGCACATAGCCGAGAAGATGCATGCACCATGTGCAGTGCTGAGTGTGAGGTGAAATTCATTTAATGTTTTTTGAGATTTTTAATAAATCCACAGAGATCAGGAGGCAGCTTTATAATCCACCAGCCTCAGTATGTGTAATCTGCCACCATGGTGCCCATCAAGAGTGTGGCTATTACTTCGGTATTATCAAAAACCCTGGCTTTTCACCTTCAATCTCATAGTTTCATCTCTTGAAATCTTCCACCTTTAAATCTTGTTATCAATTAAGCTGATAGCTACAGTACCATAAAGATTATGGCATCGTAGGTGGTTGGTTCCAAAAGATGCTCTAAAGGCAAAGTTTAGACAAATAATACAAGGAACTAGACCTGAACTTTTTATAAATTTGTAGCTACTTAGGATGATGCTACTCTTGATATTTGGAATGAAAGTAAAAACATATGAAGTAATAAAAATGTTTTGTGTGGTTTGCACCTACACACATAGCCATGAGCTGACTTGCAAAAAAGATTCAGATCAAAAGCTGTACAAAAAGCAGAGGAATGAGAGGAAAATAAGTCCATTTGAATTCCTTTGTCCCCTTACTAACATTAGCCAAACTCATTCATTCATGAGCCACATGCAGTTATTGACACCCACTCTGGCAGTGCAGGATCTCATAATTGTAATCATGAGATGATTAAGTCTTCCGCACTGAAACTGTAGGCTATGTGATCTAGAAATAATAATAAAGCAAAGGGTGGTGAACCTTTGTGGATCATTTTACAGACACTGTAATTTTCTGTTCATTGCATGGAAAACTTCATATATAATGTACTTCAAAAACCTCTGATTAAAAGCTCCAGAAAGATTCTGGAACTTTCGTATCATGTGATTTCCTGAAAAATTCCTAAGTCCTTGCAAAATTGCTGTTTTGAATAATGGAACTATAATGTCAGTCACTGTCTACAGAATCACAGAATATCGAGAATTGGAAGGGACCTCAGATCATCTAGTCCAATCTGCCTGCTGGAGCAGGAACACCTAGACTAGATCACACAGGAACATGTCCAGATAGGTTTTGAATATCTCTAGAGAAGGAGAATCCACAGCCTATTCCAGTGTTCTGTCACCTATACTGTGAAAAGGTTCTTTCTCAGATTATTGTGGAACCTCCTGTGTTCCAGCTTGCACCCATTCCCCTGAGTCCTATCATTGTGGGTTCATCGTCATTGACACTCACCTTTTACATATTTATAAACATTAATGAGGTCAAACCTCAATCTCCTNGACACTCACCCTTTACATATTTATATACATTAATGAGGTCAAACCTCAATTTCCTCTACTCCAAGCTAAAGAGACCCAGCTCCTTCAGTCGTTCCTCTTAAGGGAGATACTCCAATCCCTTCATGATCTCTGTGGCTCTGTGCTATACCCTCTCAAGTTCCCTATTCCTCTTCAACTGAGGAACCCAGAGCTGTACACAATACTCCAGTTGCAGTCTCCAGGGCAGAGTAAAGGGGGAGGAGAACCTCTCTCAACCTACTGACCACACCCTTTCTAATACACCCCAGGATGCCATTGGCCTTCATTTCCACAAGAGCACATTGCTGGCTTGTGGGCATCCTACTGGACCTCCAAGTCTCTTTTCCCTACACTGCTCTCTAACAACTCAGTCCCCAGCTTATACTGATACATGGGGTTGTTCTTGCCCATATGTAGGACCCTACTGTTGCCTTTGTTAAATTTCATTAAATTCCTCCCTGCCCAACTCTCAGTTTAGCTGCAAGGATGTTGTGGGAGACAGTGTGAAGTGCTTTACTGAAATCAAAGTAGATTTTTTTTAAAATCACTCCATACTTCTTTATACATTAACAATATATACTAGCCATAGAATTTTTAAACTAAGATGTAGATCTCAACAGAGTAATAAGATTCTGCTATAGAGATTGCCATATTCAAAGTATTTATCTTGGCAGTATTTTCTATGTTATTGTTTTATGAAAGGGAAGCATTAGGCAGGCCCTCGATTTAAAAAAATTATCAAAATTATGCTGTCTATTTAAAGCATTATTATGGAAGTTTTGTGGGTCTCTTTGGGAAGTGAGGGATTGATGTTTTTATTTTGTCCTTTTCTGGGAGACAGTCAATCCGTTTTAAAACTGTAATACATGTTAAGGTTGCTCATTTCTTTCTTCTTTAGTTCTCCTTTTGGAATTGATACTGCTTGCTTAAATGACTCTAAAGTTAGAAAATGCCTAAATATAAAATAGATGCATGAGTGCATCTTGGGAAGGTGGTATTATGGATGGAGAGCTGTCATCACATCCTTCACAATTATATTATCATGTGCTCCTGTGGTGTACACCTGTGGCTTGTTGGCAAGGCATTTAATTCTAAGGACTATTGAACACCATGCATTTTCATAGTGAATCACAGCAAAGTTATTTAACACAGGTGTTGCTGTAATTGTGATGCATTGGGAGATCCACTGTGTTCAGTAGCCTTCAAAATTACACCCTCCACCTGTGTGGTGAAGTAGTTTAGCAATACCTCACTGATGGCAGTAATAAGCTGTGTTGTGTTAAATTTAGGCATCTGTGAGCATTTATGCAGAGCCACGGCTCAGGCATGTTATAATTAAATTCCTCATAATTTTTATATTAAAATAGCATTTCCAACCACTTCTCTTAAAAGCCAGGAGCTACTAGACAAATCTTTTGATTTTCTTTAAGAGGGTTGTTGCAAATTGTCCTGGCTGTGGACTTCAGGAAGTCAAACAAATTTTATGACATTTAAGATGTATTGTATCATGAAACAATGCTGGAGTGAGTTTGATTCTATGTAAGAAAAATATTTTTACATTTATATAATTACAGATTGTAAAAGTATCGGTCATGCTGAGACTAGAGGTGCCTGTTATGGTTATGTGTCACAATTTTTGGTTTAAAATAAACATCAAGCTCTTTCCACTTCTAATATATTTGAAATGCCAACAGGAATTCAGCCAAAGCTTTAGCTTTACAAAGAGGAAAACAAGTGCTCTGTCTGATATCCACCAGTCACTCTGGAGGGCCCATTTCAGCTGATGGACAGGATTTGTGAGAACTGGGACCCCGAGACTTGAATTAGTAGCTCACATCTATTCACCATAAGGAAATAGGACATTTCTTATGCCCTTGCTTTGCATGAGCTGGTGCTGGTTAACTATACCTTGCCTCTGCATGATGTGCTGGGTCCTACAATCCTACCCCATGTCTTTGAAAAGCCTTGAGCTTTTTCTTGTCTCGGTTGCATAGCTTTTGGTTGATGTTGATATTGGAGGGAACAGCCTGAACTATGAGTTCCAGTATGTACCATTCAGTCACTGGAAACTGGGTTTTGAGATCCTTTACAATATTTGATTGGATTTTGGAGAAACTAGTAAAATTGACATCTGATAAACCAATTGTTTGTCTAACCACAGTAGTGCTAAACTTTGCAAAGAGTTTTGCGTGTATTTTTCTTTCACCAGAGATAGAAATCTTTGAGGTTTGGTGAAGTTCTGTTTTACTAAGCAGCAGGCCATGAGAAGTGTTAGGCCATTATAAGAGGTGATGCTAAGATGATTTGTTGCCGTATCATTCCCGTTTCACAGTTGTGTAACTTTATTGATTTCTCTGTAGCTATCACAATAGCTAAATTTAATTAGTGAAATTAAAATGAAAGAAAACTAAGATAAAGGATTGAAAGAATTAAAAAAAATCTAAAAATGAAACTGCAGCATAACTATTGAGAGCTAAAATTTCAAAGAAATTTTTAATGTGAGAGCTGATACTTCAAAGACTATCACATCAAGTATGGCAGAGAGCCAGCATGGATCTGCAAGGAACTCTTGATTGTTCACAACTAGGTAATGAAAGAACACATGAAGTATAATAAAGGGACAGCTGGGAATAATGAAGAAGCTTTGCCCAAAAAACTAGGAAAGCAAAAGTTTGGCTGCAGCCAGAAGAGCATCTACAAGCACACTGGCACCAAAGGAAGGTGAAAGAAATGTGGAGACACTTCTCATTGGGACTGGAAACATAATGAAAAATGACATGGAGAAAGCCAAGATACTCAGTATCATTTTACCTCTTTTTTTTTTTTTTTTAATGGTTAGGTTTGCCTGCATACATCCTCATGTATGCTTCTTAGATCCTCAGACCTATTAGCAGAGTCTATGGGAGAATACCATTACCAGACAGTAGAGGTAAGATAAATGATGATGCACTTAAACCATGTAGATATACACAAGATGAAGAAACTAGACAATGCGCTCAAGCATGCTGGGGAAATTAGCTTCTGTTTTTGTAAGGTTGCTGATAACTGGAAAAAGAGAAATGATTCCATCATCTTGAAGAAAAGGAAATGGACTTAAATTCAATCTAACACTACCTTCATCATCCTTGTCAAAGTGTGAGATAGTAACCAGTCTTGAGGAATTGGACTGGATGGTCTCCAAAAGTCTATTCTAATCTATGTTTTCCTGTGATTCCACATAAAGGTTGAAGCCAGATTTAACCAGAAGACAATGATGGGGGAATTGAACTCACAGTAAAAAGAAATAAAGTTTCTATAAACTATTTTAGAGTTAAAAGAATTTATATGTTTTGGTCAAAATCACAGAATCATAGAATAGCCTTTGTTGGATGGGACCTTTGAATTCAACCATCAACCCAACTCTAACAAGAACCATCTCTAAACCATATCTATAAGCTCTTTGTCTACCCTTCCCTTAAATAACTCCAGGCAAGGTGCTTTGATCTCCTCCCTGAACAGCCTGTTCCAATGCTTGATAAATGTTTCAGTGTAAAATTTTTCCTAATATCCAGTCTAACCCTCTCCTGGCATAATGCTACTTTTAAATTCCTAGGCAGTATAAAATCTTTCAAAAAAGGTCTGCTAAGCTCTTTCAGAGGGTTCTGTATAGAATACACTTGTTCCAGTACTCTGTGTGATTTTTTTACGAAAACTTAATCAAATTCACAATAAGCAGAGTTGAAATTGGAAAGAAAAAGAAAGGGAAGGTATATATTTCTAGTCTTACACAATAGTTTACTGAAAATATGTAGAAGCAACTTCCAGAGCAAGGAAGAAGGGTGATAAATAAAGACTAAGTACAAAGACATAGCCAAAATGCTAAATCAAAAGACATAAGTGTACCTAAACCACTGCCTAAGCTGCTGACTTTCATGGACCTTTTAGGGCAAGAGAGAAATGTAATAACAGCTTTTTTCATGGGAATAAGAATTATTTCAGAGAATTTATTCAAGTCCTTACATGTTCACCTATATAAGCATAATCTTCTAAGATCTGAATTAATGTAGATGTCATCCAGCTGAAGACACTAAAGATGCATCAAAGAACAGTGGGTGTATTCTTATAGCACACTATTCAGTTACTGCTTTTCTAATTTGGTTAGCCTGTAAAAAAACAGCAGTCCTGACTCCTTAGCTTCCTCTGGTGTCTTAAAAATACCAGTCATGGAATCATTGAATTGACTAGGTTGGAAAGGACTTTTCAGAACATTGTGTCCAACTATAAGCCTAACACTGGCATAAACCATCATAAAACCGTGTCTCTAACCACTATGTCTAACCATCTTTTGAGTCTTTCTGGGGATGGTGACTTCACACCTTCCCTGAGCAGCCTGTTCCAATGCTTAACAACCCTTTTAATGTAAAAAAAATTTCCAGTGTAAACCTGGTCCAATTTGTGCCCATTTCCTGTTCCTATTACTTGGGAGAAAAGACCAACCTCTATCTATAGTCTGCAACCTTCTTTAGGGTAGTTGTAGAAAGCAGTAAGAACACTGCATCTTCCTTTTCTCTAGGTCAAACAACCACAGCTCCCTCAGATGCTCCTCATAAGACTTATTTTCCAGATGCCTCACCATCTTCATTTCCCTTCTTTTAGTATTTCAATCTCTTTCTTGTAGTGTGGGGCCCAAAACTGGGCAGTACTTGAAGTGAGAGTCTCACTTGTGCTGAGTACAGGGGACAGTCACCTCCCTAGTCCAACTGTCCTCACTGTTTTTGATACAGGCCAAGATGTTGCTGACCACCTTGGCCATCTGGACACACTACTGGTTCATACTGTGCCTACAGTCATGCATACTCAAACCAAAGTCTGGCAAAGTTGTATTCTTAATTCTATTTTCTTATTCTTAATTTTTATGGTGTAAAATGAAAAGTTCTAGTTGGATTCCCACCTCCCACCAGTGTTTCCGGATTGTAAAAGATGTAATAGCTCAGCATAGGTTTTTCAAAAATATTATCAACAGTGTTTGAAATTATCAGAAGCAAACAAGCAGATCCTCCACTCCACTTTTTCAGCTCTTAGTGGTTAGCTAGTTGCATGAATCTCTTGCATAATGATGTACTAAAACCGAAGAAATCAACTATTTTTTTTTTACATGAATCCATTTGCCAAATTGCTACTGAAGCATTTTAATGATACTCTATTTATTTAGGCAATTATTTCAATGAATAATATATCTAATTTTGCCAGTTACCTTAAAAGTGTATCACAATCAAGCACTACACAACTTCTATTATGCTTCATTATAAATCTCATCAGTGTTTTAAATATTTATTTTCCAGTAAGTTGTGTGTGCATTGACAGCATTACATGATTGAATGAAGGCATGCTTTTATGACCATTCACTTTTACTGGTAATTGCAATTTTACTTCTGGTTAATTTTTGTTGGTTTTTTGTTTTTTTTTTTTTACATAAGATTTCAGTAGAAAAGCATGCAATTTATGCAATTTTTATTAGGTCAGCATTAACTTATGTCTATCTATATATTTAAGTTATAAGGAATTGACGTGGTAATTATAAACTGCTTGCTCACTTTGAGTCTTAGTGACAAAACACAGAAAATAGAATTTACTGTATTTCTCGGGAAATAAAACAGGTGCATACTTGGCTATGAATGTTATGTCGTTCTAATGACTCATGAGAACTTATTAAAAAATTCATCAAAGCTGATAAAAATGCTTTTTGTTCCATTTTTAATTTTTATTTTATATCCAACTACATATGCCAGTTTGGACTCTCATATGACTTACTTAAGTATAATATTTTACTCATCTAAGCACAGAGGAAGGAAACACAATTCTGCCTTAATCTGAAATGAGAAGAAATTATCTGCCTACCCAAATCCAACCAAAAGATAGCATAATTATAGAGGTATTCTCCTTGTTGAACAGAGGGGAAATCAATATTAATACTACTGAAGCCTTTCAGACCAACCAAAGCAGGAGTAGCACTGCAAAATGTTTAGTTAGGCAACTGCGGATTTCTTATAATGAAACTGCAATTTACCGATGCAGGAATTTGGAAACTGTTAAATTGTTTCTCTTGTCCTCATATGTTGAGATTAGTAAGACTGAATATTTACTTTTAATCTACTTCCATGTAAAACTTGACTTTTAAAGTAACTTTTAGTAGGAAATAATGTGTTTTATTTTCCCCATGGAAGAGGAGGGAGGAAAAATATTCATTATGACCCATTGCTTTGATATCAAAAGATATCTGAACTGAAAATAGTTCATGGTTAATGAAATGTTTAGTCGAAGTCAGAGTAATGCCATCTTTTGAGTCCTAACTATGACGAATTCACTCCTCCTTTTTATGTCCCTCCAAAAATCAGAAAAGATTTTACATTACTTTGAAGTAGTATTTGGGTTAGCTTTAAATATCAAACTCAAATATTCTCTGTTGTGTCTGGATTTCAGGCCAGGTGGATAAAAAGACAATATGACAACTTCAAGGAAGATTTTCCTACTCCTTCATGCTTTCCGAGCTGATTCATTCACACCTCCTTAAAAGCTGACAGGCAAAGCAAGAACAATTTTGTGAGAAAAAATTATATACCTGAGTAGGGGGGGGACTTTATACTTTGGAAAAGACTCTCAAATACATGATATCACCAAGGTATCTAACACTTGCCCTCAAAGAGAAGTGCCAAGTAGTTGCATAGTCACAGACTCTGATTTACAAATTTAGAACTTGCTATTCTCTTAGGATACCTAATGATTTCAAAATCTGCCAGAATCTTTAAGTATACTTTGTATAGTTTTTAGCACTGTGTAAAACTTTCCACTGCATTTGGAAAAATAAAGAAACGGGTTTTACTTAAGGTATTGTTAGCTTTTTTCCATTGGAACTAATTCACTGAAATTCATAATAAAGCCAAAGAAGTTTGAATTTTCCACCACTTGACTCAGAAAATTCTGTGACAAAATCGACGCTTATTCTAAGTATGATTATTGATCTAAATCAGGTTTTCAATTTTGTGTTTCTTCTTTTGTTCACAAATGGTTTGCAAAAAAATGATCAGATTATCTTTCTAAGACCATATTTTTGTTTCATTGAGTGCTATTATGCCATAATTAATCAAATTATTTTTCACTGGTTTTTATTGTTTGTTTGTTTGAGGGTTTTTTTGTAATTTTATAACCATGGAATAAAAATCAGCAACGTTGAATATTAAACTGTGAATTTCCAGCATGAGAAACTTTGGGGACCTGATAGTTACATTCAATTTGAGAATGCTAGGCTACTGAATTTGGAATTAAAATTACTAATGGGCAAGGCATGTGTAAAAAGAGACACAAATTAGAGCAAATTATTTTGCCTTTCCTGTCTTTTGTCTGTTAAAAAACAAAGAAAACCAGAAAAATTACCAAATATTTGTTGATGTACCTGAGAACTGAAAAGGAAAATAAATCTACAGTTGTTATCAAAGCCAATCATAGCAAAAAGACTGATTGTTCTATTATATCTTGGTAGATATTGGTAAATTCTGGAACCAGCTGTGAACTCTTTTCTGCAAACTTATGGCCACCCACATTGACCCTATTTTGTGTCAGTGGAATACAGAGAAAAGCCAGGCTAACTGCACAGCTATTTCTCTAGCTTGTTACAGTGAACACAAATCACCAAAGGCAAGTTTTTCTGAAAACTTGCTGTGTTTTCTCATTCCATTTTTCCACTCTGTTTGCTTGCTTTTCCTCTATTACCTGCTGGAAAATTGCTTATTTGGTGAGGTTGTTTTCCTAGAATTTCTGTATTTAAGAAAGCAAAAATGATGACAATATAAAATGAAGCAATGACACCTATCTTTATTGCTTGGGAGGTAAAAGAGAAGAAACATATGAGTATGAACTTCAATAGGCTTGTGGCAACTACATTCACACCCATCTCTGCATATGTTATCATCTGCCCCAGTAAAATTGCTCAGGGAAATGTAGTTAGTGGGACTGGAAAGAAGGAGGAAGGAATAAGCTACTCCAAGCAAAATACTTTTAATTAAAGATCAGTAGATATCATCCATGATAGTAATGGATGCTGATAACTTCAGCTTCAGCCTCAGCAGATAGGAGTATTACAGCTGGTAGCATTATAGAAAGGTAACAGTGCTGTTAATTTTGGGTGATCTGCTGGGCTGAGACAGCAGAGAGGATGTCAGCCTTTTGAACCTGACAAAGTGAGGAACTTCTGTTATCTTACAAAGACTATGTTTTCCAGGACTAGAAAATCCTGTCACCTCCAGAGATACATACTGTTTGCTCTGCCTTAAAGTGCTAGCCACACTTTGGTCTTTTCTTAGTGGAAGGGACAGATTATTAAATAATTAGATTCTACTAGTCTTTCTGTAAGTGAACTGAAACAAAGGAACTATCCTCACATTGCCCAGTTACAGGAAAGGTCAGCTGAAGTTTGCATCTGTTGCTTATGTGGTGCTTGGCATTCTCTTCTTACTCTCTCCACTCCATAAATCATTGCACATAGAAAGGTCAGGAACAGAGAGAAAGTAAGAAATCAGGCCAAATAAGGAGCAAAAGATTCCTCTTCTCCTGGAAATTGTCTGAACAGAAATGGAATTTCTGGAATCCTTTTGGGGTAGGAATGAAACCCTGAGATAACTGAATTGTTTGGAATATAGTGTAAAATTTAACTGGTTGGAATCAGCTCACATCCTTGTGTAAATAAAGGAATTAACTTGTGTAAAGACATCCAAAGCCATGAAACAGTTACAGTTGACTGCTTTTTTTTCCCTTTTAATCTGTGCTTATTTTTACTTACAGTGTGTGGATTTTTCCTCCCCGTCCTCTTTTCCTTTATCCAACCTAACCTTTACTTGTGTTCTTGAATATATGAAAGGACAGAGGGGAGTTGAAAAAAGGATGATTGTTACCATTTTCTTCACCTGCTGAAATAATTTTAAATCAATTGGTTTTGGACTTGTAGTTACTTCAGAAAGACTGAGACAAAATTAACCCCTAAATTTTCTATTATATGGGAAAGGGCTGCATTCAGAAAAGAGTGGAAAAGTGTCTGACACAGTGTTGATTGTCTGTTAGTTAATTAATTTCAAGAATTAATACCTCTTCCACCAGCATTCACAATCTCCTTTGAGTGCAAAAGTGTTGGAAAGATAGAACAGAAGAAAAGTGTAAATGAATAATTAGGAATGGAGCTGCATCAGCCTGAGATTTTCTTTGTATCACTACTCATTTTGGTTAGATATTTCAGATGTTGTTGGAGAGCTGGAAGCAGAAGCTTACACCAAACTCAGGATCAATTCACTGAAAATGTGGGCCGTAAATATCTTGCTCATACAAACTGGACATCTTCTGATACATATTTGCAGTGTTGTGGGGAATCTGGCTGATCTGACCTGTAACCTCACAGACTTTGCCACAGTTCAAGAAATAATACCAAAGTGGTCAAATAAGAGCGATTTTAAGAAAGTTATGTCTTATCCATGCTTTTGAGAGAAAGAATACACAAACTTACAAATCTTAGATACAGCCACAGCCTTTTCATAGTAGCTTTTTTGGGTAATCTAACTCAATCAGAAAATACCACTGTAACCTTGCAGCTAAAATCTTGCAGTTCTAGGTCATTCTATTAATGGTTTTCTATATTTTTGCTGTGAAGTATCTTTAGCAGTACTTGAAGAATTTAATGCAGTGGAGGAAGTAAACAATTTTTAATAAGGCTGAACTGTGATGGTAAAGCTGGAAGTAACAAAAGGCCTCTCTCTGTTAACTATGACAAGTTGTATTGTTTTGGAAAAGGTCTGAACAACCCTGAGAAACCTTGGTGAGAGACCCTGGGGTGACTTCCTTCTTACTTTCAGACTTAGTACACAAGAAGTTCAAGTTTGCAGATGACACCGAGCTCAGTAGCGTTGTTGACACACTGGAGGTATGTAATGTCATCCAGAGGGACCTGGATGGGCTGGAAGGTGAGCCCCTGCAAACTTCATGAAGTTCAACAAGGAAAAGTGCAGAGTGCAGCACTTGGGCCGGACCAGTCCTCACTACCAATACAGACTGAGATGATGTGATATAGAGCAACTCTGTGGACAAGGGCTTGGGATGTATTTGTGGATGAAAAGCTGTAAATAAGTCAAAAGTGCACTTGCAGCCCAGGACAACCGTATCAACAAAACCATGGCCAGCAGATGGAGAGAGGTGATTCCACCCCTTTACTCTGCTCTCCTGAGACCCCTCTTGAAGTGTTACATCCAGCTCTGGAGCCCTCAGCACAAGAAGGACATGAAAATAATTTCCTTACTTTCTCCTGGAACATGAAGTCAGCAGACTTAAGTAATGTGCCCAATTTACCTTCTCCTGGAGGAACAGCCAATTGTTAAATGCATGTGATACCCAAACTCAAATGAACTATTCCTGGTGGGCAGCCTTCTTTAACAGACTGTGAAAAAGTTTATTTCCCTTCTGGTCTAGTGCTCATCATAAAGAAATATTGTTTACACTTTCTGTTAGGTGAGAAAGAATTCTGGGTTTGTAGAAACATTCAGCCTAAGGAGCAAATCTACTAGTCTTCCTTTCAGATACCTATCTTCCTTTTAAACAAGAACGTTGCACAGGTGCTGATGTAGTCACAATAGGATTTTTGGGAAGTTCTGCTTGTTGGCTTGCTTGTTTCACTGACAGGAAATAATTTAACTGCCAAGATATACTGCAGAATATGTACTGCTCTGCAACAATTCTGCAAGAGCTCAGATGACATGGCTGTGGGGCAAGTAGAGGAGTTATCAGCTATTTAGCTGAGGGTATTTCTGCTAGCAACAACAACAAAAAAACAGAACAAAACAAAACCCAGATTATAGTACCTATGCTTTGACCTGGAACATTAGAAACAGTGTAATGTAAAAGCTGGAAGGAAGCTTTGCAGTTATATGTCCTATTGTTTTTAATTTTCCTTCTTTTAAACTTAACCCTTTGAGTCAGCAAAGTGTGTGTGACTGGTTATCTTGGGGGAAAGAGGATGCAACAATTAGGCAACTCATTTTAATCTTCTGCATTAAGATCCTTTATTCAAAGCTCTTGTTTGAAATGAACTTTCAAGGATGACTACTTAAAGACTAGGAGTTCAAAATGACAGAGCTGGCATACCATTTTCTCCGGAAAGCACTTGAATGACACAAAGCAAGGGAAAACTGAGAGCATTTAAAAGAAAAACAGTTAAAACTACAGCTTGATATGATGGGAAGTATACTTTAATGGGTTTTTCTTCACATGATTTTTTTTTTTTTACACAAGGCAATGCCTTGCTCTTCCTGTATTAATGACAGAGCACAACACCAGATCAGAAGCATGACACGGTGGCATAGCTCAGGGTATCCTGACTGCCAGCCTAAGCTTCATAAGGACTAATGCTTAATCAGTAAATTCATCCTACTCCTGATTTCTTTGCATAATCATAATTCTTACCTTAAACAAAGATCTAGAGTGGGAGTAAATATTCTCATTTCCATTTTATTATTCCAACTGTTCCAGGTGTTATACATAAAACATTACAAACTGACAACAGTTGTGCGTGGTGACAGGACACTTATGTTAACACACTCATGCTTGCACAGACAATGCATCATCTATGTAATTGTGCCAAGGCAGGCCTTCTCTGAGATCAGCTTTCTCTGAAGGGATGATTAGAGAAAAATAATAGCGTTTTTTCTACAGATCTTTAGTATTTTCTTACGTATTTTAAAGGAGAATTTAACTCAGTTCACTTTTAGAACAATCAGAAAATCACCAGCGTTCACAGTGGATTCTTTTCAAACACATTAGAATTACAGATAAAGAAATTTTGAAAGCTGAATCTGGTTTTGTGATTTATTTCCTTTTTGGTTGTTTTGGTTTTGGGTTTTGTATTTTAAATTAGAGAAGTTAACATAAGGGCTGTTTTATTCACTCTCCTTCTGTTGGATCTTCTGCTTTAGTTCCCTTTGGGAATTGTTCCCCATGGGGAACAAAAGCTTGGAAAGAAGTTACATGTCACTAATAAAAAAATTAAAACCGACCATATTTCAGTTTGTGGGAGTGAAAAGAAAATTGTTTCTTATATAAACTGCACATCATCTCTTGTGAATGGCAGCTCAGGAGACTCTGTGTTCCTCTCCTACTTATAAGAATTTTTAAGCAGCTACAAATGAAGGCAGTTTTGATAACTAACCTAATAAAATTCCAAAGAGTTGGGGTGGGCAGCTCAAGCTGACATTTTAACATTAAATTGGGCAGGATGATGGGTGGAAGGAGCAATGTCATTTTGCTACAGACAGAAACTTAATTTCCTTAGTTTGAATGAATTTCAAGCAGAACTAAGGCATTGTTACAATCTTTCTATTTCTTACAGAAAGCAAAACCAGTTTTCTTCTGTTTACTTAAGCTCACAGAGAAAAGAAAAAATCCAGAGGCTTACAAGATCACAGCTGCCTGCTCTTCAAATACCAGTTCAAACCTTTGATGAAGGGTAGAGTTGTTTACTTTCTGCCAACTGCAGGTTAAAAAGAATCAGGTTGTTAGCAGGACACAGTTTCTCTAGGGATGGAGAGATGAAGCTTCCTGGTTGAATTAAAATATCTATAAAAATGCATAGTTAATTTAATTTATTTTTCACATTTTCCAAATACTTTCTATTTTATCTAAATCAGGGCTTGAGTCCAGAGACCTCTGAATCAGGCAATATGATTACTCAAATTTGGAAGTAATGAAGAGTCAGTTTACATAAGGTTAAAGTCTCTTAATTTGTCATGTCTACAAGTTTTAAAAACCTGATGCTCTGAATCATTCCTTTCCTCACTTATCATCACCAAGCATGTATTTCTGATGTAGGTAGTCATGCCGCTACTTCCAGTGTCCTCATTAAGATTATTTGACCAATTAAGTGCTGCTTACATGAATAGTGCTTTTTAGACCAACTTGTATCACTCATTTTCTTGTTTCTTCCTTCTGCATTGCCTTCCCTATCAATGAGCAATTCTGTCACAGCATTGGATGTGATCTCAGCAGAGCAGCAACACTCTACAGTACTAGATCTAAGCAAGAGATATTCTACTCTGAATGTGGTGAGGCACTGGGACAGACTGCCCAGAGAAGCTGTGGATGCCATACCCTTTACCCTTGGAAGTGTTCAAGGCCAGGCTGAATGGAGCTTTGAGCTACCTGGTTTACTGGGATGTGTTCATGCCCACAGCAGAGAAGCTTGACTATATGATCATTAAAGGACCTTTGTAACTCAAACCATTATCTAATTTTATTTTGTGCAGCTCAGGATCAGAGCAACAGTAACCTTGAACAAGACTATTCTGGTATTTACATGGAATACAGTACTCATTTCTGCAGAAATTAGGTGGGATAGAAACTAACCTTTCCAAACTGGCCAATATTTATGATGTTGCAGAAAAACTTCTGTATCTTTATGTGAATTAATGACAATCTGATGTATGGATGGAACTATGCAACTACACCTTAAACCTTATTACCAAGGAGACTAGGCACCCAACCAATAGGCGTACTTTTTCATGGTTTTCTATGCTTCACTGGAAAAATATTAATCTGATCAGGAGTGTGCATATCTCATACTCCCCTCCTCTACTCAGCTGCCATGAAAGATTCTTCTCATTTGAGGTGCTGTAGATGTTTTGTATCCCACAAGGCCTTGTATTCGTAGATATTTTTCTTGGCTGACAAGATAGAGTTTGTAACATAAGAGTATGGAAGTGCTGTCATTTTTGCACTGATTTATATAAAAGATGCACATATAATTTTTAAATTTTAAGAAATTTTAGTAGCAGAGATTTCCACCCACATATTACACTGACCTACACAGATATAGGTGTAATTACAAGAAAGGTGCTTTTGAGACATGAAAACTCATAAATAAAGAGTTATGTAACAAACACTGCACTTATTTCTTTGTACCATTCATTGATAATTAATTTTTTTGGTGGGGAATTGTGAATCTGAACCAGCCACCTGCACACTTAAGGAACCAAATTTGTGCTAGTGCTATGAATTGTACTTTTGGAGAATACTGACATTCAAGTTCAGCAGCCATGCTTTTCAGCAGCCATGCTTTTCTCCATACTAAAAGAAAAAGTAAAGCAAGTATTGATTCTGTAGTCTCCTCAGGAAGTCTGTTACTGATGTTCTCAGAACACCTAAAATCCATCTTTGTAGAGCAGCAGATGTGAAGGACGTGGAGCTTACTTGTAGAACAGTATTTATACCTGAAAATGCTGGATAGACTGGATTGATGAGACGAGAAAATCTTTCTGTGCACTTGTAATGCAATTACCACTTCTGATCAGATTATAATGCAAATATTATCAAAGACTCACAGCTTCTCTGTAGCATTGACATTTCCTACATTGACATTCTCAGGTCAATATATTAAAACTATAATACACTTTGTGTGAGTTGAAAATGAAAGTACTATACTTTTTATACACAAAACCTCAAGAAAGAAAACTTCAAAAAGGCAGTACTTGAAAACAAGTCCTTGGACACTAAGCATCCTCATGTGCTGACAAAGAATTGGGCATATAAGGTATATAATGTTCATTGGTAATCTGTGGACGTCTGTGTGCCTGTTGGAAGGAGAGAGGAATACAAGGGAAGAGTAACAGGACTATTTGATGAGTGAACATTTCAGATGCTGTGGTGGTATATTCTCCTTTTTCTCCCCACTTCTTCCCCCCTGCTCCTGCTTGAGCTACAACTGTGAGTGGGAGCTGTGATAGTCTTCTCCTGGACACTGGAGGATAGCTGACTACAGTCAAAACACTGTCTGGAGCAGGGCACCTGGATACTTTGTTCCCAAGAGAATATGACTATAGGTCAATTATCTTACTCCATAAATAGTGGACAGCCCAAGAGTCCTTTGAGCTCTTCTCCTGCACAGCAGTGGGCTGCACAGCAGGATCTCCCCTTGAGTGGGGACACTTGCTTAAGTTTCAACACTTTTACTCCTCGAGCCTGAGAGATTGCTTGCCAAGACAGATTCTAAGTAACTGACTAAATAGCATCCTAAACACTTTGAAATTTTAGCTAAAGAATATAAAGGATTGATTACATATATATATAATCCTTTAAACATATACCATTGACCAAGTCTGTTATTAGGCTCGATTCCAGCCATACTTAGACTCTGAGAAGGAGTTTAGAAAGCAAGGGGGTCCTTTCTAAACCATGTGACTCAATGGGAGGGTCTCCCTGACAGCTTGTCTGACCCTGTCCTCTATGCAGTAAATAATAGAGTGCACCTGGACATTGAACCTTGTAAAACACTGTCTCATTAATTATCAAACTTTGTTAAATCACTATTGTAAATTAATAAATACGAGTGAAGTCAATCACTCACCCACAACAGATAGAATTTCTTATATATATACATATATATGTACAATGTGCTTGAATAATTTTTTTGCTAATACCTACCCATTTTCAAAAAGGGCAAGATGAAGAATCTAGAGACCTGCATGCTGGAGAGCTAAACATATTCTCCAGTGAGATTCTGGAGCTAATATCACAGAAACCATACCTAGGCCTATGAAAGTTATAAAGGTGATTTGAAACAGATAGCATCAATTATCCGAGGGCAAATTCTTCTTTGTCAACCTGGCTATCATCTTTGTTGAGATTACTGGCTCTGTGAATGAGGAAAGAGCACTGGCTATTTTTTATCTTGTGTTTGGGATTTCTCTTTCTTTGCTTAACTGCCTCTGCATGTTTTCCACTCATATATAGTAATCTTGGTGTTAGACCAGGTAACCCCATAAACCTGTGCTTTCCAGTATTTTAACATTTTCGCCCAGAAACAGTCCTGATCTTCCTACTTCAGAGTCTGTAATGTATTGTAGTTTCTTACATTCCTTCTTATCTGTTTAGCCTCAAGTTAGCATATGCCAGTATCTTTCTCATATTTGAGTTTTGCAGTGCCAAGAAGTTTCTCACATTGTTATCATACTCCTTTGGTTTACGACTGGAATTAGACATTTGCCTGTATAATTTAACAACTTGCTTAAGAAAGGATTTCAATGTAGCCTCCAATGATGTACTTGGAGTCAAATTTGTGAGATATAAGACAGGTTGAGAATTTGCTCTGGGCTCAAGATATGGTAACCAGTAGTAGGAAATTCGACTGGCAGTTGACTACTTAGTTATGCAGTTACTGAGGCCAATTCTATTTCATGGTTTGGTTTTTTTTTTCCTAATGACTGAATGACACTGCATATTTCCAGGGAACGTATGAATTTCAAAGGGAAATGCCAGGATCTTCATTAGGGTACAAACAACACCATATACCAGAAGAGAAAAGTCTAGTAGCTGGAGAACAGCTTTGTAGAAAAGTACCTGGGGGTCCATAAACCTAACTTGTTCACAAGCCAGCAATACACAGTTGCAACAAAACAGGTTAACAGTGTCCTGGTCTGCATTAGGATGAAAATTCCCAATAGGTCAAGGGACATGATCCTTCTTGTCTGCTCTTTCTGGTGAGACCCATCGGGAGTTTTTTGTCCATTTCTGGACTCCCCAGTTCAAAAGACAAATAGACATACTAGACAATGACCACAAAGTTAGTCAGAGGATAGGCTGAAGCACATGACATATAAGGAGATGCTGAGAGATCCAGGTTTATCCACCTTGACATAGAGGAAACAGAATAGAATTGCTGTTCATTATTAGATAAGGGGTTGTAGAAGAAATCAAGCCAGAACATTCTCAGACACACGCAATGGAAGGATGGGAGGCAATGGACACATAGTAAATTCTGGGTAAGTACAATAATAATGTTTTCCACTGTGACAGTGGTTAGATAGTGCAAGAAGTGCCCAAACAGGCAGTAATATTGCCAAGTCAGTCAGACTTCACCAAGCATGGTCTTGCACAACTCCTCTGACTTGATCTAATCTGAACAGTATAGATTGGACCAGATAATCTCTAGCAGTCTCTTCCACCCTATATTTTTGCATAAAATATGTCTTACTAAAAGCTATGGACAGAGTAATGCTTTCTAGTAATCAGTATTGTACTCGTAAGACAGAGCTAGAATCTTACGGGGTTTTGACACATTTTTTTATGTTGTTTAATTTCAAACATGGAGATCTTAATTCTGATTATCCTAGCAGTATGCAATTTTTATCAAAACATTGATTATAATAATACGTACATAAAGGTAAACATCTGTGATACATTATACCATTGCAACATATCGTATTATATCTAAATCATTATGTATTAAACTTGAGCACTTATTTATGCACTTGTGTAATTAGTAGCCTTCCAGCCCTCCACTTTAATAATAACCTTCTTAAAAATGTGGTTCTTTTTTCAGTTTGAAGGTAGTCTTGTCTTAATTGCTGAGTGTTTTCAGCAATACAGTACTTAAGCAGAATTATTGCAACACATGTATTGACTCATGTGTAGTTCAATACCATTGCTCAACAGATGTCTGATTTAATTATAGGCATCTCATACACATTTTCATTGATGTCATGAACCTATCTCTTTGGCCTCAGCATTTCTAAGCACAATTGCAGCCAACTAATGCAGTAAAATCATTTAAAAGGCCAGTTTTCTTTTGCACTCTCCCTTGCCCTTGCCCCTCCCAAAAGCTGTAATGCAAGACCATGCCTTGCCTTGTCAGCTACTCAGATGCCCCACCTTGTAACCTCACTCCCAAACATTTTTGTTGTATCGTTAAAGAGAGGTCATGTTTCATTGGAACTGTGGTTGCATTTAACTATTGGATGAGCTGGTTGTTACTAAAGTACTTAATTTGAGATAAGGTACTACATGGATGAGGCTCCCAGTGAGAACACTGATTAAATCTCCAAGATGCTGCACACACAAAACTGTAGTGAATTGTCAGTGGAGTTCCACGAGCAGTGCACTAGGGAAGGGATAGTGAAACTGAGGCACCATTTTCGGTTTGACCTTGAACCTTGAGGTTAGTGCCTCAGGTTTTCCATTTGTAAAATGAATACCTCAGACTTACCTTACTCCAGAACAGGTTTGGATACTAATGCAAAAGTGTAATATGTTGACTAACGAAATGCAAATAGCTAATAATTCTGAATTCAGTATTATGAGTTACACTTCAGTAGCTATACTCTTGTTTCAGACTATATGGTAGTTGATATACCAAAATCCTTCAGGAAAAGAAGAACAGAGTGATCAGTTTTCATAGGCATCAAGTTTAATCACAAGAAAAGTGATAAGGAGAAAAAGAAACTACTCATTACTCAGGGAAAAAAATCACATGGAAACTTCAAAGATGGTGAAGGATGAGAAGGGAAGAAGTAAATCCTTTTAAGTTCTTTTTTTCATTTTTCCTGGATAAGCAGATTTGAGATAAGGAACAGCGCATAAATAAGTATTTTGTTCTGACTCAAAATGTCTTACTGAAACAGAAGAAAGAACAAAAAGAAAGTAGAATAAATATCAGGGCAAGATTATACTAAAAGGAAAAATATTTTCTACATCTGTAGTATTTTGGAGTGAGAACCATGAAGCTCAGAATCTGCATGGCATGAGAATAAGACTCATATCATAAGACTCGTATCGTATCCTCTTATTTAATCTTTTTTTGTACCTTTGTAGTAACCTGCAAATGAGAGATGTGTTAATTGATTAAAGTGCCTGCAGCAAGAGAGTAAAAGGCTAAAGTGTACTATGATGCTTTTCAAAGAGGTAGTGATGCTCAGTTCTCTGAAGACACCGCAGCACCAACTGATTTCAGCTACAGTGAACAAAAACCACATGGATCTGAAAATCCCAGTGACACAAAAGCTTGAAAATCAAGTACAGAGAGAAAAGTAAAGGTGTGTCTTATCTGCCAGAAATTTTCCGTGACAGTCATGTAATTTCTTTAACATAAATCACCCTTAAAAAACAGAACCAATTTAAAAAATGTCTTTTCTCCTCCCGTTTCTCTTCCATTAGTTGTCCACATGTATTTTTAGTTCTTCCTGCCCAAGACTATCATCTCCTGTGGCTATTCAAGGTGCTGTAGATGAGTTTGCTCTCAGAGCAACTGCACATAAAGAAGAATACAACTCAGTATTGCCTGTACATGCTCTTATAAGACAGCAGTGTTGATATGTGTTGTATGCTTTATAATTCCGAGGAAAGTTGCACCAAATGAAGCACTCATTAGAAGTCAGACTAGCATGCACATTTAACTAGAAATGTGAAGAAAGGTAAAGATTGCTTATAACATATCCCTAAATTACCAAGGGACATAAAGACTTATTCCTCTTCTTACTTTAGTGCTCAAAGATTGTAGAAATTTATTTAAATGTTCACATAGATCATTGGGCCAAAATGAAATTTTAAAAAAAATACAAAAAACCAAAAAGGCACCTTGTGCCTGATACCAAACAGCCAAGAATTTGCTTAATTGAATTAGTAGGTCAGGCCTTCCTTTTACTAAAGTCAATTCCCCATTGATCACACTAATGTGGGGAACAGAGCAGTGGGAAACTTTTACATTCAGCATTATATGGAGTGATTTTCACTCAAATTAAACTGAAACTCAAAAGCAGCTATTTATATGCATGAGACCAACACAAAGTGCATATTCCGCCTCAGGATTAAAGCATTTAGTTTTTTGAGGGGGAACAATTCATTGATCAGTGCTTTATGCCTACATTTCTCATTTTGATAGAGCTTTGCTCATGAACTCTCATTAGATATCCTGATTCCAACTTAAAACTTAAATTTGATTTCAACTGCAGCAGTAAGCTGTTGTGAAGGAAACAGATTGTGCTGTATGTTAATCGAAATACAGGTTGAAGCAAGGCATATATCAACAGTATTTCATCATCAATAATGTGTGCCACCCAGATGAATTATTGTTGAGGGCTGTAATTTCTAATAACTTGGAATGTTTGCAATTAATTCTATGTAGAGCTAAGCGTATGTAAGCCTATTTGCAAAAGCAATTTTGCTAAACCAAATTATTTTATTGTTTAACACAGACACTGGAAAAGTTGTGCTTATTAACACGACTGGTTTCCTATGTCTTATGTATGGTCTCATTGTTAACCAGTCTGATAATTTAATTTCATGGTACAACAGCTCTACATAGAATATTTGATATAATGCAGATTAAAGGTTTGGCATTAGAAGGTTTCCCTCCTCCCCCCAAATATTTTACTTTCCTGATCATCTTCTGCCATAGCAATAAAAAAAATGGCATTTCCCAGTAATTTTTTTCCACACAGTGCTCCCATTTGATTTACTTTGACAAACACACACTCAAAATAAACACCATCCCCCCCCAAAAAAAGAAACACAGGACTCACTGATTGTAAACTTCCAAAGGAGTTCTCATCAGATGACACTCAACAATTCAATTGCAGTTGTGTGGCTATATTCTTACACAGGTCTGAATGCAGTCCCTTCATTATATGCCCTTTTAACAAGTTCCTTCCAAACCTAATCTGAATAAATTGTAGAGCTATGGCTCAGAAATTAATTCACACTCATTTTTTTCATGAGTTACAGTATATGCCATTTCACCCTTCAGCAGATGTGTATTTAGATTAGTTTCAGAGCACATTCTAGTCTAAATCCCAAATCTCTCGCTAATAAACACTAAAATATGCTTAATGTACCCAATATGTATCTTTCTGCAGTTGGAGGCTCCCTGCCATATTCTAAAAGTATTGGACCTGTTCCCAGAGTAATACTCTCAATTCCGCAGTGAATCACTGCGATGTGCTGCAGCTAACCCATGAAGTGCTTTTGAGTTTTGTACCAAAGAGACACAAAATTTCACAGACACCACCTCTGAAATCCCTCTGACTGAAGTGATTCATCTTGATTTGTTTTAATATTAAGCTCAATGTTAGAAAGGAGCTACCTTTGAACAATTTTGTGGAAGGTTAAACAGCGTGAATAGATCTGTATTTTTAGGACCACAGCACTACATCATCAAAAACAATTCTGACAAACAAAAAGCTATTAGTCCACCAAAACTGTAATGAGATCATGATTAATAAACATCTCTGAAAGGTCTGCATCAAAGTTGAGGGTTTGCTGTGATAAATGTAAACATTCAGACCTTACTTTGCCAAAAGCTGTGTGTTTCTATTATCCAGCTCTCCTGATTGATTTGTTCATTACTCTAATAAATAATTTATCACCTTGAAGAGGACAATTCATTATGCAGATAGCTTGAACAAGTAACTTTAAACAGCCAAATCTTTAGAAGAATTAGCAGTGTAACCAGTGCCATGGAGTCTGTTTCTGATGCAGAACTGCAGGCATAAAAACAATTAAATTAGCATAAAACCCGATCATTTCAGATAATGTCTAAGCAACTGCCTGTGTGAATTCACAATGCAGATCTATCAAAAACCTGATCTGTCATAATCTCTTTAAGTTCTTTTAACTACACTGTGTTAGAAATTATGATAAGCAGCCTTCCTAGCAATAGTCACAGAAATTAATTACTCTGTGTAAGATAGCCTGCTACCTAAATGGGGAGAAGACTGTAAGATTTGGAGTGTTATTTATTTTATTCTCCTGTTTTCTGTCCAAATTGCCTATGTGATTTTGCATAACAACAATTGATGAAAGAAAAACATAAAGAATTCTGTCAGAGTGGGTCATTTCTCCAAGTATAGGAAGTAACATTGAAGAACTCAACTGTAACTTGTACCATAGAAATTTTTCTGCATTAGAAGTTAAAAAAAGTGGAGATAAGGACATTTGTATCATGGCAATATATTAGTAATAAAGTACACACTACTACTCATCACACTAATAGGAAGACAAGGGATTATTAATATATTCAATTTATGATTTTTTTTTCTTTAAAAACCCTTAAATGAGTGTGAAAGTCTCATTGTTGGAGAGAAGAATATCTTATAAATGTCATTGTAATTAAATGGGTACCCTGTGCCTAAGAAATTAGATTGTTGAATTTAGTTCATAAAATTTACAGAAACAAATTTCAAAGTCATTTAACCAAGTCTTTTCCCTGAGCAACAGACAAGGAGAATTTTGGTTTACATTACTTTATTTTCCTAGGTAATATAAATACTCTAAAGCTTATGCACTCTACTGGAAGACATAAAACTTGAAGCATTTTAGGAACAATCTGATGTGTCTCATCCACTTTCACCAAGTCTTTGTTTTCCTGGGAATTCCTATCTACAGCAGCACACAGTTCTCCAGACTTGATATACCACCCTGCTCCCACAAGTCTAGTTCAGAATTACAAAGTAGACAATTTTTCTCTCATCACTTACTACCTTCCGGAATCTAAAAAAGAATTCCTTGAAGCAATGTCTCCACAATAGCATTATAGAATCATAGAATCATAGAATAGTTTGGGTTGGAAGGGACCTTAAAGATCATCGAGTTCCAACCCCCCTGCCATAGGCAGGGACACCTCCCACTAGATCAGGCTGCCCAGTGCCCTGTCCAGCCTAGTCTTGAACACCTCCAGAGAGGGGGCATCCACAACCTCCCTGGGCAACCTGTTCCAGTATTTCACCACCCTCACTGTAAAGAATTTCTTTCTTATGTCTAGTCTAAATCTATCCTCCTCTAATTTACATCCATTGTTTCTAGTCCTCCCATCTGATATTATGTTAAAAATTCCTCCCCTGACAGATAATTGCATCACCTCTATTTAGGAAGACTCACAGAGGCAATGCCTCAAAAGATGCTTCAGCAGTATGATTTGCACAGGACCCAGAATAATAATGTCAGGAAGGCAGGTGGTAATACAGAAGCTGATGGTCTCCTTCAGATCCTATGGAAACTCTGAGCCTGGGGAACTGAATCCCCGCCTTTTGGTACACAGGTCAGTTAACTTATATCTCAACTGACAAATACATACAACAAGGTTTTGCCAAAACCAAAGTGAAGACAATTCCTTTTCTTGTGTATCCTCATGGAAAATGTGGGCTCCAGTACTGATGAGCTCCAGTGACTCTATGTATTTCAGTAGGCAAGTGTTGTGCAATAGAGATCTTAAAAGGAAAACACTTTAGGTAGCAATACTGGAAAAAACCAAACTATTGTTGTCCAACATAAAGTTAGATTTCCTCTGATGCACATCAATAAATTAAGTAAAATAGTTCACATTTTTCCTATCATGACAAAACACTTCTAAATTTCCATTAAGAAAATGGAACTATGTTTGCCAGGTGGAGGTACTGCATCAGCAACACGTCTTCCATAATATTTTATTCCCATACGCTGCTCTTTACTTATTAAACAGAACCAGGGGATGTGACCATGGAATGAGCAGAACAAATTAAAACCTGAACAAAGGTTTCCTTCAAACAAGCTACAGTGCAAGAAATAGCCACCAAGAAATAGGACACAGTTGATAAGCAGAAAGCTTGCTTTATTGATTTTTCTTCCTCTCCCCCAATTAGGTTAGGTAGATTCTATTCATCCCTTAAATAGATATGAATGTGAATTCTCTGAGGTATTCCTAAGAAGTTTTCAGTAAAAATGTTTCTGTATCACTGCACTAAGAGGGTTAGGAGGTAGCTGACAGCTGTGGGTAAATAAATTAAATGGAAGATTATTGATGCACTTGAAAAAAAAAAAAGACAACACCTTTTTTTTTTCTCAAACTTTAGCCTTTCCAATAGTTCAATGATTTAAAAACAACATTCAGTTTCATTTCATATAGTGCCAGATTTAGGATAGTGTGGCTTTTTTAATCCTACTAACAAAGTAAATGCTATTTGCCTCTAGACTGGTGGGAGTAGTGGAAACTTGTCTCTCCTCCTAAGTGATGGTAAGAGGCAGATGAGCTTTTGGATACTTGTTCCTGAACCAAGGTGGGCAGCTACCTATAAAAATAACATAATGACTGTCTCTGTGAATAGGAATACCTGAGCAAGGGGGCCCTGTTCCTACAAGGACTGTTTGAGGAGCCTGGAGTATTTTATTCCTTTCGGGAAGCTGCTGCAGAATTGGGCTGTAATTTACTTCTGAGGTAAGGAAGCTGAGTAAAGGCTACTGCTATAACCATTTCTTGGTGAAAATAGAAATCAGTGCCTTGAGAAACTCTCCCAATTTACTGTGGGAAAGGGTGAGTCACCATTTCTACATGTAATACAATAGGCACTTTAGGTGCCTCTGAACAGGAGAAAGGGGCAAAATGCTGCTCTCAGTTTTGTAGGTGTGAAGGTAACTCTAAGACTTCACTCAGGCTGGCTCAGCTGTAACTAAGAAATGGTGGGGAGCTGGGAAAGGCAGCACAGTGAGAGCCAGTCATGGCTTGGAAGATAGACATTATTAGGTCAGCTGTGATTGCTTTGTGCAGTGAGGCAGAGAGTGGAGGTGGGAGAGTGCCCTCATTAGCTCCTTGGAGTAATGATATTAAGAATATAACTAAATTAAGGAGGGAAAGTAAGAGCTGAACACTGTCCTTGGCTGGGACTGAAATAAAACAAAAAACTTCTCATAGTGAACAAAAAATTGAAAGGGCCCTGAAAAATCGAAGGGAAAAATTTTAGAATTATGGTCATGGGAACTTTGCCTCTAGGACATAAGAGAAACTTCTCTATAGTAAATTAATCTCTTGCTTTCCCTGGAAGAGAGGACTGGGTATGTCTGCACAGCTAGTCACCTGCCAAGCTGTTCTGGCAAAGACCTCTGACTTGTAGCTTCATAGTAATTTCATGAGGTATAAAGGGAAA
The DNA here is from genome assembly GCA_013400935.1 of Turnix velox. NCBI lineage: Eukaryota > Metazoa > Chordata > Aves > Charadriiformes > Turnicidae > Turnix > Turnix velox. Next base: position 27,412 of record VZTY01025126.1, on the reverse strand, counting down.
GGGAAGAATAAGAACACACAGTTTACAGAATTTATGCCTCGACCTCCAAATCTCCTGTCTTCTTCTGTTTTACATCACAGGCATGTGTTCTTCTCCAAGAGACCCCAAACTCTGCTCTGGTCAGACTGCAGAGGGATTGCAGGAGGCCTGAAATGTGATCCATACCACACAGTTTCATTTTCTGTCTGGTGAATTGTTGAATCAAAAGAATGCCTCTTCAATCCCTCTCCCTCTTTTACTACTATCTAGGACACAACAGCTAACAAGTCTGATGATCAATGAGGAGAAAGAATACCTGAGTAAAATGCTAGAGGCAGGAAGACAAGGACTGGGATAAAGAGAGAAAACGGGAGAAACAATCGAAGAGAAGACTTCTTCCTCTCTAGGAAGGTGTTTCTGCATTTTTCTCAGCACTAGCATGGTTAAATGCAATCAAGAAAGCAGAGACATGTGAATCACTAAAGAGAATAATATCACGCAGGACCACAACACTGATGTCATTTCAGTAACACCAGTGTTTTTCCTTGCATAACTTAACATGCTTAAACACTTGCATACTTTATTAAAGTCCACTTAACACCGGCTAATGCATGGTATAGATATTTATTTTGCAGGAATTATTATTCTTCAGAATAAAGAGGATTTTTTTCCCCTTTGATTTAGGTTAGGCTTGGGGCTTGAAAAAGGCTGTGTGTTAATTTTGTATGCTTGCTGAATTAAATTTGAAAGGAAGAATATAGTATTATTGCAGCAAGTTTGCTGCTGAAATGTGATAAGAGGACTACTGCTCTTCCAGTTATCTGTCAAGGACTCTGGACAGTAAGAACATGCCCGACCTGCTGTTGCAAGGGCTTAGTGAAAAAAGCAACAGTTCTCTTTTTAGAAATATTTGTTTTAACTCAACGGCTTACACAGCTTGTGGGAATGAAAGCACAGAGGTTACATTCCTTGATGTTCTTTCATCTCTCAAATATGTTCAAAGTTCCTTCCCTGTTCACTTCTTAGGAGGCATTAATAACACCCAGAGAGTGTCTATTATAATCAGAAAACAATACATTTAATTTAACATATTTAGTTTTGTCAGTGCTTATATTTGCTATATTATAATCATGCCTATTATAGATGGATTGCACTGTAATTATATTTACATTTACCAACTGCTTCCATTGAATAGGAGACCATGGAGGTCACTGCACTGCAACCTCTGGGTATTGCAGGCATTTTAAACATCTGGCACCGTGTTATTAGAATTGTCACAGAGAACTAGAGAGCTTCGAGAACCTATTATCATTCATGTAGGCTATGACTGATGAGATGAGATGTGAGTGGGCTTAGAAAGATGCTTTTTTTTTTTTTCCTCATGAAAGAACGCAGCACTATAAACACTGTGTACTTTTCCTGTCAATAAAAATTTGGAATTAGACAGGCTTAGAACATAAGATGTTCGATCCCTAACTATAAATAGTATGTCATATGTTATCCACTGGGCCTCTCTAGGCTGGTTCAATAAATACCAAAACTGCATAAACCAAGAGGATTAAAATCAGGTTTTCATTTTTCACTTGATTGCACAGATTTTAGTACCCCCAAAAAGATTTGTCTCATATGGATTATAGATTTTTCATATGTATATATGCATATTTTTTGTCTATATGTGGTTGCTTCTTCATATTATGTTTTCTTTTTTATCTCCTACTTATCAGGTTCTTCATGGACTTCCTTATACTTCACAGCTTAAAACATATGTTGACTTGAAAACTGCTGCCAGCTTCAGGATCTTTGGCTCTGTTTCCAGGAAGTTCTAAAATATGTGCCTTATTTTAAACAAGATTGAAGATATTAAGCCTACTAAAATAGCTCAGCAGACCTGTAAACTGTCTCGTGAGTTGGGGCTTTTAGGAGCAATTAGTGAGATAAAGATTTTGGAAACTTTACAGCAAATGTAAAGATCATAGATTTCTATTACTTAGAGAAATAAATGTATGACAATTGATTACTGAATACTAATGCAATTTAAATTCCATCATTTTAATTTTCCTTTTTTGTATTCTTCTCTTACCTAATTCCTAGGGCCATTTGCAGTTCTGAAAGGAATTGTACTTATTTACTCTGGTCCTGAGAACAACTCAGCTTATCTTTGGACACTGGTTCCAGCCATCATTTTACTATCCAGTTTTCCCTGGAAAGATGTATATATATAACTCAGAGAAAAAGTGTCTTATGATATTTTTCATAACACAGTTTTACCTGGAAAATTTTTTATGTGCCTCAGCAATAAGGGGAGAGAATACACATATAGAAATATAGATCAAAGAAAACAAGAGGAGAAATAAGAGGTGAAAACAGTGAAAGAAAAGCATATCAATTTATTTCTCTAGATTTAGATGTTTATTTGTTTGGTTAGATTTTTTTTTTAAATATTTGCTGACAATTTTAGTTATTCTAATGAACCATGAGAATAAAATATTTAGATACAGGACTGAAGGTAGAATAGAGTTTATGCCACAGATTTCACTACTTCACTCTTTGAAATCTTTCTAAGTCTTTATTATAGTAAACATTAAATATATTGTAAGACGCCTATGGGGTTTTTTGGGGGGTTGAGGGAAGGTTAGGGGAAATGGAGTCTATTCTATGTAATTTCCACCTATTCATTCTGAGAATAAAATACAGCAGGACCAAATTTTTCTACAGGTGAGAAGAAAACTGTGAACAGGTTAGGTTATCTGCAAGTTACAGATATTACAGAGCTACCTACCAGACCACAGTCTGGGTTTATGGATATTGTGTTTAGCTGGCACAAGCTCATGACAGATTAAGGAACACAAGATCAGGGGCCAACAATTTGCTGCCAAATCCAAAAGAGCAAACTAGAGAATAGGGATATTTGAAAAATAATTAATTGTGTCATACCTGCAACAAATTAGCTGTTATTGGGTCTTACTCTACAGCTCAGCAAAATCACTGGCACAGAGCTTGAGATCAACATAGGCCTGTCAAAGTAGTTTTCAAAATTAACCGTATGCAAAGGTGGAACATATCAAACATAGTACAAGACAGAGAGACTAGGAAAAGATCTTTTGTTTTATTTGTGTAAGATTTAAAAAGCCTATTTTCTATTAGATGAGATTTCAAAACCTTTTACTCACAAGTTCACTTATTTCCTATTGATGAAATGGGCTCGTAAAAAGAATCAGAAAAAACCTGGGCCATTCTGCACAGCTGTGCAAAGCAGTAAGGGGCAGGCAGGATAGGATAGGAGAGGGCAGAACATGTGGGTGCAGTGTCCTAGTAAAGGAAAGAAACTCATCATAAGTCATAGGTCATGCTGCAGACTTCTTAACTCACAAAGCGGGGAGAAATTCTTAGGTAGAGTGTGTCTCTTGAGTGCTGTTAGCAAACAAAGGCTGTTATGTTGCAATACTAAGCCCACGTGAGGTGGTGTGTGGGTGCTCCTGGGGCTTTAAACTGTAAATTACAGGGGCATACTAAACTGGTGTGTGTCTACACAGGTAGTTTCACTTAATTTTACTGTCAATCTAAATCATTTTAACATCATGCCTTTAGTTAAACCATTCATTCTGGGCAGCCTGCCTTTAAGTCCTAGTCTTGCAATGAGTCCCTGATGGATCATAGTTGAAACTAATGGGGATGTACGTGGTTTTAGGGTAGCAGTTGCATAAAACTCATTAAAAGACTGTGGCTTATTTGCATAGGACCAGCTCTGATGCTAATGCAGAACTCTTAACACAAGAATTATTTCTTTTGATTTCAGCGGGACCGAGTCAAAATACAGCTCAGTTAAAATGAGATAAAATACACTTCAGCAATAATTTGGTAGCAGTCAGACAGTTTGTTATCTTGCTCATATACCTCATCATCCCACTGAAATCAAGGTGATTACTAATCTCTGTGAGGTTACTTGAACAGTGAAGGGTTTGCAGGAGTGGAATGTTCATTTGCTAGAGAAATGCAAGACATTTGCTTTCAGAATACTAGAATGTCAATAACAGAAAAAAAAACAACTTAGAAACTACAATAATATTCATGGGCAAATGGATTCCAAGAGAGGAGAAAAAAAGAACAAACCAACCCAAATGAGAGAAGGAATGGTCCTGGTAATATTCCTAAAAAGACTGGGAGTCTCTCTTGTTACAATCTTTATTTCTGGGTTAGAAGAAACAGTAATTTCTCTGCAGATGAAACAGGTTCAAAGCTAGATCCTATCCAGTCTCATACACCTACATTCTGGGGATGAAGGTGAGCCTATGAAGAGACATACGTTGTTATATAAATGCTATATAATCTTCTAGGGAAAAAAGGTGTATGCTTTCCTGTCCAGGTGCAAGGCAATAGATCTGAGCTTAATAATGCCAGTACCCAAACAACCCCTTTTAAGAAGCTGGTAGGTTGTACATAGCAGCACAATTAAATAAAAGGAATTACCTATGTAAATGCTGCCCTACATGAGTGCTGCAGAACTAGGTCTTCTCATAATTTCTTCCCCAGCACTGCTTTGCAGTGTTAATAAGGGTCCTGATTTCATCTGGGATAGAGTTAATTTTCATTCTAGTGGATGCTGTGCTTCAGATTTGTTCTGAGAGGAATGTTAATAATGCATATTGTTTTGGCTGCTCCTAGCTGATGTTTATACTATTAGAGGACTTTTTTTCAGCTTCCCATAGAAGCTGAGAAGCAGCATCGACAAAGGAAACAATGGAAAGTCCAATGTAACATAGATGCTATGCTTGATATATGAATAGGGATTGGACAGGGTATGGGAATTGGTGATCACTGCTTAAAGCAGGCTGGGAAACCAGTTCATTAAATGGCGAGACTGACTTGTATTCCTTTATCTTGTATGTTTTTTATTATTACTGTTGTTTTCTCTCTTTCCAGTGTTTAATTTCAAATAATTTTTGTTGTTGCTCAAGTTTCAGCTCAGCTGCTTGATGAGTGGGTTAAATTGTAGTAAGTTGGGATAGATAGAAGAACATTGTTGGGGTTTTACATTTGTATTACAGACCATTAGGCATAGATACATTTAGTTTCTCACCTTTAAATTTTGCATTTCAGCTTGTCTCAAAGTTAGAATACATTACTTATTTAAGTAAAATACATTCTGCTCTCTTTCATCTTGGAAAGAAAGAAAAAAAAAACAAAACCAAAAATAAACCAGAGGGAATCACATTGAATTAAGTGGAATTATTCCAGATTTGCCCTGCATAAGCTAATTCTTTCCATGTTCTACAAAGCAACGTGAACATAAGTGGACCTTCCTCGTGATAGATGATCTAATCTGAGTATCCCTTGAGGGTCTACAAAGAAAGCTGATCCAGGGGATGAATAGCTACAGAAGCAGAAATCTTCTGCCTTTGAGAAAAAGGAAGTAAATCCATGTACTGTGATCTCATTGAACTTTATTCTTTGTTTTTTCTACCAGTGCAGAAACCTAATGGAAAAGTAATGAAAAAATCTCTTGCTCACGAATCCTTTTACTTATCATCTCACAAAGTATGCTTGATAACATGTATGACTGTAAGAATTCAAATCCAAGAGTCTGTAAGCTTTCCTATATATTAAGAAAATCTTTCTGTCAAAGGGGGATATATTTTCATAACACAGTGAAAGATTTAAACCATCTGTATCTCACTAAGGAGTCACTTAGCACTTTAGAAATCTTACCTCTTCATCATGCTGTGAAAATGAATCATGACATCAATTTTTAAAATCATATCCTAAAGTTCATTGATCATACAAAGGCAGGAGAAAGACAGAGGGATGATCTTTGATTCCTAATACATTCTGTGTAACACAAGACAGTAAGATGGGATTTCACAAACACTTTCAACTACTAAAACACACCCAGAGGAGAAATGATTAAGCTCAAGATATATCAAACCTGGAGTGGGAGTATCAACACAGAAATTGATCAGGGGAATTAATTATATTGTATTAAGAAACAGAAGGATGAAACATCAAATTGAATCGCCTACTCCTTTTCCTGTAAGAGCAGAGAAAAATGTCAATACATTAAGATTTGGGATTCAAGATATCCCAGTTCCTTCCTTTAGCTCTTTTGCAGACTTTCAGAAAAAATTAAGCAATTTTGCCACTAGGCTTCCATTTTTCATCTGAGAAACTGAGAATAATTGTCCATTTTTTGTCTAATTGTGCTAAACGGGGATAAGAATATATGGTAAAGTTCTTATCTCACCTGGAGCCTTTTGACCTTCCTGTAATAAAAATATGAAAAATATCATTGTGCCCCCATTTTATCTGTTGAGAGAAAAACAGTTTCCAACCAGCTGAGCTGGCACTGTTTGCCTTGATTTGAACCCCTATCTTTGCTAGACAGTACAGTTACTATTGGCTCAATACATACTTTCTGGTATCTGTTCTGCCCATTTGGACATATAACCACCTCTCTGTGTTTGATGTTAGTATTTTGACTTCATTCCCCGTTAAGCCTGTTTATTCATTTTACATATTCAATGGCAAAAAGCCAAAAACTTTAGCAGATGGATGTCCTGGTGTGCTTCTGTCATTGTGGAGCATTGGTTTCTGAAAGATGGGAAGTACAGGATCTCTGCCTTTCTTGGAGAAAATTTTAGCCAATGGGAATTATCTGCAAATGCTCCAGAAGCAAACAGCTTGTTAAATATATCTGTATTGAACTGACCTGAGGATTAGTAGGTACAGATTGACTGAGCTGTGCTTATGATAGACAAAATCCTGGGAGGATTGCAGGAGAGAAGGTGAAGGGAAGGAAAAAGGAAAATGAAGGTGTGTTTGCTCTCTGAAATGCCTGATAGGCATTATTTTAAGGTTGTGGCATTAAAGAGGTAATTTTTGAGAACTGTCTGAAGATGTTTAACTGTGTTTCATGGGATTGCAATCACTTTAAACCTGTATTTTCTTCTTTCAGAGTTGTTAATTTAGGTTACTTTCTGGAAACCCTAGAGACTGATTCACACAGGAAGTGAGGACAATGCTGCATAACTTTCCATGAAGAAAATACAATATATACCCTCCAAATGTTATCACATAACTGATGTTGGAAAGAGAACTTGGATCCCACTAACAGAAAAACTCTATAGCTGCCATATAATGGATTGCCAACTTGAAATAGAGTTTATTAACTTTCAGAGACATATTCCAACATATAGATCCTGGTATTTATGAGGTATTGTGCATAACTTCATACACAAACATGACGAAGGGCGAATACAAGAAAATAACTAATTTTCTAACCATAATCTACATGTATCATTGTTCTAGTCTGAATTCTCTCAATGCTTCCTCTTACTCAGAACTCTTCTCAGTCAGCACATGCACAGGAAATTTTTTTTTTTCTTTTTAAAATCTTCTGCGTTTTATCACTTCTGAATGTTACCTACATTAACTTAGATTATGTGTACATGTGCATGCATATACATAGGTGATGCATGTGCATAGGTGATGAAACTAATCTCATTTGTAAAGTTAGAGGGTTGTGGTATTTCAAGCTTGGTAAGGAGATGTCAGCATTTAGTAAATACAGTATTTCAGTTACAGACTCCTGCATTTTTTTTTAATTTTACCTGAAATTATAATAAAAAGTAAAACTCCTTAAATTATAATAAAATATGTACATGTTGTAACTGTCTAGAGAATGTAGGACCCTTGTATTTTTTAAATTTACAAAGACTGCAGACTGCTATGGTATCAATTGGTATATATAGTAATTGTTTTTTTTAATATTTAGTTTATTGGAAATTTTGTTTCTTGTTCAGCAAATGAACTCTCTTCTGTATGCAACTATAATACTTCTCATATTGTAAGTCGTGTTAAAATTCAATTTTAAGTGTTGCATTTTTGGTGTTTATTTTCCCTCTTACTGATTTTCTCCTCTGGTGAGACATTGCAAGAAAGAATAGGCAGAGTAGGAGTATAAAAGAGAGAGAGAGAGAGAGAACGCTGATCCCAAGCAGTATAATTACAAATGTCTTCTTGTAGGAGGAACCTGTCTTCTCTTTGATTTCACGGGTGGTTGGGATTTTCCATTTGAGGTTATGGGAACAAATGTGCTGGCTTGTCCAGAAATGTCTGTTCCTCTTGACAAGGGCTTTGTCCTAGAATGTGCTAAAAGGACTTTAAAAAAAATCCCAAGATTCTATTTTTGGCTGCTATTTTAAGCCATTACAGATGATCTATCTTGCACCTTTTATGTAGTATGGCTATTATTTATACATGAAATAAAATTGTACAGGGCTCACATGGAGAGGGGGGATCTTTCACTTTTTTCTCCTCTTGTGCTTTAGGTCAGCACTTGGAGCCTTTTCTCAGAAGTTCATTGCTCTCATTGTACCATATTAAGTCCTGACCAAAAGCCCACTAAAGCAAAGAAATCCATTCTACCAATACTTTATTTATTTTCTAAGGTTGTATATCAGGCTAAGATCATTCTGTTCCTCTTCTAAATCCTTAGCTGTGTGCATTACAGAGATGAAATGCACCAATCCCTTCTCTGATGGAGCAACACTGTGTTTATTGAAAACATTCCCTCTATTTCATGTATTTATTTCATTGTTTTTACTTAAGAGAGTGTGTGGCTTAAATCGATACTTTAAAAGCAACTATATCAGAATTCCCAGAGATACTTAAACAACATATAATTTCTAAAGGGAAGCTCTCTGGTAAAAATTTAACACCAGAGAACAGCCTAAAGGTCTGTATTTCTTCCTCTTTGTAGTGATTTGAGGTAAAACAGAACTCCCTTTCTGGTTAGGAATTTTACTTCTTGGCTAGGCTTCTTCTCACTCTCTGATATAAGCACCATGCCTGCTGTGTTATCTCAATTGTTCTGAATGAAGAGGAGGGAGTCTCAATGATATTACAGAAAAAGAACTCATCTGCCTGCATCTTGAGTGTCTGTGTTAGGCAATAGGTATATGCTCTCTCTATTCCTAGCTCAGTCCATAACCAATATTCTCGTAATTAGCCTTAAGACTTTTCAACCAGCCTGAGCTGAATGAGGTTGCCAGGGTGCAGAATGAAATTACGCAGCCTTCTCCAGCTTGTACAGGAGGAATAGGGCACATAGCATTTAGCATGTATAAATCAGCAAGAATGATGTACCTGAAATGTGATTTGAAAAGGGCAGCAGCCTCTTAAAAAGCCTTGGAAGCTAACTTTCAACTTTGAAGTAAGCCTTGAAAGTTGAAATTCAGCTTGTGGTATTATTAGGATTATTGCACCCATTATCTTCTTTTCCCCTCCCTTGTGCCTATAAAAGGCCCATAATTCACCAGTGATGGGGCCAATGTTAATATTCTCCAGACCTGAAGAAAAATACATGTACTATACTATGAAGATGTTTTGTTTATTCTTGTGGAGCCTTTTCTTTATACTGTATGTCCACAGATTTTACTTGAATTGTCATGCACCTTGAAAAATGATCTTCTAACAATAAACCCATAGTACTATTTAAAATGTAACTGCAGCAGTATACAGTATAGATATACATACTACATTTTCCTCTTGTGAAAGCAGCTCAATGCCACAAAAAATAGGAGGCATTTCTTTGCAATATCATAGCACCTATCTAATGAAAATATAATCACAAACTATATTACAAAGTGTAGTGTACTTAAGGGAGGAACCTTTCTTTTTTTAAAATGTTTTGGCCATGCACACAAGCCCATTTTTCACTCTATTTCTTATTTCAGCTGCAGTGTTCAATGTTAATTGTCTGCCTATCAAGTCACTACTGCTATCAGGAACTTCTTTCAATTTCTAAAAAGCTGGTAAGATATATATAGCCCAAATGGACTCTGAAGTCTGAAGAATGCTCCTTTTACACTGGAAATTAACCAATAGGTAAGAATGACCAACAAAGTTTGAATAGTTTTCCTTGTTTTTTTCTTATTTATGCTGAATTGTAGTTAAAAAAGAAAGATAGTGATGTGAAACAGCACCAGTCAGATTATAAAACTGCAATTAGAAGATCTCTATGTTGGACATGTCCTTGGTGAAGCTGAGCTGGCTGCCTCAACTGATGATCCTGTCTTCCATGTGCTGTAGCATATCTTCTAGTAGAATCTGCTCCATGATCTTCCAAGGCGCAAAAGTGAGATTGAGTGGTTCCCTACATCCTCCTTTCTACCCCTTTTAAAAATGGGTTTGGTGTTTGCCTTCATCCAGTCACCTGGGACTTTGCTTGATTTTTCAATAATCATGGAAAGCAGATTGGCAACTACATCACCCAATTCCTTGGGACTCTAGGATGCATCTCATCAGGTCCCATGGACTTGTGGACATTCAGGTACCTCAGATGGCCCTGAACCTTGTCTTCACTGACAGCAGGCAGAACTTTCTTACCCTGGTCTCCATCTTTTTTTCCTTTAACTTGGGAGGCCTACAGAGAGGGCTTCCCAGTGAGGACTGAAGCAAAAACTCAATGACTACTTCAGCCTTCTCCTCATCTTTTCTTACAAGTTCACCCTTCTTACTTACCAGTGAGGGTACACTTTCTTTAACCTTCATTTTCTGGTTTATATATTTGTAGAGCCCCTTGTTATTTTAGCATCTCTAGCCAAATTAAGCTTCAGCTGTGCCTTGGTCTTCCTGACCTCCTCCCTACATAAGTGAGCAGTTTCTCTGTACACTTCCTTTCTTGAACTGCTTATGCAGTTTCTTCTTCCTTTTTCGTTTGTCTGGTGGGTTCTGACTCAGCCACCCTGGTCTCTTCCCATTCTTGCTGTACTTCTTGCACTTGGGAATGCAAAGTGTCCTTAAAGGTCTGACATTTCTGTTCCACCCTCTTTTCCTCGAGGACCATTTCCCAGGGGATCCAACCGAGTAACTCTTTGAAGAGCTGGAGGTTTGCTTTCCTAAAATTCAGAATCTGGACTGTGCTCCTCAGCTGACTCTCTTTCATCAGGACCTTGAATTCCACCAGCACGAGGTCATTACATCCCAGGCTGCCTCCAATCTTCACTTCCCAAATGAGTTCACTGGCATTGGTGATTATCAGATCCAGTATGGTACCTTCTTGTGCAGAACTCTCTACTTCTTGCCTCAGGAAGTTATCATCCTAAAGCTACAAGACAAGATTTTGGAAGACTATAGAAAGAGTATCAGTATGGTGGTTAGCATCTCTGCCAAATCCTGGCCTAGGCTTGTATTAAGAAAAGCACTTTAAGACGAGTTCAACTTGCAAGCATTAGCTTAAGCCCCTTCCTTTTGGAAAAATAGGACTCTAAGGTCCTTATAAATCTGTGCTATTTAGTTGCATACACAGAGTTAAGGATTTGCCTCAAGAATCCTGCTAACCTGAGATATTTAGAAAGATGACACAAAAAATCTGCCAGTTCTATCCTTCCTGCTCACCCTATGGCTCTGTTCATATTTTACTATGCTGCAAAGGACTTTTAAATTGCCTTTATCACCTGAACATCTGCCATGCTTCATGAATAAGTCTAGATGTTTCCTGTAGCTCTTTAAGTGAGGCTTTGGAGTAAATTCATGATGCAACCTACAACATGTCCCCATCAGCTAGTTAGACTCCTTAGCAAAAGCATTCAATCAGTTAATCCAAGATGATTAATTTTACTTTCATTTTAGAATAGAAGATTCATTAACGACATGGAAAGAAGTCTACATTTGGTTAATTAGTTGAATGATGGTCATCCATATCTATCGCCAGTGGCAGACAGCTGGAGTGGTTAAGTCCAGGAAAATAAATTCACTCTCAATACCAAAGTATTAATCAGCTCAGGAAAGCTTGTTGAGGTCCTGAAAAGTACCATATGAGTGTGAAATGAAAATATCCTAGAGTTGTTGGTCTCATTGATGGTCAGATTTAGAGGGTGGAATTCATGGCTTTAATGATGGACATGTGATCTCATGTGATTTAATCTCATGTGATTTAATCTCGTGATAATATTATTTCTAGGCTTCAATGTAATTTATTTTTTTATTTCTGAGAAAAGGCTATGAATACTTGTTTGCTGATATTTTCACACTGGCTGGAGCCTGAAGCAGTAGAAAAGAGACACTTTTCAGAAGAATCCATGCTTCCTTTGGATGAATAGTCCCTATAGAAGCACTCTATAGTGGAGATTTATGCACAGAAATGCCACTAAGAATGACAGGGAAGTTGCAGGAATTTTTGCAGAGACCCTGCAAAATCTACCTTTTTGAAGAATGTCCTGCTTATATGCAGAGTTCTTATTTATTCTTTTCATATATTCTAAAGGCTTTTAAAAGCTACAGTATTCTCAATCCAGTGTTGGGCAGACCTGACAGATAACATTACTAAATAAAAAAGCTTGTTGGATCTAAAGATGAATGAAAATACTTAGATTCACTAACTTTTCTGTTCTAAGTAAATCCAATGACTGTTTTCGCAGGTCTCCATAATAGCTTGATTTTTGTGAGCAGAAATGTATCAAAGTGACACTTAAATTTTTTATAAGCATGTGACAATCTTTTCATGAATATCACAGTGGCCATGAATTTAGCATATTCTGTAGATTTTGCTTAATCTCCAGCTACAAACTAAGCTTACCTGACAAAGAACATATGTGGATGAATTACCTTTGAGAGTTAGTGACACCGATTTTTGTGAAGTGAAGCAAAAAAGAAACCGATGTCTAGGGAGAATAACAATCTAGGGAGAATAATGATTACCTAAGAATGTATTTTATCTAGGTCTGCTGTATTAGAGCAAATTAAAATGATTGAAATATGAAATCTATTTTTCTACTCGCATTAATACAAGGGTGAGGAAATGATAATAAATATCTAACCAGATTCTACTTCTTCACAAGCCTTATCAAATGCCATTTTCATTCTCATAAGCAATTTCATATTGGAAATGGAAGAGAGTAGTGACAAATATTTTATAGTGTGGCAAATAAATAATATTAGATGTATTATTGTATTTGGCCATAAACTACATAGCAGGCCATCTAAATGTTTAAATGATATGGCTATCAAACACTTTGTATTAGAGAGGATGAATACTGATATTAAAATCACACTTTCCAGATTGTCTGCTGAAGTAAACTTTCTTTTGCACAGTTAGGATTCATAGGAACACATGATTAAGATATACTTTAACTCCTTCAGAATAGGAAGAAGAAATAATGTGACAAACATTTCTTATACTACCTTCAGGAGATAAACATCTTCCATGAGCAACTTTTTTTAGATAAACTGATTTGCATCCAAATAAATAAAAATTATGCACATTTAGCATTTTGTGCTTTACTAAAGGCTGATACACATATGTCTTAATGGATCTGGAATTTAGGAGCAACATAAAATTAGAGTTTCCTGACACCTAAAATATTCTTGAAAATTTCATGATGCATGAGTTACTTTTCGTTGTAATACATGAAAATTCTTAATGTTAGAATTGCAAGTGAATTAGTATGACGTTAAACATGATTCAGAAATGTAGCATGAATAAATTGCATTTACATTCTTGTGGTTTCAGCTGGTATGGAGTTAAATTTTCTTTTTATAGCAGCTGGTGCAGTGCTAAGTGTTGGATTTGAGATGGAAATAATTGTCACTTTTGTTGTTGCTAAGCAGTCAACAACTTTTCTGCTTCTCTCACCACCACACAGCAGGCTGAGAGGGTACCAAATGTTGGGAGAAGACACATCTGGACCAGCAGACCTTGACATACAGCTGGTGGAAGAAGGAAGGGGGGATGCTCAGAGAGATGGCATTTGTCTTCCCAAGTAACCTTAACATGGGATGAAATGCTTTCACCTGCCTGCTGATACAAAGTGGTGAATGAATAAATTGTTTCACGCTGTTTGCATGCATGGTTTTTGCTTTACTTTTGAATCTGTCTTTATCCCAGTCAACAAGTTTCCTTCTTTTCTTATTCTCTCCCCTATCTCATCAAAGGTGAGCAATTGAATGGCTGCATGATCCTATCTGCCAATAGGAGTTAAACCACGACAACACGATCTAAAGTCAAAATTCCTTCAGGCATTTTACATGATCAGTTCTAATCTCTTTAACACAACTGGCATATTATGATACACACATGACCCAGAGCAGATAATACTTTTGTAAAGATTTGGGATCTCCCAATAGAATAAATGAATAAACTAATTTTATCACACCTTTTATTTGCATTACTGTAGAGAGAAATAGCCCTGAGTCACATAAATACTAACTTCACTGTGTGACTTTAAATATTAGATTGAGGCTTTGCACTCTGAGTATGCGAAAAGATTTCTCTAACAAAGCACTTGTGATTTCTTCTCATTTGAATTAAAATAAGATTTTTAAAGGAATTAGTCATACTTATGGGTAAGCATGTCTTCTGTTTTCTTAAATTAATATGTAATCATACACCTTAATATTACAATTGCACTGACAACCGGCATATTAAAAATATCTCAGTGGAACTCAACTTTACGGTCTGTGATTTTTTATGACATGAAAACAAAGTTATTTATGAAAGATCATGACCCTAAGAGACATTAATGATGCTTTCCTGTATAATATCTTACAGAATTTCATTTTTATTCATCACAGAACATAAGCAACATCAAATGACTTAATTGACCAGTTGTGTAATTCTTTAGTCAATAAGCATTTGGATGAAAATGTTCATAAAAAACCCCAAATTAATTTATTATTATTTTTTCTGAATTACATAACAAAGGCATTTCTCATGGGAGAATAATTAAGAACATGTTCTTATTGAACAAGTATTTTCTACAAAAACAGGGACAGTGAAGAGAAAGTTTTGATGTTCAAAACCAGCAATTTTTTAACTTTATTTTTTCCACCACATCATCCAATCTGATGCCATATATCACAGTTTATTTACATCAAAAGCTTTAGCAGATGTAACTTGAAATATCCCATTTAATCATTATACAAATCAAGACATAGGCACAGGAAGACTCCTATCACAATCTTCTTGAACTGAACATTTACTAGAAAACCAGCACAGTCTACAGGCAGGTATCAATTCTGTTAAAATAAGCAAGCAAATTTTAATAGTTTTACAAGCACTAATATTCATTATTTACAGCCATTATTTCTATAACAGGGTTAATGCAATTGAAACAAATAAATTTATTAATAGCAGTTGATAATCTGTTAATGTTAATAAATATTAATAGTAATATTACAACATCCTGTAATAAAAAGGAGAGTTTTGATTGATTTTTCAGAAATTATTTAATAATTTCATGGCACATGAGTACTGCAAAATTCTAAAAGCATATATATGTGATTTATATTTAATACCCTTTTAAAACTAATTATTATTGGTAATTTCATACCAGAAAAGCAAAATTAAAAATTGAAATTTTCAGTGAAAACTGTTGGTTGAAATTTTCTCCTTGGAAGATAAAGCTAAAATGTACTGTTACACTACACGGGACTTAAAAATACATGTTCTTGGCCCTTATTTTATCTCTGTTAAGTCACTTCACGGCGCCTGTGTTAAATGAGACTAATTGGATTGTTTTATTGTATCAAGTGCTTTGTAGTCTACCGAAGGACTAAGGTTTTTTTTTTAATCTCTGAGATTTCCTGCATTGTGGCAACATTTCACTGGAGCTGTAATTCAGGTTATTCTCATTCTCTATTCCTTTCTGATGATGAAAATTTTTGAAAGAATGGTCTGTTTTGAATGCAGATTAAAAGTCACACGGAAAAAGAATATCATACACTGGGGGTACAAGCCAAGCAGACAAAAGATGAATTTTCCAAACAAAATTAGAAGGGTAGGGTTTTTTTCTTTATTTAAACCTAACAAATTATATTCTGAGTAGAGAAATTATCTGTGTCTCTAAAAACTTCAGGTGTGTGATCGTCAAGGAAAGAGAAGAGCTATTTGAGTAAAATACTGGATTGACAAACTATCAGTACTGTTCCAATAGCAATTTGGGTAGTCCTCTTGCAAGGACTACAGATGAATGAAATAATAAATGAGTATGTTAACGCATAAGAAAAAAAATTAGAATAAGTGGTTGTGTTTAGGTATATAAAAATGGTTTAAATTCATAAGGGAAGTTCTTGGTTGTGAATTATTCACAGTGATATACTGGCTGTAATTCTTTTTACATTTAATTACAAGGGGATACAGATTACTTAGATGTCTTGTAATGCATGTGCATGACTGCCAAGACCACTAATGGAAATTGCATCTGAGAGAAAGGTATACACTTCAGTAATTACATGTGGTACTCTAAAAGGAGATGTAAAGGTAATTATCATAAACTGTTACTCTGCATATTGAAATGCCATATTGGCTCAATACATTAGCTTCCACTCTCAAAGATTATCAGGATTCAGTACGTAGTTATTTCCCTCATGGCATAAGAGTAAAGTTTTCTAAGAAACTTCCTTTTGTCATAGAAAAAAACTATGTAGTATGATAAGCAGCTCGGTGGGGATTTCTACATTCCTTAATACACTAGAGAAAAGAGTATTATTGGTTAGCGATGAAGCATTTTGGTAGAATTGTAAAGAACAATCATATAACACTTGGGTCTGGCTGCTCTTATGTATTACATTTTCTTGACCACTAAAATTTATAGAGCAGAGCAAGGGAACTTAAATTCACAAGCCTTTCACATTCTCCTCCTGAAATTTTAGTAACAGTGAAGCCTTGAAGCTATGACCTTGTAAAGGCATGAATAAATATAAAGTACGGAAAGGAAAAATACTGTCTATGAGTGAGAGAGAGGACTGGATATCCATCAGGGCTATGAGATTCAAAAGTGAATGATTCCTTGCTATAAAATAGTTTAATTTGTGGCCTTTGATCATGGCAGTGCTCCAAACCTGGCTGAAACATTGTAGAACTTCAGCACTTCTCTGATATAGAATGTCTAAGATACTTATTCGTCCTGTCCAATCACAAATAGATGATGTGTTTCCTTGGCTACCACTTTAAAACCATTATTGCTATGCAGATCTAGCCAGTCTTTTTGCTACTCATTTTTTCTGTGCTTTCTTAAATTTCAGATTAATTCTTGACTTCTCTCAATTCCTTATGTTCTTTAAGAAAGAACTCTGGAGATATTTTAAATATAGGAAATAGTAGTTGGCCCTAATATCCCATATTATTATTTTAAAAGTGCATGGAGAAATTTCATTGTTTTTAATTTGCATTTTGTATTTTGTCTTAGTTAGACTATAGACATTTATGAATGAGGAAGTTAGCAAGTCCATTTTAGAAAAATAATGATATAGATTTAGGTCTTAGTTTGAAAATTCTTCATATAGGCACATTATTTTAAATACGACTTTAAATACTATCTATCTTATTTTTGATGCTATCCAATATTGGGGTAATGAAATGTGAAGATATTTATATATGAAAATTTTTAAGTGGTTTAAAATGATATCTTGAAACATGGTGAACCATCATGGACTATTTCCGTTTATGAAATTTATTGAGGTTCTTTTTTGTATTTAATTTTTTTATTAGAAATCAGTAATTTCTGTCTCCATGCACTTTTCTCTTTTTTTAAAACTACTTTTAAAGTAAAGCATGTTTTAAATGCATAATTTTAATATAGGTCTGGATTTTAATTTTTTCATAATTATATTTAACTAATTTTATTTATCCATTTAAGCAAGTTAATAACCTTAGGCATATGTTTGTTCTTTCTTTGATAGATTCCTTTCAGCGTTATGAGTTATTTCTATTTTGCAACATTTTCATGTGCAGTGATGGCGACCCACAAGAACTCTGTTTATAATTTATTAAAACTTCATTAATGACTCTGGAAAGTCTCCATTGCTTTTTTTCAGCATTTTATACATTGTACCTGTGTAAAACAAGAATGTTGCTATATGTGCAGATCCCCTTGTACTTTTCTTGATTGCAGTTCATTATAAAATATTTTAATGTCTTGTGAAAGCTGATGTTTCCAGACTGGGCTTTGACAGGATCTGTGTAAATTGCTACAGTTCAAGCACTTTTTTTTTTTCTTTTTTTTCTTTTCTTTTTTTTTTTTTTCTTTTCTTTTTTTTTTTTTTTTTTTCTTTTTTTTTCACTGTAATATGNCTTTTCTTTTCTTTTCTTTTCTTTTCTTTTCTTTTCTTTTCCTTTCTTTCCTTTTCTTTTTTCTTTTCTTTCCTTTTCTTTTCCTGAAGTCTCCTCTAAGTATTTATTGTTCTCCAGTATCTCAGCTTGAGAAACTTTTGTCTGCTGCCTACACACAGCTACCTGTGATTTGCTTTCCTAGCACTCTGTCCCAAGTAATTTTTAATAACTCTTTTGCAGTTCCATCTAGAACTTCTGTAAGTTCCACGCTTCATGAGATTACAGCTTTCCTCAAACTTTTCTACTAGTTTTTCTTAGGTTATCTTCTCATCCTGACTTATTTAAATGTTATTTAAAATATGGTTAGCATGACATACTGCAGTTGTAAGGAAAATACAATTTTTGTGACTCTTTTCTTATTAAATTGGGTTATGGACTCTGTATCTATCAAATTTTTTTCTAATTATTTTCTAATTGCAACCACTGTCCAAGGAACAACCTCATAAAGGTGTATTTGTTGTTCCATCTCTTAATTATTCTCATTAACTTAATTTTTTCTCTTAACATTCTGCACATGGAGCCACCTAGGGGGAAGTAAAAAAAAAAGCATAAGTTTCTTCATGTCTCTGATACTATGTAATTGCCTCAGAGTGATTCACCATGTTCTTAGTTATGCTGCTAATAAAAGGTAGAAGTGGTATTCAGTATGCTACAGGTCCTTAAGAAGCTAGTTATATGCCTGAAGTTACACACAAATTCTACTACCCTGAAGACAACTGCAATATACTACATTCGTCCAAAAAGCATATAAAATCTTCCAAGTGCACCAGAGTCACAGATGAAGAGGAAATCTTCCTTAGGAAAAGAATTAAAGATAGGGCCCAATCCAACTATCAGCCATGAAAATGCAAGTAAACAGGTATCTTTGTGCATGAGTGAGCGAACAACAGAATGATTGGCACTTGTGTTTCTGTTTGAGCAAGGCATCATTTACCCATCGCAGAAGCTGTTTAAGTCAAAATTATTCATTTCAAATACTGGAAGGAAGGTGTTTCTGTAGTGGTTGTCACGATTATTTACAATCTGCTCACAAGCACATTGTTAAATGAAGATTTAACCAAATACAACAAGTTAACCTGTTCCAGGTGATGAAATACTGTAATTAGTTTTGTCTGAAATACAAAATTAGAGAGAACATTTAGTTTACTTAATAGCTGGTTTACTGTCTTGCAAGAAGTGATTCTTTGCAAAGTACCAATAACTAAGAGTAATTGCATCAAGCTGCAACAGAAATTTGGTATGGTGAGGGAATGTACATGCCCAGTGTACAACAGGTACTTTTGTACAGAGTGCAAAACTATACACCCCACAAATAGTGCTTGTTATAGAAGTGCAAAAGATTTTTCCCACTCCGATTAATATCATATTCAATTACTTTAAAAGCAATGAATCCTATTCAGTTATAAAAAAATTTCCAGAAGTGAGAGGATAAGTGACTTAGATGTTTTTAATGAAAATTGGAAGAATATCAATGTAAAAAGTAAAGGTGAATTTGAGTATAGAATAAATAACAATGAAAATTAACTTCTGATAAACTCTATTGATAAAATTATTCAGTTTTGCCAAGTATTTGTGTGACTATGAAGAGCATCTGTTTTCACATTAGAAATCAGAGAGTATTGCTTCCTGGTATCAAGCACATAAGCAGTTTGCAACCTGGATGGTCTGTAGTTAATAAGTTTGAGTTGAAGAATTTCTTCAAATGAGTTTATCAGGATGTTTAGTTTTCAATGGCATGGAATTAATCCCTAATGACATTATTTTAAAAGGGATAAAATATGTTGTAACACCGAAGAAGACACAAAATGAAAAGGTATCTCCTCTGCTGAGCTATGCATACAGAAAGCAATAAATTTATCAGCAAGACAGATAAGAAAAAAACGTGGACAATACATACTGAGGTGACAGCAAACATATACTTTTATGTATGAATCCTCTAAAATAGCAGACTTACACTGCAGCTTGAACATTGAAATGCAATTTTTAAGACCATCTCCTGCTTAAGTCTTTGAATACCTGGAGTTCATCAGAGACTGGAAAAAAGCCTAAATCATGAAAGAGAGAGAATGTAAAGGTGAAGACTCATATTTTAATCTTTTGCATACCTAAGTATTGGATATGCATTGCAAAATGATAAATTTTTGTTTACTGAGAAAAAAAATATAGAAAAAGAATCATTCCATCTTCATCATATCCATTAAAATGAAGACTATTATTTAATCAAAGCTAGAAACACTGGTGACTCTTCAGACTCTGCCTTTTCTCCTTTCAAGAAACATTAGACAGAATCATGCCATACTCTTTCTCTTAGACCTCATTGCTGCCCACATAAATACTAAAGCTCTTAGCGTAGCTTTAGGACAACTATCACATCCACACTTCGAGACTGTTTCAAATCAATGTTGTTGAAATAGGATGAAATGTGAAATTATTTGCAAAGGAAAGTACTGACATTTTTGCTGTTTTGTTAAATCTTGCACTGAGGGTTTTTTTTCTTCTCTTGTTTTTCTCCTTTGACCTTTGGGCGTAAATGACTGTCATTTGCAGTTAAGAGCAGAGCACTGTGACATAGCTGACATCAAATTTACTTAATGCTAGATCAGCTTATAAAGTGTACAAAGGCTGGTATATCTGAGAAAGAAAGTGTATGTGTTACTGCTGAGGAAGATTATCCTATTCCCAGGATACTTGTTACAGAGCACTAATGTCAAAATGTCAACAAGGGAGCTTTTAAACACTGGACTTACAAAAAGATATAACTATAAAGTATTTCTGAGGATAGACTGTTCACGTGGATCACTCTCCATTGTTGTTTCTTTTGCCTCTTTTCCTCAGGCTCATTAGTTGCCTTAAATTTTGTAATTGCTTTAGATTTCAGAAAAATTAAGTCAATTTTCTGTACATAGCATCATTAGAATAACCATTAAAATTCAGCAAGGTATTTATTAATTTAAGATTTGTCCACTGTGTTATTCAATTTGGGTGACATCGGCTGAGGATTCAGTCAAACTATTCCAGGTAGGACTGCTGATTCAATTAACAGACATTTGTATATAACAGCATTTTACACACTGTTTGAATAACAGCAGTGCATCTAATATGCATGTCTGATAAAATATTCTCTTTAAGTATGATTAAATATTTTTTACATAAATTAAAATATAAGAATAAATACTGAAGGTGCATAAGTACACTTTGGAACAACAGTAAATGAGTTTTCAAATCTGTCAGATATTATTTAGTTATTCTTTCTTCAACTTTCTTTTTGCCATATATTATGCTTTAGAACTTGAGCTAAGCTTGCTGAATATTTCTAATTTTGTGTGCATGTCAGAGCAACAGTCTATATCTGAATACAATACTAATTTTCCCTTGAGATGGTAATTTTGATCAATAATTTGTTCGAAAGAATTAAATGTTGTATATTAATAACACATTGACACGGTACAAGAAATAAAATACTAAAAAGCTCCATATATTTTAGCATACTAAGTTAGCATCTGAATTAAATATATTACCACCAGAAAAAATAAAAGAAGCCATTTTAGTCCTTTTCTTATAACAAAAGTCAACTGTGAGAGTTAATGAATTTTTTTTGTTTTCCAAAAATTGTTTATAAGTATTATCATCTGCTTCTAGGAATGTGGGGTTTATTTTTGTTTGATTTTCATCTTCCAGAATGCTTGTACAGAGATGTTGGATTTATTTTTATCCTATTCAATGGCATTCTCCTTGACTAGTTTTTGACAACCACTGCATGAAAATCTACATTTGATCAAATTTTCCAGTCTCTCTGTAAAGACAGGGAAGAAAAATGCATTCCTATTCAGTGGAATTCATACCAGGTTTTAAGTATGATTAAATATGACATCTTAAATTAACTTCACCTTAAAACCTATGTTTTTGTCTCTATTGAATTGTATTGCTTGTAGGTGACTGGATGTTGGCAAAGGTGTGGAGAGGAGCTGAGGGAGGAGGCTGAAAAATGAGGAGAAGATTCTCACTGGGGTATTCTCTGTAACAAATGTGGTCTCTGTGACAGCCAGATGATTTTAACACAGCCTCACCACAAAGAACTACTGAGCTCATCAGCCAAGATGGTGGTGCCTCCTGAAAGTGTTTTTGAGAAAGGGAAAAAAACTGCTTAACAGGGAAGAATGAGGGAAAGTGTGAGAAATGGACATTAGTCCAGAGGGGAGAGAAGGAGGAGGGTAAAAGATGTCCCAGGAATAGGAGCTGAGGTTTCCACTGGTTCCCCTGGAAAAACCTTGGAGGGACAAGGATTCTGCAGTCTGTAGAAGTCCCCATGTTGCAGTGGGCTTACCCCGAAGGACTGGAGCCCCTGGAAAGGATCCACAAAGGAGCAGGTGAAAAGTGTGCAGAGGAAGGGAAACAGAGGAGCTGTCATGGACTGACTGCAGACACCCATTCCTTGTCTTCCTGCGTCACTTAGGCAAGAGGAAATAGAAGAGTCAGGGATGAAGGAATGAAGTTGAGCCAGGGCCATCCAACTCAATTTTTATTGATAAAAAATGAAATAATTTTTCACCAAGTGGAGGCAGTTTGTCCCATAATGGTAACTCATAAGGCATCTGTCCCTATCTTTATTTCACACACAAGCTTTACCATCTTATTTTCTCCTGTTCTGTTGAGGAGAGGGAATAAGAGGGTGTCTCAGTTTCTGTAGACAGGCAGCCAGGCAAAGCTAACTAACCACAAGACAGTAAAAGAAGTGTGGACAACCAATCCATATTTTAATGTCTGTGCTGTAGAACTCTTGAGGTCAAAAGTGTCTCATCTTCCAAGTCCATTTCCCCATATCTGGTAGGACAAAATTTTATTTTATTTGGGTTTTCCATAATTTTTTTCTGAAGTTCACCAATCATTTGCTACCAGAGGTATCTGTACTATAAGAGGAGATATAAACTTAAAAAAATCTGAGTTATTCTCTTACCAGTGAGTTCATATGCCTGTGAACTATTCAGTCTAGATAATTATCTGTACAGTCTGAATCAGAATGAACTTTTGCTTGCTTGCTTGTGTGCTTGTGAACAATGTTCCTCTGTGATGCAAATGTGGAGTGATGTAGTTTACACTCCAATTATGTTTTACAAAGTTCACTGTGAAAAATTCATTGTAACTGTAATGTCAGCTAATTTCCAAGAATATAGTTCTGATTCCAAACAATGCTACCAGCTGTAGAAAGCCACAACTCTTCCAAAAACTGTCACATTTTCTTTGGTCACTGTTTCCATTGGAGTTGCTCCTCATATCATGACCATTAAGGCTTTTCTTTTCTGAAATTTGGCTTCTTGCAGTGTGATAACTTGTTGCAATATCTCTACATGTCAGCAGGACTAGCACAGCATTATGACTTTCCACATTAGCTGTTATGAAATTGGTGTGAATGAGTAAATGTTTTTCTCTGGAGAGATTAAAATGACACTGACTAAGAATGGAAAGTTCCAAGCCCACGACTGGAGGTTCATGTGGCAAATCACTGGTAGCTACAGATAAAATTGCTGACTGTTCACTGACTAGGAAAGAAGTTCCTCTGTTCCAGTCTTTGCTCTCTGTTGCAGTTATTCCCAAGAGAAAATGGTAACAAGCAGTATGAAAAGTAGTATCAGAAATAATTTTCGATGTTTGCTAAATGAACACAACCTGAACCTTTACAAATTTTTCATCAAACTCAGAAATGAAACACATATCTCATTTTTCTTTTGCAAGTCATCTTCTGTTACTTTCGTATTTCTCTTTCCCTCTTGTATGAGTAAAACCCCTTAAACAAGTTAGACTGAATTTCTTCAGTTTCATTTCAAAAGTTTTGTGCAGATGAAGCTAAAATCTTTGGTTTAGAACAATAATGATTAATATCCTGAGCTACAAAGAGAGGAGATCTGAGCCAAAAAGAGAGCAGAAAACTAAGAAATGAATGGAACACTTACAATTGAATACAGTTGCTGGCCCCAAACTTGCTGAAACAGTCTTTTCACAATTTGATATTTCATATTCCTCCTCCATATCTTTCACTTTAGAAACTGATAGTACTTAATTTTCCCATCAACAGTATAGTCTTCCCTCAGTATCACATATAATGTCATATATTTGTGGGTAAGAAAGGGGCATTTTTGTTTAAATTTTGCTCTTTATTTTTAGCTCATGCTTTGTCTTACACTTAGAACAGACTGACAGCTATCATAGAATCCTTTGGAGTACTAAATTGCAGTTGGAATGGGAGCATCATGTTAATTAGAATTAAAAGTCCTAATTTTAGAATGCATTCTATCATCATATCTTGCCACATTTTAGCAGGACTGTGGGAAATGGATTTACAATTGTAAATTGCTGTTATGATAGATTAATGCAAAAAAATTCATCTTGGCTGATGTCTTGCTTATTTTACAATCAATATGTTTACTCTGATAACATAGTCTCAAGAAACAAGAAAAACTCTGGGATGTTGGATATATTAGATGTAATACAAGCCAAGAAAAAGTCTCTGATCTGAACATCTAAGTAATTAGTCACATTAGCATGAATGACAAAGAAAAAGATGAAATGGCTGCAGGTTGCTTTTCATCTGGGATGAAACCAAAAGAAAGAATTACTGAAAGACATCATGACCCTTGTCTGCTCCAGTTGCAAGTCATACACGTTGCAGACATGCAATGAATACCTAGATATGCACTGAAACTGTTACTGGAAAGGTTATATTTGTCTATATAGGTACTATTAGTTGTTTGGGTAATGGGGGTATTTATTATATAGGAGTAAGAAAAACTGCAGGAAGGACTAGAGACATTATATGTCTCAATCAATTTAAATGAAGTCAAAATATGTTCTGTCATTTTAAAGGTATTAGAAAAATCCCATGAACTTATTTCTGGCAAATAATATTTTCTAATGTTCAAACAGGAAATCTGGCCACTTGTGGAAAAGGCCAAAACAGAAGTTGCAAAATTTCAGGAAGAGGAGGAATCTTTCCCTGAGCAGATTAAAACAGCCACACAGGATGTAACAGAGCCAGTGAAGTTTTCTTCCCAGCTTACGAGAATTCAAAATCTCCACTCCTTTTCAACATTTTCACTCCTTCTGTCTGAATAGACAAATGATTTCTTGAGCTGAGCAGAGCTTGGTCTGTCCTGCTGATGCATCTATATTTGATTAGAAGTAAAAGAGATTGACTTCTACAGTTGGATACAGACGGTGCCTTTCTAGAAGGTCAGAGATTTGCTTCCCAAAATGGTTCCAAATCAGGCTAAAGGTGTGTTTGATCAGTTGTCTCCTACCTCTGAGAAGAGTACCCATCCACCAGTCAGCACAGTAAACAAACAACTAAGTAGTAACTTTAAATATTGCAAGCAAAAAGATTTAGCAAAAGACACCTCTGTGAAAATAACCTATTGATATTAAACTTAATAGGATTAAAGAAACACTAATCCTCTTATCTGGTACAAGGAGTGACCCATGGATGATGTTTCAAAGCAATAAGGGATTGTAGGAGAAGGCTGGTCAGAAGGAGGAACAATGCTGCAATCCACTGAAGCATATTGCAGAGAAAAATTGAAGTCTTCTCAGAGAGAAAAGGTTACAGAAAAAATGGATCTTCATGTCTGTGGCCAGCAGGGTGTACCACAGCAATTTTTATTTGTCAGTCTTATTTTTATTTGCTTTTGGTAAGGAGACTTAAGTAAGTTTTGACAGCCTAGATGAGGGTTTGTCAGAATAGCCATAGTGATGAAAAAGTTACATGCATTGCATGTGAACTATTGCATAAAAAAGAAAAAAAGATGCATAAGAACAAGACTGGAAGTATATTCTGTGCATAATGTTTAATAATTGTACCTTGTTTTTTGCCATATTTTCTTGATGAAAATTACAAATATGCATTACAATGCATTTTCAGTAATTTTTGTGGCCCCACGGCTAGAAAAACTAGTCTATAGACAGCAGAAATAGAACAGATCTGTTCTTTAAGCAACTTGTATGATCAATTACACTACATCCTGCTCAGTAAGCTCAGCAGTGATGAAGATGGCTATTTCCCCTAGCTTGCCCTGCTGCTTGAATGATTTTTTTCCAATACACTGTATTGATTGCCAATAAATTTCTCATTTGAATTAATTTGAAACATGAAATACTGACAATAGTCTTCGTTTCCCTAGCTGTTTCGCTGTTTAACTTGTGCACACTTTTATTGTATTTACTTATTAAGAAAGGCAAACTTCAGAAAGAAGGAAAATTCTGAGCAATGTAGGGACACGGAGGAATGAAGACAGTAAAGGACTTGCGGACAAGGAGCAAGAAAGAAAAGAGATATTAGTGTTAAGATTAGGTGATTGCATAGATAAGATGAGGTCTATCAGGTTTAGTGTACACTGTTCTAAAATAAAAGTTCCCAGAGAACATGCACAGTCCGATAGGCTCCTTTCTGACATTTTTCTGCACAATGCTACAAAGTTCACTGACAGACTGGCACCACACTGCATGCATGCAGGCAGGCAGTCCACAGGCAGTCCAGGCTGCACCATGGCATGCAACTTCACCTGGCAGGTTACATTTCTGCTTTTTTTCTTGTCTTTCTAATATTTTCAGGAGCATAAATTGATTTTACTGTCTCAGCAGTTGTACATTGGGAGGATATCATTTGTCACACACGGTATGTAACCTCTTCAGCAAGTGGAGCAAGTAGAGTTTCTTCTAAGTGGACCTCAAAAGCACTGTTCCTTCCTCTGCTTCACATCTTTTTCTTCCTGTCATATACTAAACACTGATAAGTGATCATAGCAGAGCTAAAATATGCAGAAATATTTCAGTTGCCTAAATTATTCTTATGCAGAAGAGCATAATAAATTTCTACTGACTAAATTGGTATTTTTTTGTAGAATTTTATTTTGCAGAACATTCTAAAGTAAATAAATTAGTTGCATATTTATTAATCATATGAATATATTAATAAAGGGATGTAAATATGGATGTAAATTGGAGGGGGGTAGGTTTAGACTTGACATAAGAAAGAAATTCTTTACAGTGAGGGTGGTGAAACACTGG
>VZTY01025125.1:17551-65579 GCA_013400935.1 Turnix velox | reverse complement strand
AGAGGCACTTACCAACCTGGCCTAGTGCAGGATGTCCCTGCCCATGGGGGGATGGAACTAGATGATCTTTGAAGTCCCTTCCAACCCAAAATACTCTATGATTCTAAGTTCTTCACCATCAAGGTGGTGAGACACTGGATGAGGTTACCCAGAGAGGTGGTGGAAGCCCCTCTCTGGGAAGACATTCAAGACTAAGCTTGATGAGGCTCTTACCAGCCCCATCTAGTATCACGGAGAATCACAGTGTGTCAGAGATCAGAAGGGACCTCAAGAGGTCATCAAGTCCAATCCCCCTGCCAGAGCAGGAACACCTAGACCAGGTCACACAGGAAGGCATCCAGGCAGGTTTTGAATGTCTCCAGAGAAGGAAACTCCACAGCCTCTCTGGGCAGCCTGTGACTGGTCTGTCACCATTACTGTGAAGTAGTTTTTTCTCATATTTATGTGGAACCACCTAAGTTCCAACTTGCTCCTCAAGGCT
The DNA here is from genome assembly GCA_013400935.1 of Turnix velox. Lineage (NCBI taxonomy): Eukaryota > Metazoa > Chordata > Aves > Charadriiformes > Turnicidae > Turnix > Turnix velox. Next base: position 65,098 of record VZTY01025125.1, on the reverse strand, counting down.
TACCCCTAAAACTAGGTAGATGTAGTAGTGCAGGATGTCCCTGCTTATTGCATGGGGGTAGGACAAGGTGGCCTTTCAAGGTTCCTTCCAACTCTAATACTCTATAATCTGAAGTAAACTCATGGTTGCCTCTTCCATTTCAGGCAAAACTTAATTTTTTCCCCACTGTTTTTGAACCACTGCTTTGAATTGGATGTGCTTTTGCTTTGTGCTGTGCTCTTGGGGACAAACAAATACCCATTCTGGGGACAAAGAGGATGTCCTGGGGTTGATGGCAGTCAGCTTTGGCAATTCCAGGCCGTGGAAGTGTCTGTGGAGAATTTTGACAGCTCCACAGTCCCTGTTGAAGGTTGTTCAAGTTCCTGTAGACCTGGTCAGTGACAGAACATGTCCATTATCCCACCAAACTTCTGAGAGGGATGAAACATGGTAATTTCATCTTAGTAACCACCAGTTTTTGGTCATTTTTTTGCAAGCTTGGGATGCTACATCTCATAGAATCATAGAATGGTTTGGGTTGGAAGGGACCTTAAAGATCTTTGAGTTCCAACTGCCATAGACAGGGAAACCTCCCACTAGATCAAGTTGCTCTGTGCCTTGTCCAGCCTGGTCTTGAACACCTCCATAAGAGGGGGCATCCAAAACCTCTCTGGGCAGTCTGTTCCAGTGTTTCACTACCCTCACCATGAAGAACTTCTTTCTTGTATCTGGTCCATTTTGAAACCATTGTCCCTTGTGTTTTCACTCTATGCCCTGGAAAACAGCCCGTCCCCAGCTTTCCTGGTGCAACTTCAGGTATTGGGCGGTTGCTGTGAGGTCTCCCTGAAGCCTTTTCTTCTCCAGGCTGAACAGCACCAAGTGTCTCAGCCTGTCCTCACAGCAGAGGTGCTCCAACCTTCAGATCATCTCAAAGTACCTGGAGGACTCCCCCCCCCATTTTTTAGGATGTCTCTGTTCAGTGGCACCTTCAGCAGTGCCCATTCATGATGTCTCCTCCCACCGTTCTGTTCTACTCACCACAGGAAATGACCCAGGTGGGATAGAAAAAAAACCCAGATGTCTTAATGCAGCAGGACTAGTCAGATTTCAAAGAAAAAAAAAATAAAGACATCAAACCCCAACTTGTAAAGATGAGGAATTTTATTTTAATTGACAGACTATGAGGCAAAACAAAATTGACACCATACAAAATAACTTTATAAAATATCATTCACATCATTATTTTTGTCAGGAATTACAGCATTTGGAGCTTGTTACAAGTCTTATGGTTTTGGAGGTGAAAAAAAAAAAACCAAACCAAAAAAACAAAAAAAAAACCCAACCCACTATGCTAAAAATCTTTAGTATTAGTTGTATCTGTACAGTAAGAAACCAAAACAGAAACTGTTAGGGTTTAGGGGTTTTTTTATTCAAAATTTATTTCATGAGTTTATTGCAAAAAGTAGTGCAAACTATTTGACCTTAACAAGCTGGAAAACCAACTGGGAAAAAGGACCCACCGAAAAGCTTCAAAACAGGACAATAAATGCTCGATTTCACAGCCTTGGGAGCTTCTTTCAACACTTCTCTACTAAAAATTCCCCATCTCTGCCTGTTTATTTTTAGATATTTTTATTTTTTAAGGACTCAAGGAAGACTAAGATCCAACTTCCCAAGCCAGCAGCTGGAAGCTCTTGTTGACCTTGTGCTCCAAACTCAGCTCCAAGTCTTATCAGAGCAAACTTTGGGGTCCAAACCCAGCTCCAACTCTTCCCAGAGCCAACCTTGGGGTCCAAGCTCAACTCTGGCCCTTCCCAGAGCTGACTTTGTGGTCCAAGCCCACATCTCATCCTGCTGCTTCTCCATCACCCCCAAAAACAGGGACCAACGTGGCGAATTTTGGGTCACTTTGGTTTTTATCCTCCATTTTCCACACTCAAAAGAGTCAAGAAAGCAGCACCAGTGGAAAAAAATTCTTAATAATAAGGAGCATGAATTGTTTGTTTTAGAAATTGTTATATACCCTTGTCCTGAAGTCCATTTATTTCCAAATCCCACCCCAAATGACCACACAAAACCAAGGGCGGGTCCTATGTCCTACCAGAGAGCAAGAGTGAAGGAAGGACCTCCCCCCTCCCAAAACCAAACAGGTAGCCAAGAAACTCTTACTTTTAAAAAAAAAAAAAACAATAAAAGCAAACGAATGCTACATGAAAAATGTTAAAGGAACAAAATGCAGCATATTCAGGCTCTTTTTTATTTATTTTTTTTTCTCTTTTTTAATTTTTTTTTTAAATCTTGAGGTACCTCTATAAATATCACCTTCTGCCCCCAAAGTTCTAGTCGGTTCTGTTATAAAAACTAAAGTCCTTCCCACGAGCCAAACTGTCCGTTTTCTTCCCCGAAAAGTGCAACCATGCTGAGAATTCCCATGCAGCATATTATTAAAAGGATGTAAAAATAGAAAATAGAGCTGAAGCCCAGACCTGATGGAGAGGGGTTTTATATCAAAACATTGATCTGAGGTGTTAATTTTTCCTCTACTTTTGAGTTTTCTACAGCAGAAAGCCTTAGGAAACAGCTTGGAAGTCCTGCCACGATGGAATGTCAGCGCTTTTACAATCCTATAGATTTTTTTAATATTTAAACAAAATACAATTTTCCAGGTGGAAAAAAAAAAAAAAAAAAAACCCAAAAGATTCTCCCCTCTGTATTAGGTACTGGTTAAGAGTAAATTTAAGATTTTTTCTTGCTTTTTTTAAACTTCCAAAAATCGCTAGTGTATCACACAAACAGAAAAGTTTGATCAGAAAAGGAATTGTTTTGAAATAAAAAAGGTTCACAGAGTAGAAAAAACTTACACCTGGTTGTAAACTGTGATGTAGAAAACACTGGAGAAGTCACTGGCGTTTCATTCCCTTACCCTCACACATGGATCCCTTCATTTTATTTACATTTATAGATATTAATACACAGACACACACAAAAAAATGCACATTATGTGTGTGTGTGTGTATGTAAACAAACAGCTGTAAATATTTTGGGTCAGGATTATTTATTTTTTTTTAATCCTTATTTCTCTGCCCAGTTCTGCTGTGAAACTGTACACTTTATGCCTTGACACACTGAAAAATATGATTTAAATGTGCTAAAACTACATATTGTGACCTTTTTTTACTCTGCAGCTAAGATTGATTGGCTGTTTTTGAGTAAAGGACATGGGTTTTGATTGTTATGCACTGGGGGGGGGGGAAATAAACCACGAAAAAATAAAGCACAAAGGCACAAAGAAGAAAACTCCACTATGAGATCACCCAGGTTTTGGTTGGCAGAGGTTGATTTTGCCAATCTCATTCACAATTTGAGTAAATAGCACCCAAATGTTGATATGAGGTAGATCCAAATTGGAATAATAATAATAATTAATAAAAATCTGGGTCCCCAACATTGGATTTGCCTCTAAATGTTTTTAAGGATGAAACATCAGTGGGAAAGGATGGCACAATCTCATGCAACAAGAGCTCAAGAACATCTTCTTGATGTGGATTGAAGTGTTAAATCGGGATCCTCCTTCAAGCAGAGGTTTAGGGGCAGGGAGAAGGAGGAGAAAATGTTCAAAAACCACCACAAATTTTAAAAGTTGTTATTTGAAAAAGCTGGAAGCAGGTAAAACACCAGAGAAAAGACCAGCACTGAAACGGGGTCACTCACAGTATGGAGATCTTCATCTCATGAAGTTTCCCTTTATTTTTCATCGACCAAATTCTCCTTATACAGTATTTTTGCATAATTTGAAGGAAAAAATAATAATAATCTGAGAGATTTTGGCGAGGCTTCATTTAAAGTGGCATCACAAGGGTCAGAACAAGGTAACACCAGGCTCACAGTCTGCCTGGTGAATCCAGAGCCCTTGAGGCATTTAAAAGCCAAATTCAGGGTGTTTCTGCCTCTGCTTTTTGAGCTTCTTACCCAAATCATCACAGTTCCACACTGCGGGCACCAGACATCTTATTTCAGCTGCAAAACACACCCAAAAAACACCCAGCACCACTTGAAATGAGGCCTTTAACACCATCTTTTTTTTTTTCCTTTAAAAAAAAACCACCAAAACCCTTTAGATATGAAACATTTACAGGATGAATTTTTCCGAATTGATTTTTGGTTCCTTCTTCTGATATTTTCTGAAAAATAATTCAACCTTCAAAATATTAATTCTCCTAAAAAGAAAAAAAAAATCTTATGGTGTGTCAATTAAACCTGTGATGTACCAAAAAAGGGAAGAAATTGATAATAATAATAATATGGATTTAAATCAATATATTCTCTTTTTCATCTCACCCTCCTGGGGTGAAGTAACCACTTTGCTGCACAGAAATGTGGGAGAGGGAGGTTTCCTCAAGAACTGCCCCAAATATTTGAATATTCTGGATCTAGAAACTAAGGAAGAAACTGGAGTAGCCAGTGAGGATGTGCTTACTATTATTTCCAGCAAAATACTGTCCTATTTTTGTTATTCTGTTTTTTTTTTTCTCTCATTCTCTTTCTTCTCCCCCTGAATAAATGCTTCACTTTCCCTAGTAATTATTCCTTAGTTAAACTTCGTTAAGAAAAATAGTATCTACCCCCTTCCACTGCACCACACACTCAAATTATCTCTTCTGCCCTAAAGCAGGAGATAAAGAATTGGGAAAATGTCTCATTTTCCTGGTGGGAGATACTCTGGGGATTCCCCATTGATTAGTGAAAGATTCAAGTTGGGCAATTAGGGATGTGTTTTTTACTTGAAAATCAAATTACCAAGCTGAGACTTGTCAATGAGGCAAGCAATTAAAGGTCTTATTAAGTTCCTTGAGAAAAAGTATCAGGAACAATACAATGGGTGGATAATACCTTTTGTTTTTCCCCTCTTAGCACAGAAACAGTGGGATCTGAACATCTCATGGTCGATGTGTAATTAATTTGGGTGAAATCTAGAAAGAAATTTCTTTGTAGGTTATATTGGTACATGACAGATTTGATCCTACTCATGGCTGACCTCTTCCCAATTCACACTCAAAAAAAGACATAAAACAGCTGGAAAATTTTAAATTTATCATTCAGGGAGAATTCTTTAATCCCAAACAAGTCAATATCTATAATTCCTGCTGTTGATTAGCCCTTATTCTGGCAGGTATTTTAGCTGTTGACTGACTAAAAACAGACATGGGTAGTTTTAAGCTGCCAATTCCATAAACAAATTTAAAGCAATTCCAAATTTTTTAATGTGATTTTGAAGGAATGGAGGGGATTGTCATCCCTCATCTTAGTGGATTCAGCATTTCATGAGGATAAATCCTTATGGAGATGGGTGTTCAGCACAGGGAAACCCCTTCCAGGCCACATCAATGGTGTCTAGGGATCCATCACACAGGATATAGTGAAATATTTTTGGGAAAGCAGCCACTTAACTGAAAGCAAAACAAGCTTTTGGAGGAGCTTTGCTGAATTATAGCTGAGAACTGAATAAAAATCTTCACATTTTACCCTCTATGATTATTAATAAGCTTATTTATTTGCTCACTTAATGAGAATTGGCTTCCAGAAAGAACTTCCACCTTCCTCACCATCAATAAATTTCATTAGTCTATGCTCAAGGATTAAGATAATTAAACTGCAAATAATAAAAAAAAATCCTAGCATACAATCCCAGCAGACTTGCTCCAGAATGCCAATTTGAGTAGCATAAAGCCCATTGACTTTACATAAAATAAAATCTCAAACACTGCTCCAAAGCCACACAGCTTCAACAGGTAGTAACTTCTGTCAGCAGAGTGGTTAATTACACCATGAGGAAGCTCATTTGGATTAATTGTAAACAAAACACAATGTATTGACATGTTTTTTTATCTACAGTTTCATTTCAGGTCACTGAAAGCACCTTTAGCCCGTGAACATTTATTGCAAGGTTTGAGTTACAGCATAAACTGAGGCTTAATATTCACAATATGAACATACTTAAGGTTGGGGCTGGTTTTTTTTGGTGTTTCAGAAGGGTTTTTTTTGTCCATTTTAAAGTTTATTAAGATCTAAGTAGGGAATATAATACTTACATTACAGTCTTTTGTCAACTTAGCTAAAAAATAGGTTAAAAAAATAATCCAATACATAACTTTCACCCTCAGAGGTCAAGCACCTTCAAGGTCAAGCACCTTCATGTCATTCCCAGCGAATGCACTGCATTTTTGGGGGGCAATGGCTAAAAAAATAGAACATTTTTAAACTGGGATCAACAGTATATAAGAACTTAGCAAAGGAAAGGATGGGTTATGGAAAAAGTCACTTTCCAGAACCCCCCCCCATAAAAGCCCTTTTCCTCACCATTTCTGCTACCTTTGTGACACCTCCCATGGACACAAACCCCAAAATGAAGATGGGAGGAGAGAGGAGCAGCCCTCCCCTGATCACAGTATGGCACCACAAGTTCTCCAGCAAGAAAGCAGTTAAAGGAGAGTTTGGGAAGGTTCTGGCTGCTGAGTAGCAGGTTGACTTCAAAAAATTTCAGTTCATTGAGGGAGAAATAATAGGAGGTAGCTTTGAACTGCATCTGCTCGCTAGAGAGGAACACAAAAACTACCCTTTGTAGTGATCGACATTCAAGTTAACACTCAGGCAAAGAAGCAACACTGAAAAAGCAACGGGAACAAGATAAATGGGATAAAAAGTTGCCACACTACAAGCTAAAATACCCAACTCACATCCTTGGGATTAAAACAGTCTGAGAAGAAAGCACCTTCCCAGTCATTAACCCCCAGAAACAGGAGAGAAAACTTGCTGTTTGGCATCAGAAGGCTCAAGATTGGGGCTGGAACTTGGGGTTTTCTCTGTCCCCCAGGGCCACAGAAGCAAAAGGCTGGATGGGAGGGTGATGGCTTTGTGTGGGAGCTACCAGAGATGCCACGATATTCCCTGGTTGACAGCAATAAAACATCCACTGTGCTCTACATCCCACACACACAGAGGGGCAGAGAGCAAGAGGTTTTAACTCAGGTCCCAAATCTCTATTATTCCACTAATTCTGCCACACAGAAGAGATTCTTCTTCATGGGACACAAGAGCAAGATGCTACAAGAAGGAAAAGAGGTGACAGCTACAACTTAAAGTCAGCAGCTTACATAAATGTTATCTGTACCACTGTTAGATCTCACTGAAGATGGGAATTTGGATGTCACACAAACACACCTGTAGCTTAAAAACTGCCTTTTAGCTCCTGTCATGTGGGAAAAACGTGCACAGAGAAGAAAAATGAAGAAATAAATGCAGATGAGCCCTATTATTTCCACTGGAATAAAGCAACTGCACCCTTATTTAACACAAACAGAAAGCAGAACATTTCAAACAGAAGCTCCCATCTCAACACTGTGAAATATGGCAGTATTCTGGAAAAAACGTAAGAAAAAAGGAGGAATGGCATCCACAGAACTCAGTATTTTGTTGTAGGTTGCACTATTTACAGTATTTTCAAACAGCTACAGCAGATGCAGAGAGTCTTACAGTAAAAAAGGGAGTTTTAAAAACAAAACAATCAGTGCAATGACCTTAGGAAAGGCTGTGTATTGCCTCAAGAAGCACATTACTAAATGTAATATAAAAGTAAAAAATGTACTGTCTTGCATTAGAAATTGAGAAAGCCAGGAAAAAATACACGCAGGAAGAGATGCTACTGTAGGGGGTACTAAAAAACAGGGGGAAAATATTTTGTTCCACTGGTATCAAGTGTGGAAAATACTGTGTGAGGGCTTTTTTTTTTAACATTCACTTGGTTAATGCATAAAAGAACTCTTAAAAACAAGAAAATGTCTCTTATGGCTTATCAGTGCCACCAGAACTGCTCACTGGATTACATCAAGAGGCAAGTGGGTCCATCTACCTCTCCAGAGGTCCTGGTCCTGAATTTCTACTCCTTGTCACTTGTAGAACCAGCCTCTTCTCACCCCAGAAAGCCTCTGTATGAATTCAGGTAACAGCTTCAGAAACACCTTCACTCCAGTTGAAACATCAAATCTTTTCAGAAAGTAACCTGGGCACACCAAAAACCTAATGCTTTCCCCCATCAAAAGTTGAAATTTAAAATCCTTGTGGAAATAATGTCTCTTGTTTCAGTTATGAAAATGATCTCCCAACATCTGAACAGTGTTAATTTGTGTTAAAAACAGACAAAAAGCTGCAGGAGTCACTGACAGAGGCAGAATTAAAGCTAAACCTTCACCATCTTTTATTTGCTTTTATGATCAGGGAACATCACCCAGAGGTCTGGATGAAGATAAGGAAGATCAGAAAGATCCAGGATGGATTCCTGGCTTTAAGCAAAACCTCTCAGAGCTGGAATGGAGGATTTATAGGGGAAACTTTTAAGACACATCACCTTTCCTTAACAACTCACCCAAAGACTGACAGATCTAGAAATGGGGAAACTAATAGGCCCAAAGCTTCTGTAACATGGAAGACTGACCAGGATCTACCAAGCCAAAACATTCCAACCCAAACAAAGCCAAAATAAGGAATTCTAATAAAAACAAGTGATCTCACACCTCCTGACAGTGCATATATACCGAACAATGAGACTAAACAGGGCTATCTTGAGGTGGTGGAAGCCTCATCCCTGGAGATATTCAAGGCCAGGCTCACTGCAGATGACCTTTGAAGATCCCTTCCAACTCTTATGGTTCTATGATCATGAATGCCAAAACAAACCTATCCCCTTCTATTGCTTCACAAGAGGATGTTTCCCCTCATGCACTGACTCAACTCTTATTTCCTGGGCAGAGGAAGAGGTGGGATGGACAATGTTACAGTATTCAGCCACTGGAGAGGTTTCCAAAACTAAGCCCACCTAAGCATTCTACATCATAAAACCCACAATTTTGAATTTTTTTATCTAAGTTATTACCACTTCTCACTTCCCAGCAGGAGCATTTTGCACTTGCTGGGTTCTGGGCAATAGCTCTAGAATCACACTCTTGGGAAAGGCTCTTTGGAAATGGCTGGTCCAGCCCCAAAGCAGGTCCAGTGAGTCCAGACTGTGTGTGTCTCCAACACCCTCTGAGCTTCTCTGAGGATAGAGATTTTACAGCTTTCAGTCTTTGAGCAGTTTTGTTTCAATAGTGTTACCAAGAAATCCTCAGAGAAAACTGATCCACAGCAGGTAACTCACTAATCTCTCCTTTAAAAGAAAAGAAATAGTGCTGCTGCTGGTGGTCAGTTTCTCCATCACATTCCTCATGCCTTCAACACTAGAAAGGTTTTCATCACTGGGGTGAAATTATGATCAGTTTTTGGACCACAAAGCACCAGGACCACCTGCACCCATGACTCAATTCAAGCGAGGAATACAACAGAGGGCAAGAGGAACGCAGCAGGAGCCCACCCAACTCCTCCACATGGAAAAAACAAACCAAAACCCCAAACCAAAACTCCCCAAATCAAAGCCCAGCTGCCAGAGGGTAGCACACTTTTAATTATTGCTGACCTGAGCTGCACAGTGACTTTTAGTGGTTATGAACTATCAACTTCAGCCATGACTTCAACAGCAGGAGCTGTGTGTGTGAGAGAAAGAGACATCTTAAGCTTTGTGTTTACCTGAGATATTGCTGTTCTTGCAAGACAAAAGGGAGGTAAGAAAAAGATTTTATCTAAGATTAGGGTTACAGGTGTTTGTGGTGGTTGGTATGTGGGGTTTTTTTGACAGGAGATATTTTTTGACTGTCTAAATAGTAGAAAAATTATTCCCAGAAAGATAGCTGCTGGACTTCAAGCACGTCATACTTTTCAAAGTATAAACTTCATCAAAATGTTCTTCAGAAAAAAATGCCTTACATTATTCACTAATTGATCACTTGTGGGAAAGGTGGGAGAAAACAAGCCCTCAGGAATTAGCAGGATCAGAGGCTTCATGAGATTTGTAAAAGGTAAAAACATCCCTAGCCTGAAATGCATATTAACGTCCCAAGTTCTTCATACTCAGGGAAGGAAAATTACATGGATTTCTGATCATTCTAAGAGGACACACAGACAGCAGCTACTCTCAGATGAAGGGTTTGCTCATTACTCTTTTTCTCACAAAAAGGACTATTTCTGCCTGAAGAACATACCCCAAATAGGATCCTGCAGACCCTCCATCTGCTTTGAGGCTGAGTCCAATTCCACCCTCCTCATCCCATCCCACACCACCCGTTTGACATCACTCATCCCAAATCCACACCAAGAGAGGGAAGGAGGAGGATGGATTTCACATCCAAGAGGTCTCTGCATAACAAACAGCAAATAAACTACATGGTGTCATAAAACAGTTGACTTCTTCCTATTAAGAATAATTCATATAAAAAAATAATTCTTATATAAAACTCTGCCCAATTAAAATTTTCACTGAAACGTTCCAACCCAAGGAGAAGGGTTGGAATTTTTCAAGCCAAGGAAACACAGAGAGAAGTGCAAGGTACTTTAGGGGAGGTATAGAAGTACAAACTGGCTGGAACACAGAAGACACTGCCAGCTGCAATTTCTGCTCTACCTGTATAAACTGAAATCTACATTTACATTACTATGACCAAGAAGAAAATCTGTCCCAGCAGCCCCATTGCTGAATTAAATAACACATATGTGATTAATCTACAAAGAGGTTTTATGCACCGACAACCAGCACGCCGCTAGAAGGTGAGGAGCTGAACTTTGCACGAGTTTGTGTACCTAAAACTCTTTTATGCAGCAAAGGTTGGGCATTTTCTAGCTTATTTGACAGTTTTAGTCTATGGCACAGAGCTCGGTACTGGTTAAAGCCACTCACCTGCCCCAGCGGCTAGAGGTAAATGTTCTCCAAACAGCAACGGAGAGAAGGGAAGAGACAAAGCAGAACAAACAAGTGAAAGAGAAGGAAATTTTACACAGCTGCCTCTCGGCATGTTATTTCAGTCAGGAAAAATAAACTCGACATAAGTTGCCTGGGCTTTTCCCATCTTCTTCTAAGCTTCCTCGTGGCATGGTAATTAGTGCAATGGTTTATAAATGGGTTATGGTTTGTTTTAGGGTTTTTTTGTTTTGTTTTGTTTTTTATGAACCCAGTGTGCAAACTAACAGAAGCGTTTGGCTAAAAGTTATCAGTTTTAATTAATGCTTCTCTTAGGAGAAGGAGTGAAACTCTCAAGTTTACTCTCCACCTTATGCATAATGAAGAGAGTTTCACCCCCCACCCTTTGCAAGTAAACTTCAGTTTTCCCCAGATTTCTCTTTACTGCATAGATTCTCTGGCTTTTGTCTGAGTTCACAGCGAGCTGCCCTCCTCCAGCAGAGCTCCTGCTTCACCAAAATCCAACCTATAAATAAAATGCAATTGCTTTTTTGTGCTTGAATGAACGTAGAATGTTGGTCTCGTGTGCGTCTCTGAACAGCACAGGGAAAGTAAAACCTGTGGGGTTGTGTCCACACTTCAAAAGCCTTTCTAATGAAATTCTATCTCTGAACTCTCACACTGAAAGGAATTGCATATTTGTTTGTTTCTTTTTTTTTTTTGCATCTGAATAGTAATTGTCCCCATGATAAAGGTTTTGATTTCTAAATCCAAAGCATTCTTGATATGTTATAAACAGAAGTATAATGAGCACTCCTTAGTAAATAAAAATAAATAATAGCATCTAGCCTATCACATTAATACTGTGAAACATATATAAAAATTTACATTAAACGCAAACAACAGTGAAAAAGGATTGTACTGGATTTATCACCACAGACCCGTATTCTTTAGAGACTTTGGAAAGGAAGTGTCACAGTCCTGTATGACAAATTCTAAAGTTAGCTGTCAGCATGATTTAAAAAAAAAAAAATTTCTTTACAATTATTATTTTTCTTTTTCTTAAATGGCACATTTTCTTCTGCCAATCTAACTGGACCTATTAAAAGCTTAGGTACGAGTTCATTCTCTTGTTAAAATTCTTCTTTAGTCTATGAAAAAACATTTTTCAAATGCAGCACAATAAAAAACATTCAAGAACAAGCTTCAGAAAATACATTTGCCCTTAGACACACAGAGAATAATCTTTGTAAGACAGCTGAGAACCAGAATTTTTTCACAAAATAAGAATCTTGTCAATGCATCTAGAACAATCAAGGCTTCATCAATGGTAAAAAAAAAAAATGCTTGGCTTTTCTTTGTATTAAAAGCTAATTCACAGCATTTTAGCCCTTCAGGCTTTAGTATGAATTAGACCTTTCCAAATTAATAAAAGCAATTCAATTAATGGCCAAGTGAAAGAGGAGTTTTGTGAGTTGGGTTGTTGGTTGGTTGGGGTTTTTGTTTTGTTTTTTTACTTCCCTAAGCCCTGAGATCACAGCTCTTGATTGAATTATAAAAGATGGGTCTGGTTTATACCAAGCAGCTTAGAGATTTTTTTTTGGCAAACCACATTTTTCCAACAATAGTTTGGTACAAGAATGCAGTTCGTGCTGGAGTTTGAAATTTTGGACGGAAGGTTTTCTTGCAAATGGGTTTAGGGGAGGTGGGGGGGGAGGGTGAGGGAATAAAAAATAAAGAATTAAGATGCATCACTCATTGCTGGCTGTCACCGGAGCTCGGGCAACTGTTGGTCTAAGTGCAGCTGGTCTCGTGTGAATCCAACTCTGTATTGGACTGAGGTGCTGAACATTAAAACATGTCAAGCGAAGTACATAGTGCGCAAGGTGTCCTGATGGACCTGAACTGCTTTAGCAAGTGCTTGGTGGTCTCTGCCATTGCTCTGACCCGAAGTGTGGCTTCCTTCAGCACTGGAAAAGAAGTTTGGGGGAGAAGGAAGTGAAACCTTATTTCATTTGCCTCTCCTTGCACATAATGTTCACACAACGTTTCTTTGGAACAGAATGATCAAGAGTTAATTACCCAGCACTGGAGTTCTGAAACAGCATAAAACACAGAAGGATACAGAACATCTGCTTTTTTCCCCCCTGGTGAGAAAACCCAACTTACCATCAAACTACTAATCAAGGATTAGGTAGACAAGGCACTGTGCAACCTGATCTAGTGGGAGGTGTCCCTGCCTATAGCAGGGGGGTTGGAACTTGATGATCTTTAAGGTCCCTTCCAACCCAAACTACTCTATGATTACTACTCATCCCAGAATTAACAAGTCCCTTCCCATCCTGCTTTTCCTTTCAAACCCTGTAATAATTCCAAACCATGCGAACTCACCTGTCGTGTTCTTTATCCACCAGATGGTACCTGGCTCTGAAGGCAACCAGGTGGGCATAATATGCTGGTGCAGGGATGGAAACAGAGCGGGTGCAGCGTACATAGGTGTGACACAGCTGGTAGGTGAGAATCTGCAGCTCGTCTGAAGAGAAACGATTGTCATCCCAGAGGACGTGGTAATGAGAAGGTCTGCTTGTTCCCTGAGGGTAGATCACACAGGAGATCAGCAGTGGGTGGAGAAGCACTGCAACAAGTTGCCCAGAGAGGTGGTGGAGACACCATCTCTGGAGGCATTCAAAGCCAGGTTTGATGAGGCTCTGAGAAACAGGATGCTTACATTGGTGTTGGACTAGGTGACCTCTGAAGGTCACTTCCAACCTTATGATTCTATGAAACTCAGATCTGACAATAAGCCATTATATAAAAAAAGGCTGGGAGGGGATCTAATCAATGGTACAAATACTCAAAGGGTTGGTGTCAGGAGGATGAAACTAGTCTTTTTTCAGTGGTGCCCAGTGGCAGGACAAGAGGGAATGGGCACAAACTTTACCACAGAAAGTTCCACTTAAACATGAGGAGGAACTTCTTTACTTAGTGGATGCCAGAGCACTGGAACAGGCTGCCCAGAGAGGTGGTGGAGTCTCCTTTTCCAGAGACATCAAAACCTCACGGGTACATGCTCCTGTGCAACCTGCTGTGGGTGACACTGCTCTGGCAGGGGACTGGACAAGACAATCCATCTCCAGAGGTACCTTCCAAACCCTGCTATTCTGTGATATAAAGTATCTTTAGGCAAAACAATAAAGGCCTGAGCTATCTAAATCGTGTCCCTACTGGATTCACTTTTTCAGAGAGTATCAAATGTTGATTAATGGTTTCTGACTGTGAAGAAGAAACCACATGAAAATGTGAAACCACAGCAGTGCTATCTAAATGTATTAGCTGCTTCCCAGGAAATGGATGATGCACATTGCAAAGAGAACTTAATGCCAAAAGGCAGCTCTGTAAATAGACCAAATCCCTTGCAAGGATTCAAAGGAGCCCAGAGACAGGAGAGAAGCACAATTAACTAAATGCACAGGGTTTAGTTTCATCATTTCTTTCAGATTTTAAGGAGAGAGGAGAGCTGTGGTTGGCAGAGATGAAAAGCTGCAACGCATAAATGGGAGCTGTAGCATTGGCATCCTGTGTAAAGTACATGGGAAATAACAAGGGTGTTATTTTGGAAAGCCACCATCCCACCCAATGGTACCTGAATACCAGCGTGACTACAGAGGTAAAAGTCAAACTCAGAGGGATGGGTGATTTTTGTGTCCACTGTGGTACCAGCTGGAATGTTTCCACTTTTTCCAACCTGTGGAAAGAGAAAATGCAAACACAGTAAGGCACACAGAAGGTTTTGTCTTTTCAGCTGCATGCTAAGGAAATTAAACTAGACCATAATCTGTGAAGAAAAAAAATTCAAGAAGCAAAATGTTAAGAAAGAATGAGAAAACCTGATATTTTGTTCAACTGAAAATCTGGAGTGTCTCTAATATGGAGGGGAAAAAAAAATGCTGCAAAAATCTTTGCAGAAGTTACCTACAAATATAAGCTTTTCTGGTTACTGTAAAAAATTCCTACCACTGATTTTTCATATTCTTTTCCCATTCCAGGACATATTCCCTCCAATTTTTATTGTTTATACCTGAAAGAGGGTAATCCATAGATGAAAAATAGGCCTCTGCTCCCTTTCAAGGCAGGGGAAGGTCAGACTGGATATTTGGAAAATGTTTACACTGAAAGAGTTACCAATCATCAGAGCAGGCTGCCCCAGGAAGTGGTTGAGGCATCATCACTGGAAGGATTTAAGAGACAGACAGACGTAGAGCTCAGAGATAAGGATCAGTGATGGCTTTTGTTAGGGTTAGGTTGATGCTTGGTCTAGATGATCTGAAAAGTCTAACTAAGAAATATTCCTATCTGAAAGGTTCCAACCCAGGCAATTCTATTGATGCATTCCTGTGTGACCTTGTCTAGGTGCTCTGCAGGGGGATTGGACTAGATGATCTCTTGAGGTCACTTCCAATCCCTGATACTTAAAAATTCACAATATGCATATGGGGTGTCTCATGCATTGGGAAAAATATGGGAGGAAAGAGGGTTATTAACCTACAGAAGGAAAACAAAGCCCATGAGGCTTTGATTATTTGCCTACTGGAAGTGATAAATTTACCAAATTATGTTACTATAATACATATAGTAGGGTAGTGAAACAGTGTAACAGGTTGCCCAGTGAGGTTGTGGAGGTGTTTAAGGCCAGGCTGGACGAGGCACAGAGCAACGTGGTCTAGTGGGAGGTGTCCCAGCCTGTGGCAGGGGGGTTGGAACTAGATGATCTTAAAGGTCCCATCCAACCCAAACTATTCTATGATTCTATATTCTGTGACTCTGTGTGATTCTGCGATTCTATGAAAGAGATCTCCACTCACAAGTGCCTGCAACTGTTGCAGATGCAGACATCTACATTATAAACCCTACACTACCCAGATGTATCTCAATTGTCAAGGATCTTAAGAGAGTAAAAAAATCTGAAATCTGAGAAATACTAGTAAGTAAGAAGTAAATAAAATGCAACTTGGCCACCTGCTTGGCAGTCACACTGTCAGTCACACTTGGCAGTTGCAATCATGACATACCCGTTCATTTTTATCTGTGCAGAAGAGTCTGGTGTGATGCCTTTTCTGTACGACTATAAAGGTAATGCCAGGCTGATAATCCTTCTCTAGCTTAATGCACGCTTCTCTGATAGCCAGCAGCTCATGATGGAGAACCTGAATCACAAAGAGAAAGATGTGTGATAAAGATGAAAGATCTCACAGATAATCCTTTCTTATTGTGCTCCTCCTTGCGTTGTCACTCAGAGTAATGAGATGTCAAAGCAGGTGGGGTCAAACCTCAATTTCTTCACTTAATGAGAACAAATTAGATCACCAGCTTCCTCAGCCAGGAGAGAGCTGGTTCCATATTTGTTCAGCTTCAAGCACAAGCTGTGTGTCAGAGTCTTTTTAACTGCCAAATACAAATGAACTTTTAATGAGGCTGTTTTAATGAGCCTAATTATTTTTCAGACTAGCACAAAGGATAAAATTCAGAACTGCTCAACTGCCTGCTCTTTCCCAGCACTGAGAACTCTCAGGCAGGGATACAAACATCAATAATAATCTAAATAAACCAAAAAGCAATGATTCAGAATTCAAAAATTAAAAATTCAGTGAAAAGTAGTGGTAAGTGGGAAAAAAAATTAATCAAAAGTTCATAGAAAGAGTAGTTACATTTATTCAATTTACTAAGTGGATTTTACCCGTTCTCGGAGTCTGAGAAGCTGACAAAACTCTTTACCTTTTATTTTACATATAGAAATACTCAAAGGGAAATAGCATTTAAATATCTTGAAAATGCAGTGGAAAATGTTGCATAAAACACAGTATTTGTAAGCAAACGAAATAAACTCAAGCAAGCACAGGTTGAATTTTATCAGGAAGGAATGAAAAGCCACAGTGTGAAAATACTTAATAAAGTATATACTTTATTTACACTCTATAAAGTATAAAGTATATACTTTATTTATACTTTATAAATACTATATACTTAATAAATTAAGAAAATGAGTTTATGTTTAGCTTTTCTTGGCTATCTGTGTTCCATGGGATCAACTTTTAACATCAACTCAAACAGGTCAGAGATGTTGAACGTACTTGAGTGCTACGACTATATTCTGTCATTTATTTTTGCAAAAGGAAGGATTTTAAAGGGGAAAAGGCAATTAAGAAGCTTATGAAAAAAAAATGAAAACACTTGCTCTCAGTTAGAATCTAAAAAAATGTGCTGAAGGATGATCTGTTGAGAGTATACTTTTCATAACTCTAACTATTTAATAATTTGCCTATAAGCAAAAAATAATGTAATTAAATATCAAAAAGAAAAAACCTAACCTGTTGAAACTGCCCCTCTGAAACACCATCTCTGTAGAAGATGATTCGAGTTGGTTTAAATCTGGTTGATTTGTAGAACTGAATAAGCAGCTCCCTGACCATGGCAGCCAAATCTTGGATGATTTCTTGGCGGTGCTGCTGGACCCGGACTGTGGCACAGTATCGATTGGGATGAGCATCCATGCTTCCTACCACCTGGTGAGAAAAGACTTAGTATTAAATAAAGTGTAATAATACTTTATTAACTGCATTTTATGAAAATTCAGAGGAGGGCCACGAAGATGATTAAGGGGCTAGAGAAACTGCCTTATGAGGACANTAGTGGGAGGTGTACCTGCCCGTGGCAGGGGAGTTGGAACTAACTGATCTTTAAGGTTCTTTCCAACCCAAACCATTCTATGAAAAGAAATGTACTCCTTAAGGGATCTTGCAAACTAAGTGGTTTACCAAGCAAAGATCAAAATCCATGATGTCTTAGTCTACCCATGTCACAGACTCTGCTGAAACCAAAAACTTACTTTAAATACAAAAGACTGTTTACAACTGCATCTGTCTGCACTTACATACAACTATAAATGCAAATACAATCTGGAACACTGACACCATGACACCACTCACTGATAGTAGATCTCATAGTGGCCTACCAGTACTTGAAAGGGCTACATGAAAGCTGGGGAGGGACTGTTTGCCAGTGCATGGAGTGACAGGACGAAGGTCAATGGTTTTAAGCCAGAGCAGAGCAGGTTTAGATGGGACATTAGGAAGAAATTCTTCACTATGAGGGTTTTAACATCCACCACCTCATTACGAGTTGCTCATAAGTACCAGCTAATAGAAAAACTCCTCTGAGTACCAGCATTTCAGGCACTGTACAAGGTAATTTAGGTGATTAGTACAAGAGCCAGCTCTCTAAAGTTCCATTAGATTCCTGCAGAAAAGTAGTTTATAATGCTATAATTAGGCCATTGGGAAAAAATGGACCATAAAAGAACTGAAAGCAATAAAAGGCATTAGATCCCAGCAGCAGGAGAGAGCAGGGGTGGAAAGATCACGACAAAATTTACTCACGGCAGCAATGGAAGGCTTTTTTCCATCTCCAGCTGGTGGATGAGTAACATCTGCACCAAGGAATATGACAGGCTGCTGAAATACTGGTGGTCTGTTAAAGAGAAAGCAAATTTGTAAAAGCAGCAGGGCCTAAGATGAAGAAAGAGCATCATAACTCAAGTAAAAAGCACTCAACACTCTTGCAGGAAATTAGGCAACAAACTGCACTTTATGTGAAGTGGTTACTTGCTGTAAATTAATGCAGGGCAGGGCTAGATTAGACATTAGCATAAATTCTTCACCATGAGGGTGGTGGGACACTGGAAGAGGTTGCCCAGAGAGGTGGTAGAGGTGCTCTCCCTGGAGACATTCAAGACCAGACTTGATAAGTCTCTCAGCAACCTGATCTAGTACAAGATGATCCCACTGACTGCAGGCGGTTGGACTAGATGACCTTTGAAGGTCCCTTCCAACTCAATACATTCTGTAATTCCATATAACTTAGAAGGCAATCATACAAATACACCTATCCCCATTCTAACAGAAAATAATAATGAAAGAGTTATGTTTTAACTACCCAAATCCTGCACTTCTATAGAACATCTAGGTGTTGTGTTTAGTTATGCCATTTTGTCTTTTTCCCTTTAATTTAACTCTGCTTTCTGAATCCGGACATTAGGGAGAGGTTGTGGATGCCCCCTCGCTGGAGGTGTTTTAAGGCCAGGCTGGATAAGACACTGAGCAGCCTGGTCTGGTGGGAGGTGTCCCTACCCATGGCAGGGACTATATGATCTTTAAGGTCCCTTCCAACCCAAACCATTCTATGATTCTGTGATTCTAATGATCAGAATCCAGCTTTCTGGCCACATTGTGGTTGTCAGCACATGCCATGTAACACAGACCTTATGTTTCTGAATCCAGCATAAAGCTATTTATATAGTGTGTATACTTTTGTTTTGTTCCCATGGTGGTATCTCTAACTACATTTTGGGAAATAAAAAGGCAACTACAAACAACCACAAAAACCCCCACTGGGCCTTTTTGAAATGCACACTCTGCCATATGATGATTTTTAGCTGCTTTAATAGGAGTCACCAACAAGCACAGTTTCCAGGCTAAGTATATTTAGCTCAATAAACAGAATTTAACAAGACACATAAAATACATAGACCTTCTGATAATGTGGGTTTTTTTCCTCCTGAAGCACTTGGGTGTTGGATTATTTTTAAGCAGCTGCCCCTCTGACTACCCTGAATATCAAGTGAGAACGTGCTTATCTTTACAAAACAGAGGCTTGACTTCTCTGAACCAGGCTCCCAAGAATGATGCAGCAGGTTGTTCCCTGAGCTCTTTGGACAACCCAAAATGCAATGATTGCAAAAATGCCACCTTTTTAACAGACACAGAAGTCTAGTTGTTCATTTTGATTAAATTAATTGTATTTATCTTTATGCAAGCTTTCTCTAACCTGCACAGACAAGACAAACTAAGCTGTATTCAGTTCACTCTTGGCACTGCTTTTTCAATAAAATTGAGTAAAAGACTTCAATTTAAGTTTTAAGTATTTAAGATGAATACACAAACCAGATATAATCTTTAATGGCAGGGTAGCTTCTTTTTTACAAATAACAGGGTATTTATTTCACTCCCACTCATCTATTCACAGGGCTTCAGTGACGTGGCCAATACAGAATTCAATAGTATCTATATTCATAGAATATAGTCACAGTATAATTATCATAAAATCACAACATTGGAAGGAATCTTCAAAAGACATCTAATCCAACCCCCCTTGCAGTAAGCAGGGACATCCTGCACAAGATTAGGTTGCTCAGAGCCTCATCAAGCCTGGTCTTGAGTGTCTCCAAGGATGGGGCCTCCACCACCTCTCTGGGCAACCTGTTCCAGTATCTCACCACTCTCATGGGGAAGAACAACTTCCTAATGCCTAATCTAAACCTTCCCTACTCTAATTTAAAACTCTTGCCAATATGAACTAAATAATTAAAATTATCAATAAGAAATAACTGAAAACCAAGAATTTTCTGCTCCCAGCTTTTGATTTTTAAATGTAAGTTAGGGCATGCAAGAAGGTGAAGAATCTTGACCACAACTGAACTAGATAGGAAAAGCAACACTACTCAGGAGAGTCTCAATTTGCTTCTGAAAGCTCAACAAATAAAATATGATAATTTTTTTATTCAAAGGGAAGCTGTCTAATTCAATGGTTGGACAGCAAGAGGACTACTGAAAAATATTTTCATGATAAATCTCAACTGGAACAAATATTCCCCCCCCTCCACTCTTCACAAATTCACTATTAGAAGCTAAAAGATAGTTTGATTGAAGATTCACTTGAACCACAGAATGATGATAACAGATAAAAGCACCCAGTTATCCCTTTACAGTACCCCTCTAGAAGATGGCTTACCTTCCCTGTGGCAGTAAAATATTATTTACGCCTCCTAATTTGACATTTATTTTTAAGCAGAGGTTGGACAGAGTTTGTGGGGTTGTCCTTTGCACGTTTTTCATCTGAACACATTGTGTAGCCATTCCCAGCACGGTGTCACCAACTCGCTTCACCTCCGCTGTGAAATGAAGGAAAAAATGAGAATATTAGGATGGCAAGCACTTGTTTCATTATTAAACACCGAGCTTGTAACACAAAATTAGTTGTTATGTGCTGAGTAATATGCAGATAACCAGTTTATCTGTGTTAACCAGTTACCTCGCATAAAATCTGGCCAGTTTAGCAAAGGACAGTACATAAAACCTCAAAAAAAAACCTCATTAAGAGCCATACTACTCAAAAGGATAAAACAAATCCTAATGGTAACAACAAAACTGAGACTTAAAGGCTTTAAGAGAGCCTTGCTCTTACACTCAAAAGATATTTAGGCTCTGAGATCACTTCTGAAAGACGCAGCCCCCCTGCAGCAACAGGAAAAGGGCTTTTTGAAGAGGAGAAACAGCAAGACTGTGGGTATGGGAAGCCAGAATATGGAAGAGCTCAGGGAGAAAACAGAGATAATTAGAGGGGGCAGAGAGAACTATAATTAAAGATAATGACTAGGAAAGCAGATGAGAGCAGTACCACATCCTTTTAGTGGTTAAGTAAAGAGTCCCTTTTTAATGCCAAGCAGAAAAGTGAAAATTTTTTCACAGTCTTTCTATTGAACAAATCAGAGACAAGCAGCTTCTTTGCAAGGCTGAATTCATGATGGGTAAAAAAGTTACTGTTTCATTAAGGGTCCTTTTTAAGTCTCTTTTTTAACCTTTTCAACTTATATTTTACCACCCATGGGTGTGTGCCCTCACAAGCCAAGAGTGGCCCAAGTTTTTTAACCCAAGTTTAAAAACTGAAAGAATAAGAAAAAGCAGAAATCTTCTCCTCGACTTTTTTCTTTGCTAAAGTGATGGTGTGAGCAAGCAAAGATGTTCTGAAAGCAAGATGGTTCTTGAGTTCATTACTTCTTCAATCAATTGGAATTTTTAGCACATAAATTAAAGTATATTTTAATTCTCTGCACATCAAGTTTTCAAAAGCCCTGGTTTAAGTTATCTCATTCCAAAACTCTGCCTCAAATGCAACCAACAGAAAGAACATAGAAAGACAAATAAAAGCACAGACAAAAATAATGAGAATAATTAGGGTCTTAACGTAAACCACCTTGCAGCACAAGAAGAAGAATAAAGTTAATTTATAGCCCATTCCCAAAATAGAATTTATATAGTTAAACCAGAATTCAACATCCCTCATTCAGATGCTTCATAAAAACCCCCATGAAATTGTGACTGAAACACACAAAAGGTCACAATTTGCACTTTACTGACCATAAACTGGTGTTTTTCCTGGCAAAATGACCACAACCAGCTGCAGCCCAGTGTAAGTGTTCTTGAGATGCCGGAACATGGGCTCCACACTGTCAGCTCCCTGGGCATATTTACAGAAGCACGGCTGACCCTGGATGGGCATTCCTGCATCCCTGGAAATCTTCCTCAGTTGTTCTGTGAAGGACCTAGAGGATTTAAATAAATTCATTAAATTCTCAGTCTGCAAAATCCACTTTGATTTCTCTCCTCATTTTTAATGACACTGTTAAACTGTCCAAAACCCTTGAAATTTTCCCCTAGTGCACCGTAAGTGGACAGTGCCTACATAGCCACTGAATGAAAGATAAGAAAATACAATGTACAAATAACATTACTAAAAACTTTACTTACAGAGAAAATTGCACTGTATTTTATCTCTAATTTTTGCAAAAGCACTGCAATAATGCTATTGTGGGTGGCCTGCTCTACCCTACTACCACATGTAGCAGTGCAGAAATGACTGGAGTTCCCTCTTTTTCTTCATAAGGAAAACAATCCACAGAAGTTACCAGCAATTCTTTCACCCAGCTGACCTAGCATCAAGAAAACCTTGTCAGGTAACAGAGAAAAGCTGTGTCCTGGAGGTTAAGACAAACCTCCTCCAAGGATGATGCAAAAATCATAAAATCATCTTGGTTGGAAGTGACCTTTCAGATCATCAAGTCCAACCATCAAACCAACTCTGACAAGAACCATCACTAAGCCATATCTCTAAGCTCTATGTCTGCCCATCTCTTAAATACCTCCAAGGGAGGTGACTCAATCCCTACCCTGGGCAACCTGATCCAGTACTTGATAATACTTTCTGTCTGAAAACTTTTCCTCATATGCTGTCTAACACTACCCTGGTGAAACTTGAGGCCATTTCCTCTTGTCCTATTGCCTGTTGCTTGGGAGAAGAGACCAACCCCCACCTCTCTACATCCCCCTTTCAGGCCCTTGTAGAGAGCAAGAAGGATTCCCTTGAGTAGGGGAGATAAATACAAATAAATACATGAAATTATACTATCTCCATAAACAATAAAATCACTATCTTATGAAACAGACTTACTTAAGATGAACTTCAGTGCATTGGCGCTGAGGAGCAAAGCAGGCAATTGCCCAAACCTTTATTTCAATTCCAGTGTGAAACTGTTTGTTCCTCATGTCCCAGACTCCTTGAACTGGTGTGGCGATTGCTTTGTTCTGCCAGAGAAAAAAATAAACCAAAATAAAACACTTAATGCAAAAATTGATTTATGCCAAGAAAACTAAGTTCTGTTTCTGTACTTGAAGTGGCCAACAGGAATGCTGCGGAGGGGCTGTTTACTAGGGAATGAAGTGACAGGACAAGGGACAATGGTTTTAAACTGGAGCAGGGCAGGTATGGATTAGACATTAGGAAGAAGTTCTTCACCACGAGGGTGGGAAGGCACTGGAAGAGGTGGTGGAGGCCCCATCCCTGGAGACATTCAAAGCCAAGCTTGAACGGACTCTGAGCAACCCCATCTAGTGCAGGATGTCCCTGCTGACTGGAGAGGAGTTGGATTAGATGGCCTTAGAACTCCATGATTGTAACCCTATTACAGAAGCTACTAAGGTGGAAGCTCTCACACATCATAGAGTATCTGTTAAACATACCCTGCCTCCATAGAGGATAGAAGGAGGCTGTAGGACTCTACCAGTCACATCTGTCATTTCATCCTTGACCATTATTCCAAATTCACGAACATAAGGGTCAGTATTGAAACTTGCACTCCGCATCTGAAACAAAAAAAGGGTATTAAGTTCTTTGAAGGTGATTTAAAACCTCCTGAAATAACCTGGTTTTGCTCATCTACCCCTTATATACGAGTGATGTCAAGCATTCACAGCCTCTGGTAATTCCACTTGGATACACAGACATCTCAAAATTTGAAATAAAGCACCAAAAGAGCGCTTGAAGATACTTTGTGAGGATGTATTTCTCTGGGATTAATGGAGAAAATGTCATAAAAATAAGTTCATAACTTATGTGTGGTGCACAAAATATTTGTATCTGCTAATAGAAATTGCTATAAGAAAGAAACTCTTCATGACGAGGGTAGTGAAACACTGCAACAGGTTGCCCAGAGAGGTTGTGGAAGACCAGGCTGGATGAGGCACAGAGCAACGTGGTCTAGTGGGAGGTGTCCCTACCTATGGCATGGCGGTTGGAACTAGATGATCTTGAAGGTCCCTTCTAACCCAAACTAGTCTGTGATGCTATAACAGAAGGAAAAATTAAGTCTACTTACTACATTTTGCCCAACTTCACCAGAACACTCACCAATTTACTAATCTCTTCCTGTCGGTCAGGTGCTGATCTGGCAGTTGCTCGAATCATAGTGGAAGTTTGATTGTCTGTGAGTTTCTTTATGCATCTTTGTCCTGCCACTATGTTGCACACCTGAAACATCCCCACACAAAAGGAACTTAAAAAACACAAACCAACTGGTTTTTTATGGTTTCTCACATTGCTGCATTACACCAAGTCTGAAGTTGGCTACTCAAGAAACAGTTTGTCAATGTTTGAGCCTTTTTTCTTTTGACTCCCAAACCCTGTTGCAAGGATATAGTATTATCTAAAAATGTACTTGCCTCGAGAGGAAGGTATGTGTGTTTCTGCTCCTGTCCAACTTGTAAACATGGAAGGTGAGGGTAGCGTAAAACTAGCTTGTGCCTGTCCTTAAAATACTGAGCTACAGTGCATTCAACAGTTTGGCCATTCTCCTGCTGAAGTGGGAATCTGGCAGAAATCAAATATAAAAAGAAGCCATTACTTTATGTAGAATACTCTTCAAAAGTAACAGAGATTAAACCTGTACAATAATATTTAAGATAGCCTAAGGACAAGGGGCAATGGTTTTGAACTAGAGCAAGGCAGGTTTAGAACAGACATTAGGGAGAACTTCACTGTGAGGGTGGTGAGACACTGGAACAGGTTGCCAAAAGAAGTGGTGGAGGCTCCCCCCGGAGGCATTTAAGGCCAGGCTTGATAAAGCTCTGAGCAACCTGATCTACTCCAAGATGTCCCTGCTTACTGCAGCGGGGCTGGAATAGATGTCCTTAGAAAGTCCCTTCCAGCTCAACACATTCTATGACTCTATATACTTCCATCAAGATCAAAGAAATACTGTCTTTTCAGGAACATAACTCATCACTGAAGGCTCATGAAACAAAGCCCAAGGAATTAAATATCAGATTTAGATACTGATCACTCTGCTTCTTGTAAAAGGCTAATGAAATTCTGTTCTTCTGTACTTCTTCAAAAATGGAAATAAATAGCTCCATGTTCAAACTATCTGCAAATCTCTGGTTAATGATTAAAAATAAACATTTTTTCCAGAGGAAAAACAGGCTGAATAAGCAAGATAAAAAGCAGTGACAACTAGGATCAGCTTTTTCAGCTCAACAGTTCTAGGAAACATAACAGTGAGCCCTGCTCTTGCAGTGCTGAAGTAATCCATAAAAAACAAACACCACCACAGAGTTAAAACAAAGCAACTGGTTCAAATGCTGTGACATTCACTATAGAATAACAGTAGAGCAAAATGAACAGCAAAATTGGGAAGAAAACTTTGGTCTGAACAGATTGATCAAAGGAAAAATCATTTTTCCAAACAACTTCTTCTGTATCACTGAGAGGGGCAAGGTATTTTTATGGTCTCAAATTCAACATATGTTGAAGAAAAAGGAAAATACTTTACGTTTGGTGACTTGCTGGTCGTCTGGTGACATTGCACACCCTGTATTTTCTTTTCATTTGTCCACAGTGTGTTATCTCCACCTTCAGACCTAAAAATTGGGTAACACATATCAAAGATTAGTCAAAATTGAAGCATCAGCCCGCCAAGACTGCAGTACAATAAAGCTATGCATTAGACAGCAGGTTGGCAAAGCACCAAAGGGTATTCCAGACAGAATTGGGGAGATAAAAAAAAAAAAGGACAATTTTTAGTCTTCATGTTCCAAAACCCTGAGTGAGCTTCAGTTAAAAGTTCAACAAAGAATTTTAGAGACAGTTGAAAACCTGGAACCCCAAGAGCTTACAGATGAAGTTCTGCACCTCGTAGGAAGGTAGGAGGATAAAAAGGTCACACAAAGTTTATTTTCATAGTACAAACAAGCTTTTTCATTCCATATGTCTAAACTTATGGTGCCTATGAGACCTAAGCATTGCACCTAACCCTGAACTAACGAATCAGTAGGGGAAAAATACTCGTATGGCTTCTAGGAGCCCAGGGGAATAAGGCCACAGGGCTTTTTTCTTTGTGAAGATAAATATCTAATCGCAGATGACAGGACAAGAGGAAGCCTTTAATAAATACCAAGTTTTAATTAATACTTTCAAAATCTGTACCAAAGTATTTTCATTGAAAGATAAACTACTACCCCAACACCTCAATTTACAACTACAAATCAAAGATGACTTCTACTTGAAGAATAAAAATCCTTGTGGAAAAAATGACAAAACCAGATAGTGATTCAGTGCCCATTATTTTTTTCAAAACACAACCAGTACAAACTAAAAATTTACTTATGCTTTGCTTGCTAACATCTCATGGGGCAAAGATGATTTTGAGGAAAGAAGGAAGCAGCACAAGAGGGCTTTTTTAAGAGGGTTTTTTTTTTCTTTTTTTTAACTTGCTTTCTTTCTACCAAGCATAACAGAAACGAAGGATCTCCATTTTCCAGAAGAAACTTCCAGTGAACACAAATAGTAAGACTCCTTCCTCCTATTTATTGATTCAGCCATTACCTATTAGAATAACTTATTTACTTCCAGGAGTATGTATGAAGTGTACCATATTGCCAAATTAATAATGAAATCTGGAACATGAAAATACTGACACAAGTAACTGGAAAAATTTAAGATCAAGTAATTAAAAAATAAACCCCATGAAATATCTGCCTTTGTAAATGCTTTTAAGTCTTTCAAAAAGGAACTCAGAAATCTTTGTCATGGAACTGGAACTGGCACACCTGATGGTTCAAAAAAGTGAGAAAAATAAAAATTTTCTATTTCTAAGAGTAAAGCACTAACTAAATAAAAAATACAATAATGCAATATCCATTTGGGGAAACAAAGTGTTTTTAAGGAGTCTTACATGATAAGGGATGCTGCTCTAAGTACTGAAAAGATCTCAGCACTACCTCTGCACTGAGATGCCCCTAGACACCAACACATACCAGTAACTTTGATGTAACTTAATGTAACTTTGACCAGTAACTTGATCAAGTGACTGGATGGTGGTGAGGCACAAAAAAGTGAAGGTATGACAAGAGAATCTACACTTAAATGAGGAGAAGCCTGAACAAGTCACAAGCTAATCCCACTAAATTAAATCACCGTCCATCTGCTAGAAAGTTTTATTTCATCCCATCACTTAGGGTAAGAAGGTTTCACTAAAGCACTTTCATTAGTGGCAATGCTAATTAAACTACTCTATATGTGACACAGCTAAAAGGCACTGGTGAATACCTGAGCACTAAATGTGACTGGTTCATAAAATAATTTTAAAATCTTTAAAGAAACCCTGCTCATTCTATCATTTATACTAGTGATTCATCACATCTGAAGCCATGCAATTATCTGAACAGATCCAACTTTGCTCCAGAGATTGCATGATGTACAAAGTAAAATTGAAACAAAATTGTTCAGCAGGCTTCAACAAGTCTTGAAATCTATGGAATAAAAGGATTCTTGCCCCATAGATTTTGCTCCAAAATTGTATGTGCACTGTCTGTTGTAACAATAGAAAACACAGAGAATATTTAGTAAATATACAGAATATATTTTGAAAGTGATCAAATGGCAACAAGACATCAGACAGATAAAGTAGTTTTAGCTAATTTAATTATTACCTTTAATTTCTTTGGTAAACTTCACCCTTTGGGAATCTGTCAGAGGTTTTTGTTGTTCTTCAATACTCTTGAAGTCCAAAACTTCACATACAAACTCAATAACTGGCTGTGCTTTGTAAAATGCAGTTGCAGATACTGTCAACAAAAATGTTAACATCCTGTTAAAATACTGAGTAAATTTTAAGCAATTCATTGAGCAGAACTAAATTTTTCCACTTTCCACTAGAGCAGAAAGAAGGAAAAAGATTTTAAGAGGACCTACCATCAATATTTAACATCATTTTCCATAAGGAAGGTCTGACTGATTGATGGAAGCCAAACCAAACTTCTCTGCCACCACCCAGTGGATTTGAGCACCCTTCTGATGCTGTAAAAAAAGATCGCCCCACGGGAGTATATCTGTAATAAAGAAAACAAACTCGGATCATAACATTAAAGCAAAAAATCAAGTTCAAAGAAAGCCAGAACTAATGCAAATTCCTATTTACTAGAGCACAGGAATGTCAATGTTTCAAATTACCAATGATCTGAGACTCCTACCAGGTTCCACCCTCAAAAGTAGTTACAGCAATAAATTGGCTGCAATTAATATGTTGATTTAATTTCAGTATAGTCCTTAATTCAAACAAAACCATTAATAACTTTTTTTGTACTCTTATTAAATATTTAGTTGTGCTTCAAGTAAGAACATAACTGACCATCTCTGCTATTAAAACAACAATGTAATAACCTCTTACTTATGCACAGCTTCCTATAAAATCCATGGAACTCCTTATGTGTTAAAAATAGACCTAAGAAATATCTTTGATGCTTATCATCTGGGTAATTAATAGCAAACTAATGAAAACCAGCAACAATATGTTTTTTCTGAAGAAAGATGCATGGCTAAGGAGTCTGGATTGTTTTCTCTGCTGCAAAACCTTACTAAATTGATTTAATTTTTTTTTTAATCCTTAATATCAGGATAAAGTCAACAGAAAACTATTTAAAGACTAAAATAAATTTTACTTCTTCTCCCTCTTTAGCCCTTCAAAATGGGAAAGTTCAGCCCTACTAAGCTTTGTTCTTTACTTCCCAATTGAATGTAATTTGAACAGTGGTCTTAAACGACTTGTTTCCTGGCAGTGAAATCAAACCTTTTATCTTTTGGATTTGACTGCAAATGGTCCAGATCCCACTTGCTTGGAAAAAAAAATAATTTTCAAGTTTTTCTTGCCTATAAAAGCAGTTATACCAGGGCTGACAGTAATGTCCTCCCAGCACAATATTCTTGATGCAAAATTGGCAGTAAAACTTTGTCCTAAGACACCTAGGAGCAAGGCAGTAAGTTTTTAAACCACCCCACCAACCTCCACCTACTTTCCACAGAGGGAGGGCTTCCTTTTCTGAAGCCTACAGAGAAACTGGGCTATGGGCAAGATGGCATACCCCTGACCTGAGAGCACTCAAACATGGAGTGAGTGTGAAGACCAGTAGGGAGAAAGGAACTCCTCCAGGCTGGAGGCTACAAATTCCACAGAAGCACCATATTGGCTCTTACCAGAGCATGCCATCTATTATTTTGGTTGAACTATGAAAGCATATGCTACCCAAAAAGCCACCAAAACAATACAAATAGCAATACAACCTCTTCAACAATGTCAAGGTCTTTCCCTCACCTCATGGAAGGCAAGTGCCTCATCACTACATCCAGTGCCTGGATGGTTTCAAACGGGACACTTGGCAGCCGGCCAGAAAGAGCATCGTGTAAAGCCTGCAAACTCACACAGGACATCCACTTGATAGCCACCTTAAATATTCTGTCCTTTCCTTCTCCTGGCAGTGTCACCTCCAGCTCCACCTGCAACAATGCCAAACAACAAACCAAGATGATTCTTTCCATTTAAAAGGGGAAAACTGAAAGAGGCTTGGAAGGGATGGTGGATTCCACCGCAGGGTGTTATAAACCATGGGGGTAGATAAAAAGCAGTGATGAAGAAACAACACACATTAGGTACAGCCTCTTTTATAGAAGTACATCTTTCCTAAGGTGTACTTCAGAAAGCTGACACTCTTCCAAATTGGCAAGCAGTTTCCTCTTTGAGTCAACATGGTAAGTTGGAAGTGCTTGTGTATCAACAGGGAGGTCTCCAGGAAGATTTGATAACTTGATTTTGTATATCTAAGACATACCAATGTTCACATCAGCTCCTGCATGTCTAAAATGAAACGTGGTCTGTCACTAACTGCCAAGATTCTTGAATTTCAAGCATTTGCTGAAGTGCTTTATATGCTATTAGTTAAATCCTTGAGAAGTTTTCAAAGGGGGAAAAAAACCCCAACACAAAACACCTGCCTCAACAATAAAACCAAGCACAAAACCCACCAACCCAAAATTCTCTGATTTTTAATAGCCAAAGAAAGTATAAAAAAATGACACCCAAGTACTAGTGATGCTATCAGGCAGGAAATGGGGACAGTACTTTTATGTGTGATACACTGCTTTGAATTTTTTATCTAAAAAGCACTGGTAAACTACATTATGATGCGTCATTTTATCCAATTACTTGTAATGCTAATGTCTCCTCTTTATTAAATAAAAAAAAAGCCTGAGTACAAAAGTTCATAAACTGATTAAAATTAAGGCATGTCTGAAACAATCAGCAGTTCTGAGAATGACTACAAGAAATAACAAGTTGAGAAGCTCCTTTGTGCTGGATATAAACAAAAACATTGCATTTTCCTGTCCTAAAGAGCTTACAATTGAAATATAAAAGGCATCCACTTAACAGACAAGCTGTAATTAGTGGGCTAGAAAAAATAATACATGAGTAACAGCGAGCTAATATATGCAATCATCTGGTCTTCTACAACAGTTAGCTTCTGGAGTCCAGAAATAGGAAGGAAAGACAAAACACAAACAGTAAGACTTCCCATATGGCAGAAAAACAAGTTGAAAATCTGCAGCAGGCAGTCAAAATTAGTATTTCAGCCACATCCCTCCTCTAATACAAATGTCATTCACCAGGAGAGTCGAGCAGAGCAAGGAGCCACATGGCAGTGGGAGAGCAATGGTATCTGGAGTCTGTAAACAGCAGGGCTGCTGATCTGAATCTGCCCCAGAAGGTTAATTCTGCCCAAAAATTGTGCAAATAAAGGCACAAGTTTCTGCTGAAACAGGTTGAAAGCTTTCTATGAAGATTTCTTTTGAATCACACCATCAAAAGATCTTCAACTCACATCTCATTTACAGAAGATAGAAGATGTCTGTCACACCTGAACTATATTTCCCTTTAAACCTCTCTACTCCTTAAAATCATAGAATGCATTGAGTTGGAAGGGATCTTCAAAGGCCATCTAGCCCAATCCCCTGCAGTGAGCAGGGACATCCTGCACTAGATTAGAATGCTCAAGGGCAACTAGAGCAGGGGAGGTTTAGGTGGTACATTAGGAAGAAGTTCTTCACCATGAGGGTGGTGAAGCACTGGAACAGGTTGCCCACAGAGATGGTAGAGGTCCCAGTCCAGGAGACATTCACAGCTAGACTTGATGAGGCTCTGAACAACCTGATCCAACACAAGATGCCCCTGATCACTGCAGGGGGGTTGGAATAGATGGCCTTTGAAGGTGCTTTCCAATGCAACAAATTCTGTTAAAGCTGTTCTTAAAAGTAACAGATCCAGTAGCTGATAGAGCCTGACTGACTTGTACAAACCAGCACATCACTGTTTAAAAGTAACAAAAATTAAACTTGACCATGTGTTTCTGGGGAATTCTTAGTATAACATTCTCCTGTATAAAATAAAGGCTTCACTACATGATTATTTTATCATACTTCAGTATACTGAGAAAATTTTCTAGTTCAGTCAAAATTTAATCCCTGCTTTTAATTGCAGAAGGTCCTTTTAGGGAAATACACAAGTAACACAGCAGCTGTGTACAAAACCACAGCCAAAGGTGACCTGGACTTGCTGTTAGAACCTACTAGAGAAGAGGAGACTATCAATATCTTTACACCTTGACACTGTCTATACTTTTTTTCTTTACAATGGGGATGAGTAAAACATTCTGTTAGTACATACAAACTCCACATTTGTTCCAAAACGTCCAAAGAAATGAAAGAATTAAAGAGTGAAAATAAGGTATGGTAAAGAAGGAATAAAAACAGGTACAATAACCATGAAGGCCAAGCAGAAAAGATCGGGAGTATTTACATAACAAATAAGTTGTAAGAGAAGCAGGTCTATCAGCAAGGTCAACAGCTACAACAAAAAAACAACCCAAGAACAACAAGACCAATGAAAGATGAGAAAAAATTATATTAAGTTACAGGGCAAAAGAAAGTGGAAGGAAAAAAAAGTAGGCAATTTGGTTTCATCCTCCTGCTTAACATCAGTTCAAGTACTACCAATGCACACCATGGGTAAATCAAGCTCTTCTTTACTTAAAGATGTCTATTAATCATTGTACATCTATGAATTGTTGCAACGGGATCCTAAATGTAATCAGATGTGCAGCAAACAGGCTACACTTGCTAAGTACTGAACAGCCAACAAAACCCCAAAGAAACCTAACCTAATTATACTGGAGGAAAAGCCTAATACCTACAAGCTTTATACTGGTTTAAAGCCTGCTTAAACCAATTTAGCACCATGCAACAATTTTCCCTCATTAAGCTAAATTTCCCACGTCCGATTTAAACCAGCTGAAGATTTATCTCTATTAGCTCTTTCCTCCAGGGTAATAACATTAATATATGTATGGCAGAAAAACTGACAAATTCCTATATCCCATGGGAAATAGGGAAAAGATGTGAGTTTATTAAAAGCAAGCCTAAATGTGAGCCATGGATGAACCAATCTAACATGCTAATCACTACATCTTCTGAAACCATCATTGCTCCTGTGAGATAATTCTGTCCTACTCTAAAGGGTTAATCAAATCATTAAAGTCAGCTATTTTCCAGGCATGGGTTACAACATTCATTAGCTCAGATGTGAAGGAATCAGGGCATCAAAAGCACTCAGCAATGTCACTAGACCTCATTTTACCATGTATGATTCAGCTGAGGTGGGCTTGGAAATCTGGAGCATGAAAAATCAAGTCTTATTTGGTCAGAGGGTTTTCAGAAATGGAACAGGAGGAGGAGGTCATAAAATCCAGTTTCCAGCCATAGAATCATAGAAAGTGTCGATTTGGAATGGACTTTCAAAGGTCTACTCCAACCACCCTGCAGTGAGCAGGGACATCCTGCACTAGATTAGAGTCTCCTCAAGCTTGGTCTTGAATGTCTCCAGGGATGGGGCCTCCACCACCTCTCTGGGCAACTTGTGCCACTGTCTCACTACCTTCATGGTGAAGAACTTCTTCCTAATGTCTCATCTAAACCTGCCCTGCTCTAGTTTAAACCCACCACCCCTCCTCTTATTGCTCCACGCTGGGCAAAAGGTCCCTTCTCAGCTTTCCTGGAGGACCCCTGAAGGTACCAGTAGGCTAATAGGAAGTCTCCCTGGAGCCTCCTCTTCTCTGGGTTGAACAGTCCCAACTCTTTCAGCCTGTCCTCATAGCAGAGGTGCTCTAATACCATGACAGTCCTCGTGGCCCTCCTCTGGACCCTCTCCAACACGTCCATGTCCTTCTTGTGGATGTCCTGCACTCCACATGGGGTGTTACAAGAGCAGATAAGAGGGACAGAATCACCTCTTTCTAATAAGGTCACGAAGTTTCCTGAGATCCAAGGATTTATTTGATCCCAGTTTTGTTCATACTCCAGAGACAAAGCATTTCTCATTTACCTATACTTCATAAATGCAGTGCTTCATCCTTATCATAAAATATATTGTCAGCTGTCCACAAATTTCAAATTATTTAGTTACAAGGTAATTCTGCATGTATCAAGGGGACTGGTTTAAAACCGTAGGAGACACTCATCAATTATCATTCCACCTTCAGCAAATTCTTTCTAATCTTACATCTCAGATTCATAGGAACCAGAACACTGTGTGTGAAAGTGGGGAAAAAAAAATTTCTCTAATACTTTGACATGATTCCTTTATAGTTTCCCTAGACATCAGCTTATCAGTTAATGACAGAAGTAATTAAGACTGGAGTAGAGACTGACCTTTGCTGGATGACATTCAATTTAATACATTTGGGAGAAATAAAAATTAGACATGTGAGATGAACAGTTTGATTCAGGTAGGACTATTAACTGTGTCAAACACTGCACAGGCACACAATGTGAAACAGCAAAGGACAGCATGAATTATTTCATAGCACACTGCTACTGGACTTAAGAAGACCTAAGTTCTGTTCCCAGTTTCCTGTTCTTCTGTATTTCTACTTTAGTGTTTTCCTTTGGTCTAGTTTGGTTGTCACCAACTCCTATGGGATTGGAGAGTCTTCCCCTGTCCCACCTTGCACCCACAGCAGGGCGAGTAATGAGAATGACTGCATCCTCAGTTGCTCATCATCTAAATAAAAAAGGCCACAGAAAATTCAATTCAATCTGATATTAGACCACAAAAGCTTAGGCTAATTTATTTCCTAGGGTTTGATTGCTAGCATGTTCCAATACTTCTGCTTCACCAGTCAACAGTAGATACAGAGGTGGGGACATTTCTCAAACACAACTGGAGTAACCAGAGAGGTCATTGCCCCATAAACAGAGTTGGCAACCACACCATGTGTGTCCTCTTCAGCTGCCCCAGGCTAACTAGCAGATCTTAACTTGAGCAGGTTAAATTAATTTGGCTCTCATTAGGGAAGAGGTTCCACACCACCAACAGAGGGATGGAGGAGTCTCTTCTAGCTAGTGGATAGTGAGAATCAGCTTACAGTGGGCTTTGATGAGATTAAAGAACTGCCACAACAGCTCCCCTCTCCCAAACTCAACTGTGCTTTCACTTTCTCGGCTCTCGCAGTACAGAGCTGGTTTGCTGTCCTGGGCAGCTGATCCAGCTCACTAAACCAGCACTAACCAGGAGAGTAGGATGAGTGAGAGGGAGGAAAGAAGCGATAAGGAAAGAGGAGTAACCATTTCAATGGCCTGAGCAGAGTGACAACAGGAAGAGACATCTCTCTCAGAAATATAGCACCATTTCCTATCAGTTATAAGAAAGGGTCTGCAAATATTACATTTAAAATCCCCAATTAGAAACTTTTCTATTTAAAACTTACTTTATCTCTCCCAATGGGAAGCGGCATAGCTGTATAAAGGTTTTTTCTTCCATCAAACACTGGCTTGCGATCCCCAAAAATCTGGGTTTTAAAGTGCTGAACCATATGCTCCACTATTTCTCTGAAAATACAAAAAGATCACATTAATTCAATTTTTTTATTGTTGATACTAAGTAACAAATGGACACTAGCACTAATATTTATGACCAGAGGTATTAAGTAAATGAAAGGGCTGTCCCCTTTTGGGTATTAATGGCAAGATGCAAAGCATCTGAATTCAAGCAGACTAAACTGTTTTCTTAAAGCAGCTATTTTTAGCTTTTTCAGATTGAAACTTTCTTCTTCTTTTCTGAGATCTCCTGAAAGTGGTAAAGCGAAAGCTTGTGCTCTCTCAAGCTGAAAATGAGAAGTGCTTGATATTCTCCTAGAGCTTCACCTCCCCTGTCCTCCAGCCCATTCTGCAGAAAACTAAGGACCAAAAGCCCAGCAGCCTGAGAAGCTTCCAAAAATGATCATCCAAGCTTCTAGCCTTGGCATAAGGATGACAGATCTATGAAGACATGCAAACTTTCTGCATGGCATTAAGAAAGATTATTTTGAAAAGTACACAACAGAACTGGGATTCATCAAATCAAATGTGGTTTGTGCATCCATCAGGAGCCAAGCACATCAAAAATACACATTAATTTAAACATAACTGGAATTAGGTTGCATGTTTGTATGAATAAGATAACCACCTGCAAAGTTCTTGTCAAACCACAGTGTTTACTGGTCATGCAAAGCAGGTCACCAACTGACAAGAGGTTTGGTGGAATAATAAGAGCCTTTGATGCTAAGTGTCTTCGGTCCCACTGTCCCCAAAGAGATACCTTTCAGGCTATCTGTATCACAGGGCTGTAAAACCTGAAAGCAATCTGCAATATACTGCCTACAAGATCCTTTAACATACAGCTGGGGGCAAAAGGGCATTAAGAAGTTAAACTAACACCAGAAGGAAACCACTCTTTGCTTAATGAGGGAAAATTGTTACCTGGTGAGCTATCAGCTGGCACCAGAGATGCTCCAGGTGACAATTTCACACACCTTGACTTGGAAAAAGTAATTAACCCAGCACAGAGTTAGACACTAAAGCAATGCAAAAACTTGAAATGCTGAATTCATTCAAAGAAAGAATGCAGACTGGTTTAACAGATAATTTCTTTGCTGCGTGACAAGGCTTTGAAACAAGATGTCACCACTGCAAACCTGCAAAGTATGAATTAAACTTGGCCCAGCAATTTCTGCCTCAGGTCTGCAGTATCAGACTGAGCAATTTGGAAGGTGGGAGGAAAGAGGTATTTTTCAACCTCGAGTTCAAGACTGAGCAATGGAAAATCCACTCTTCTACTGAGCAAGTTCTTCCTATTGTGAACTGCTTAATATAAAAACAAACAGTTTCACTTAGTGAAGGTTTCCAAGCTTAAAACCAGATATATCTCTGGTGCTTCTCAAGGGTGGGTGGAGACATCTTAATGAAAACTAATTTATTTTCTTCATGAGAAGTTATTTCTCAATTCACTAACTTTGGGACTACTACTCTAGCACACCAAGTGCCAGTGACTGCAAGCAGAGTTCATCTTAAACCTCGTACAAATCCTAGCTGTCTTCATGAATTAAACCAAAGGCATCCACAGTGCATAACCAAGCTGACATTGCCCACTCTCCCTATCCAACTATATAAATAGAACTGGGATTTCTGTGGGACACAAAGAAACGTAGCCTAGTCCACATTAATTAGGCATATTGACTCAGCTTTGTGTTCTCCATTCCTGCTTCAGCTCACATCTCATTAGCATGGAACTCACACGGACACCATACACTCCCTCCAGTGGGGCAGCAGGGTCATAGTCCAAGCCAGAGTTCAGTCCCAGAATAAAACTGAAGATTGAAGCTGGGAGTAGTATAAATGAAAATAAAATCTCTCTATAAACACTTTTTAGAGGCTGAAACATATAAAGTACTGATAAAAACTATTTACTATAAAAATATGACTGAAATATATAACCAAAATACTAGAAAAGTGTAGCCAGCTGAAAAAATCTACCATTTGGAATTGGATAATGTGTGCATCCTGCACAATCCTGTATCTAAGCACACACAAAATTATACACAGAATCATACAGCTGGTTGGGTTGGAAGGGACCTTAAAGATCAGCTTGTTCCAACCCCTCTGCCATGAGGCAGGGACATCTCCTACTAGACCAGGTTGCTCAATGCCTCATCCAGCCTGGCCTGAAACACCTCCAGGGATTGAGGAAGACTCCAACAACCTTTCTGGGAAACCTGTTCCAGTGTCTCACCACCCTCACAGTAAAGAATTTCTTTATTATATCTAGCCTGAATCTCCACTCTTCCAATTTGCATCTATTACTCCTAGTCCTGCCATCCTGTAACCTATTAAAAAGTCCTACCCCAGCCTTTCTGTAGGCCCCCTTCAGGTATTGATATGCTCCCCTCTGAGCCTCCTCTTCTCCAGGCTGAACAACCCCAAGTCCTCCCGCTTGGAGACAAAAATGGAGTTGCTCTAGCCCTTTGATCATCTTCGTGGCCCTCCTCTGGACCTGCTCCAATGGATCCTTCTTATGTTGAGGGCTCCAGAACTGGACACAACAGTCATGGCTCACAAAAAAACAGGTGCAAGCAAGTGCGTGTAAGTCTAAGTCAAGGCATGAAAGACTAAGCCCTCAAAAGAAATATAATTTACATTTCATTAAGTGAATCCAATTTGTAATCTTCCCACACTGCACTGAGAAGCACGCACTGCTGTCAATGCATCCATGACATCCCTGTTTACTGCCAAAGGCATTTCATCTACGCAGATTTATACTCGCTCCTGCTACCGCAACAGAGGGAGTGACCGAGCTGACAAAGCAGAGCAGGCCAAGGGCTGCCAGCAGAGGAAGAACTTGTTACTCAGTATAATCTGCCTCTTCAGAGAAAGGGATTCCTTTGTTATTTAGTAATTAAGCTCCCTGCCATTGATGAGCAACCATCCACACACTGGATCATTGCACAGAGTCACAACACATCCACGTGAGCTGCAAAGGATTCAGCCCCTCCAGGAGCTACAGAAGCAGGGCAAGCTGCACCAGTGGGCAGGGCTGGAACTGGTGGCAGGGATCATAGAATGACAGAGTTAGAAGGAACTTTCAAAGGGCATCCTGTCCAACCACCCTAGAGAAAGCAAGAATATCTTGCACTAGAGGAGTCTGCCCAGAGCTTCCTCAAGTCTGGACTTGGATATCTCCAGGCATGGGGCCTCCACCACCTCTCTGAGCACCTTGTCCCAGTGCCTCAGGAGCCTCATGGTGAAGAACTTCATCCTAATGTCTAACCTAAACCTGCCCTGCTCTATCGCTCCATGTCCTGGCAAACAGCCCCTCCCCAGTTTTCCCACAGCCCCATCACGTGCTGGAAGGCTAGGAGGTCTCCCCAAACTCTTCTGTTCTCCAGGATGAAAAGCCCCAACTCTCTCAGCCTGTCCTTCTATGAGAGGTGCTCCAGCCCCCTGATCTTTCTTATAGCCTTCCTCTAGACTGTCTCCAACAGGGATATCCCTTAACAAAAGCAAATAATGTCTACCACCATGAAAAAAGCAACTGCTGAAAATGTTCTGCAGTACTCCCAATACAGTAGGAGTATTTCAGTGATGTCAACAGGGTTACCCTTGGACAAGAAGAGAGTTCAGCTTAATGCACTAACAATGTCTGCTTTTAAGAAGAAATTCAATCCTTGACTAACTCAAAAATTAGCTTTCTTTCTTATAGCCTCATAAAAAGGCAGGTCAGCACAGTGTAGCAATGCTGCTTTATGAAAAAGCTAACACTGATGACTCTTTAGTATAACAAATGACAGTGCACTGCAGTTTATTAATTCACATTAAGTAAACCTTTGGCTTTCGGGTGACTTTTTTGACACCACATTTCGTTCATGGCCACATA
Source organism: Turnix velox (assembly GCA_013400935.1). Lineage (NCBI taxonomy): Eukaryota > Metazoa > Chordata > Aves > Charadriiformes > Turnicidae > Turnix > Turnix velox. The sequence goes on along the minus strand of VZTY01025125.1, from coordinate 26,009 downwards.
TTCCTCCACCCATATGACCTTTTGTAACACAGAAAAGTTTTGTTTGTGAATATATAAACATGCCATTACAATCCTCTACAGTCAAGATGAAGGCAGTTAGCATGAAGGCAGCTGTGGTTTCCAGTTTGTGCCAAGTCTTGCTCTCAAGTTTCACTTCTGGCAACACCACTCTCTTTCAAGTCAATGAGGTTGCCACACTGTGACTAATAGGGCACCCAAGCAAAATGCAAGACCTAATTGCTCGTTTCCTTGGCCAAACAATCCATGTTTCCACCTTGCTATCTGCTTCAGGAGTGTTTCTTTCCCTTATATAGAATCTACAGTTGAAGGAAAATTTCTTACCTAATTTAGTCCCTTCACAATCCTCTCTCAACAGCAACACTGACTAATGAGTTCTGACCTTGCCTTGTCAGTAGGGGAAGAGGGGAAAAGGAGCTGGTAACATCAAACTCCTTGCTGAAGGACTTGTCAGCCAACTGTAGTCCAAAATTTAATGAAGCAATACTAGAATACAAGAATCCAGAGAGATGATGGAGCCCCCATCCCTTGAGACTTTCAAGGCCAGGTTTGATGAGGCTCTGAGCAACCTGATCTAGTGAAGGATGGCCCTGCTTGCTTTAGAAGGGTTGGACTAGATGACCATTGAAGGTCCCTTACAATTCATTCTATGATTGTATGATTCTGTATTTATAATGTTGGCTTATACTGACCTAACTCCACTAGGGTTTAACACAGCTCATCTGTCACTAGTGGTTTTTATCAGCAGCATTTTATGATGCTGACATATTCCATCAAAATAGGGCACAATTAGCATGGGTATCTTGGATCAGCAGAGAAAGAGCTGGAGAAAAAAGTCCCTGATGATGGATATGAAAAGTCAGAAGCTATCACAAAAACATCCTCCAAGCTGTCACTGAAGACTGGCATGTGGCTCCAGCATCTTCAGAGGAAAAACAAGAATATAAATGAACTCAGGAGAAGCAAAACGTGGTGTTACCTGTTAACTCTCCTAGGGCATTTTTCTGGCTTTATATCCAATTCATAATGGTAGATATCTATTTTTGGAATGTCCATTTCAAAGAAGTTGGCCTGCAGTTTGATTGTTCTTCCAGAAGTGCCAAAATCTGGTCGAGGAGGGGGTTTAAAGGCATATCCCTGGATGGGTGGTGGCAGCGGTGGAGGAGGTGCAAGCACTGGAAAAGAGAAGGCACAAGTCAGCTATATCAGATTGACAGTAAAACAAATTTGAAGGCTATCTAACCAACATTTAAACTTGTAATTTTCTTTAAGCAATCTAAATTTTGAAACTTCATTGGGAATCCACGAACTCTGACTCTCTTCCCACGCTGGTTTACCATCTGCTGTATTTCCTAGTCCTTATTACTGAATAAAATAGTAAAATTTGTCATATTTTCCTGTATGAGATCCAAGTGGGTGGGAATTTGAGAGGCCAAGCAGGTGCTGCTGAGAAAGTGCAAACTAGAACTTCACTGCAAGGGAGAATCTTGATTTCAAAGCAGATACAGAAGCGAATCACTGAACCACATTTACTCAAGCAAACACCTCTAAAAGTGAGTTTCTCTCCCTTAAACCACCTTCATGATCACATTTGGATTATCTAATGCAAATACAACGTGTGTATGTGCACTGTATTCTTAGGCTCAAATGTCAGTCATAGATCAGCCAACCATCGATCCACAAAGTTTCACTTTGTCTCCAGGGAGAGGTGTATTAATGGACCAACAACTCAAATATTCCAAACTCAGGAGCTGAGTTTTCTGTGGCAACAACTCACAGCAAAACCTTCACATGTGGATTAACCCAGGAGACTTCTGGTTACTTATGTAAGAAATCAGGTGTGGTTTCCTGGGATTATCAAATCCATCTCTCTGTGAACTGCAGAAACAACTCACATCCCTTCATTAACACATCAATCGCCACTTTCTCACCCTGGCTTTCCCTGCTGAAAAGCCATGTCACAGCTGTGATGCTCTAATGCTCACAAACATCCATTCACTGTAATTTATTCCTTGTCAACTTTCTTGTCACTGACCTTCAGACTAACTACTCCTCAATGTACTTTTAGATTTAAACCAAATTCCCATTTAATTATTCTTTCTAGGCTCTTCATTTTAAAACTCAGATCTGTTACCCTAATGCTTTCAGGTCCCCTCTTTTTGACAATGACTGATGATGAAGTTTCACATTTCTACTCACAAAATTTATGCTTGAGATCCTCAATGAAATAATAAACAAGACTATTCCAAACCTCAGTAGCAGTTGGAGAAGAGAAGGCTGTGGAGAGACCTCACAGTGGCCTAGCAGTAGTGACAGAGTAAAGAGGAGTGAGGGAATATACTCAGTTATGAGAGTAGCATGAAGCTTGGGGAGAGGCATAAACTCCTGGGGAAAGATGTGATTGCAGAGCTTTACAATCTGCTAAAAACCCCAAAAAACAATCTGTTCAAAAAGCAAAACAAGAGCCAGCCCACACTTTAAACATTTTGCAATGGTTTCTTTTTTACAATCTAATTACTAAAAATGAAAAAGAAAGGTATTTCTGGCTCAACCGCCAGACAAACTTATTTAGGGCAGGGTGTTGCTTGAAGGAGATAAGTACTGTTTATCAAAGAGCAGCACTGACCTGATAAGGAACCAACCTGTATTTCTGTACATAACAGACACGTATGTATCAGCCACAGGACTGAGCAGCGTAGATTGAACTTCAAGGGGAAAATATTACAACTGCTGATCTGACTACACTTTTTGGACTACTGCCTCCAATTCAGAAAGTAAAATTAAACTATCTTGAAGGAAAAACACTATAGCAACCAGCTGTGAATGGTAGTCACAAACCACTCAATCTGGTGCTGAATGGAGAGCCTAGAGCTTTATTAGTCTTTTCTATCAAGGGAAAAAACCCATGAGCCTCAATCACAAGGCACAATTGCTACACTCAAAGTTATTCAGCTGCCTCTAAGCCTCATCTCACTGTTTCAACCAGACCAATATGATAATGTTCTTCTTAGCACACAGGCTCCTACCAAGGAGGTTTTGCAGCATGGCAAAGTGCATTTCAGAGGACACCACTAGAATCTGGAGTCCAAGCTGATGCCTGGCCCAAGGAAACCTGTGTCCAGCTCTGAAGCCCTCAACACAAGAACATGGACCTGTGGGAGAGGGTCCAGAGGAGGCTAAAAGAACGAACTCAGAGCTGGAGCACCTCTGCCAAGAGGACAGGTTGAGAGTTGAGGTTTTTCTGCCCAAAGAACAGAAGGCTACAGGGAGACCTCCTAGTGGCATAACAGTAAATGAAGAAAACTGGGAAAGGACTGCTGGAAGAGCACGGAGCAATAGGATGAGGGCAATGGTTTGAAACTAGAACAGGGCAGGTTTTGATTAGTAATTAGGAAAAAGTCCTTCACCATGAGGGTGGTGATACAGGCTGCCCAGAGAGATGGTGGAGGTCTCATCCCCAGAAGCACTCAAGGCCAGGCTAGAAGAAGGTCTGAGCAACCAGAACTAGTGCAAGATGTCTCTGCTTAATCCAGGGGGATTGGGCTAGATGACCTTTGAAGTTCTCTTCCATCTCAATACACTCAATGATTCTAACTTTAATTGAAATGAAAGAACACTACTTGCACCATGCCTGCTCTTCAGAGACCCCTTTGCTAACACAGAGGATGCATTTGGAAAGGAACCATTTCAAAGCAGCAGAAAATCAACAAGCATACCAGGATTTTACTTTTAAAGGGCTGTCAAAGGAAGAATGAATTAGAAGAAAGATGAAAGACTACTAATGAACATCCAATGATAAGCATCAGAAGCTACTTACCCATTTGCTACATGAGGATATGCATAATGAGAACATTTCAGCCTTGATATGATGATTGAGACCATCAAGAGCCCCATTTTAAAGGTGTGAAGTAAGGCAAAGTTGGGTACTGAATAATGAGGTGCCAGTGTATTATCTTTAGGCTTATTTTATCATGAAAAAACAGACTTCCTATTATAATTCTCCCAATTTACATAAAGCAAACGTTCATAGCTCTCAATCTTCAAAAGAGCAATTTCTAAAATAAAAAGAAATGTGGAAGAAGGCTGATATTAGAAAAATATCTAGATATCTATGAGGGAGACCCCATAGCAGCCTACCAGCACCTGAAGGGGCCTACAGGAAAGCTGGGGAGGGACTGTTTGCCAGGGCATGGAGCAATAGGACAAGGGGCAATGGTTTTAAATTAGAGCAGGGCAGGTTTAGATTAAACATTAGGAAGAAGCTCTTCTCCTAATGGATGGGTGAGACATTGGAATGGGTTGCCCAGAGAGATGGTGGAGGCCCCTGGAGACACNAGTGGCCTAGCAGTAGTGACAGAGTAAAGAGGAGTGAGGGAATATACTCAGTTATGAGAGTAACATGAAGCTTGGGGAGAGGCATAAACTCCTGGGGAAAGATGTGATTGCAGAGCTTTACAATCTGCTAAAAACCCCAAAAAACAATCTGTTCAAAAAGCAAAACAAGAGCCAGCCCACACTTTAAACATTTTGCAATGGTTTCTTTTTTACAATCTAATTACTAAAAATGAAAAAGAAAGGTATTTCTGGCTCAACCGCCAGACAAACTTATTTAGGGCAGGGTGTTGCTTGAAGGAGATAAGTACTGTTTATCAAAGAGCAGCACTGACCTGATAAGGAACCAACCTGTATTTCTGTACATAACAGACACGTATGTATTAGCTACAGGACTGAGCAGCGTAGATTGAACTTCAAGGGGAAAATATTACAACTGCTGATCTGACTACACTTTTTGGACTACTGCCTCCAATTCAGAAAGTAAAATTAAACTATCTTGAAGGAAAAACACTATAGCAACCAGCTGTGAATGGTAGTCACAAACCACTCAATCTGGTGCTGAATGGAGAGCCTAGAGCTTTATTAGTCTTTTCTATCAAGGGAAAAAACCCATGAGCCTCAATCACAAGGCACAATTGCTACACTCAAAGTTATTCAGCTGCCTCTAAGCCTCATCTCACTGTTTCAACCAGACCAATATGATAATGTTCTTCTTAGCACACAGGCTCCTACCAAGGAGGTTTTGCAGCATGACAAAGTGCATTTCAGAGGACACCACTAGAATCTGGAGTCCAAGCTGATGCCTGGCCCAAGGAAACCTGTGTCCAGCTCTGAAGCCCTCAACACAAGAACATGGACCTGTGGGAGAGGGTCCAGAGGAGGCTAAAAGAACGAACTCAGAGCTGGAGCACCTCTGCCAAGAGGACAGGTTGAGAGTTGAGGTTTTTCTGCCCAAAGAACAGAAGGCTACAGGGAGACCTCCTAGTGGCATAACAGTAAATGAAGAAAACTGGGAAAGGACTGCTGGAAGAGCACGGAGCAATAGGATGAGGGCAATGGTTTGAAACTAGAACAGGGCAGGTTTTGATTAGTAATTAGGAAAAAGTCCTTCACCATGAGGGTGGTGATACAGGCTGCCCAGAGAGATGGTGGAGGTCTCATCCCCAGAAGCACTCAAGGCCAGGCTAGAAGAAGGTCTGAGCAACCAGAACTAGTGCAAGATGTCTCTGCTTAATCCAGGGGGATTGGGCTAGATGACCTTTGAAGTTCTCTTCCAACTCAATACACTCAATGATTCCATGAAATTCACACCTCAAAGAACACTATTTGCACCATGCCTGCTCTTCAGAGACCCCTTTGCTAACACAGAGGATGCACTTGGAAAGGAACCATTTCAAAGCAGCAGAAAATCAACAAGCATACCAGGATTTTACTTTTAAAGGGCTGTCAAAGGAAGAATGAATTAGAAGAAAGATGAAAGACTACTAATGAACATCCAATGATAAGCATCAGAAGCTACTTACCCATTTGCTACATGAGGATATGCATAATGAGAACATTTCAGCCTTGATATGATGATTGAGACCATCAAGAGCCCCATTTTAAAGGTGTGAAGTAAGGCAAAGTTGGGTACTGAATAATGAGGTGCCAGTGTATTATCTTTAGGCTTATTTTATCATGAAAAAACAGACTTCCTATTATAATTCTCCCAATTTACATAAAGCAAACGTTCATAGCTCTCAATCTTCAAAAGAGCAATTTCTAAAATAAAAAGAAATGTGGAAGAAGGCTGATATTAGAAAAATATCTAGATATCTATGAGGGAGACCCCATAGCAGCCTACCAGCACCTGAAGAGGCCTACAGGAAAGCTGGGGAGGGACTGTTTGCCAGGGCATGGAGCAATAGGACAAGGGGCAATGGTTTTAAATTAGAGCAGGGCAGGTTTAGATTAAACATTAGGAAGAAGCTCTTCTCCTAATGGATGGGTGAGACATTGGAATGGGTTGCCCAGAGAGATGGTGGAGGCCCCTGGAGACACTGAAGACCAAGCTTGCAGAGGCTCTGAGCAATCTGATCTAGTGCAGGGTGTTCCTGCTCACTACAGTGGAGATGGACTAGATGTCTTTTGAAGGTCCATTCCAACTCATTCTATGAAAATAACATTCTTGGGGCAGTTTTCTGAAATACAATTAAGCATCAAGCAATACTATTGTATCAAAAGTGAGCAACAGGGAAAAAGGGGAGAGAAAAGGAATTCTGTGTAATCCCAGAAAAGCTGCTTTAGTGCAAACACTGAGTTTTACAATCCTGGAGCAGTTGGTGTGCATGCTCCTACTCCAGCATGTTTATTGTGGATCAAAACTGGAGATAAGACAATGACTCAAAGAGCCAGCTGGCCAAGACACTCCCCATATATAAACGAGGCAGACTCCTGAATGAGCGTGGCTCAGCTCATCTGCCCCAAAACCCACGCAATTATGCAAGTAGGATTTTTCAGGACCGTTTATTTTATAACCATTTCCCAGACTCAGAGCCTTCCCTTCTTTTGTCCTTTATTCTTCATCATCTTCTAAAGCTTAAGTGTTGCTGTGCTCATCTCCCTGGAAGAGCTGCCAGCCAGCACTAAACTCGCACGCTGAAGTTTCTTTAGCCAAAATTTATGCAATTTTAATGCACATTCAGAGGCCTGACGAGTTACTAAATAAGAAGGGGCCAAACTAGTTGTATTCAAGGACTTGTCGACACAGCAAATCATCTGAGCATAATGATACCAGTGCAATTATATCAATAAGATCCCTTAATGAGGCAAGTCTTAACAAATATTTAATGATCAGGTGATGTTTTCACAACTCAAAGCATGTTTTAGCAGTGGGCTAAGGCAAGCTAAGACAGGAGTCTCTCCAAATTTTACTAAATGGAATCAAAGAGTTGGAAGAGACCTACAAAGGCCATCTAGTCTAAACCCCTGCAGTGAGCAGCAACATCCTGCACTAGATCAGGATGCTCAGAGCCTCATCAAGCCTAGCCTTGAATGTCTCCAGGGATGGGGCCTCCACCACAACTCTGGGCAACCCATTCTCGTGCCTCACCACCCTCAAGGGTGAAGAACTTCTTCCTAATCTATCATCTAAACCTGCCATTAAGCTTCTGAACCTCCTCCTTGGTAGCTGCAGACACCCTAGAAGATCACCCTTTATCCTCTTCTTCTTAAGGTTGAATAAAGCTGATTGTCTCAGTCTGTTCTGGTACACTACATGCTGCTACACCTTGGTGGCCTGTCACTGGGCTTGCAAACAGGTAATGTCCCCATTTAGGAGCCCAGCCTTAAGATGCAGAATGGGAAGTTTGTTGAGGAGGGGAGACACTGCATGGCAGGGGAAACAGGTTTTCCTCAAATAGTTATTCAAATACTAATAGAAGGCATTTAACAACATGGAAAACATCCAAAACAAATCCTCAACAGGATCTGCAGAGTTCTTATTTTATTTACACATAAATATATATACATATTTATAACCTTTTCTTTTTGGAAGCCAATTGAAAAAAAAGTTGGTATGTTTTCTTACCAGGTTTTACAGAGAAGTTCAACTTTCACACTGGCTTTCTGTTAAGAACTGCTAGAGAAAGATAGGGAAAAGGCTGGCAGTGTTTTCTATGAGATAAGGAAAACTTGAAGCTGCAGCTTATAGCTCCATGATATTACAAGGGCAGAGGAATCTATATGGAACCTGGAGGTCCATTTGCTGTCCTCAGTTTTAGATTATGTAAATTAGAAGTTCTTTAGTCAAGCCATGGAATTGTTGATTTAGATGGTGCACAACAAATAAAGGTAATGAGCTTATCTACTGCTCCCAAGAATTCAACAAACCACAAGGAAAGTGCTGAAGGGAAGCAAAAGGGATGATGTAACCAGAACTTCATTTAAATCTAGTATCTGTTACAGTATTATCTTAAATATCCATTCTTTACTCAGAAGTGATTGCCAGATTTCTTGGGGTTTCCTGCTATGAAAGAATATTCTAGAAAAACAGTACTTTGTAGAGGCCAGCTCAGCAAAAAACCTCCAGGTGACTATCTGGAAGAATGGCAATAGTTAAAGAGTA
>VZTY01025125.1:1822-17188 GCA_013400935.1 Turnix velox | reverse complement strand
CATGGATACATGGCTCTGAGCAAACAGTCCCACCCCAGCTTTCACGAACTGGTAGGTGGATATGAAGTCTCTCTAGAGCCTTCTCCTTTTCTTCTTGTATTGCTCATTTTTTCTTCATATATAATTCTGTTATTCCTTTTCTCACTCTGACCATATATAAACCACACCTGGACCTTGTCAAAGATTCACATGTCATGAGTTCACATCACATTTGATGGGGTCTCTCAGCAAGCAGCTTTCTAGTCCAAGACCAGATGATCCTTAAAGGACCTTTCCCACCCAAAACCATTCTATGATTTTTTCATCTGGAATAAATAATCAGCTACAGATCTACAGCTACCTTCATTGTCCTTGTGATTTTTGACCCCTGAGAGACAGAGATAGGAACCCTTCACAGTGCCAGAAGTGATATACACAGAGACCAGAATCACTCCCAGACATCAGGTATGAGTAGGTGTTGCCATCAGAGATGAAAGGGAGAAGAAAGACATCAATCCATCTCACTGTGTAAGTTAGGATGATGTTTTAAATAAGAATATGAGAAAGATTACAAGAGCAAAATGGCAGAGGATCAAAGAGGAATAACAGATCAATGCTCCAGCAGAAAGCAGCAGGAGAAAAGCAAAGAATGGTTCTTTTCTGTAGCCCTCAAGCTTCTTCTGGACAATGTCAACTTGTAGAAGGCACCAAGTGTTAATTTCCTTTTTCCCCCCTCCCATGTTCTCTTTCCATGATTATCCTCCAAATTTTCAAATCCGAACAAGCTGCTTCTCACTACTCCACTGGACACCTGCAAGGGGAGTGAGGAACAGAAAAGCACCATCAGAGCACACAATGTATCATCTCTCCTTAATGAGTTTGACTGATCTCTGTACGCAGAACTATACAAAGTACAACTGAAAACCTTCTGAGGGGATGCAGAGAAATGCTTTTAATTACTAACTGCAACACTGAATTAAATCATCCAAATAGCAAGCCTCAGCCAAACAATAGAGGGGATGCTTATGGCTTACCCACAAGTCAACAACTTGGTTTGAAATGAAACGTGAATTCAAACTACAAAATGACTCCCTTCTTCAGGCAAACCTCTACTCAATGAAGGGGGGAAACGAAGAATATTCTTAGTGCTGTTTATCACATTTAACTGTAATGATTCATTCACTTTTCCATACTTTAGAAAATGATGAATTAATTCCAGATTACTTTCCTAACAATTTTAAGACTGTAACAGTATTTTGGCATCCATAAAGAGCAATGCCTTTATTCAATATAATCTCTGTTCTTTACCACTCCAAAATGCCTGTGTAATAAATAAAAACACCCACTAGCATCCATTACTGTCTTCATGCTGCTTCTTTCCTATAGAAGGCAAGACCAGAAAAAACTGTCCTCTTCATCCCATAGAATCATAGAGTTGGAATGGACCTTCCAAGGCCAAGTACTCCAACCCTGCCTGTAGTAAGCAGGGATATCTTGCACTAGATCATACTGCTCAGAGGCTCATCAAGTGTGGCCTTGAATGTCCCCAGGGATGTTGCCTCCATCACCACTGTGGGCAACTTGTTCTAGTGTTCACCACCTCCACTCTATTACCCTTCTCACTAACCTCATATTAAACCCTTCCTTCACCTCCCTTATGTTCGCTGAAACACTGCATTAAGGTTAGGAAAGAAATGTGGCTTCTCCTTCTGAATTAGCCACTCTCCGTATTTTGAAGTCAACAGTACTCTGGTCAAGTGTGACTTCTTTATCCATCATATCATATTTATTTCAATGGACAGAACAAAGCTTTCATCTGACTACTCAGTGTACTAGAGGAACAAGCACCTGAGGACAGCAAAGAGTCATTCCAGGCAGTGCCAGACACAGCTCAGAGAGGGGTGCTCAGCATCAAATCAATCTCCACACTCAGCACTTCAACTGCATCAAGTACCTTCACACACAAACAGCCATCAGGTAACACCATTATACCCGTGACATTCCATTATCTCTAGAACTCAAGATCTTGTTGCATCATAGATTTTTTTTGCCCTTAGAAATGGCAAGAGCTGATCTGTGTATGGCAGCTCACCAACAGACTCGACAGACATTTTAATCACATCAACCAGAGCCGTATTGCTCAGAATTTTGCTCAACCAATCTCTCTGCCAACACCATTACCCTTCCTTTTCTTCCTCCTCCTTCCTTACTATCCCATTCTATGCCTCACCTCCTATACTATTAAAGACATTAGTGCCCACACACACACAAGCTCCACAAAGCTTAATGAGCTCTAACAGCTTGGACTTTACTCTCTTGCCGCTGGCGTGTCTTTCCAGAAGGCTTCACCAGCTGGAAACTGGTGCCACTGAGGCCCCAAATCCCCATTCCCTCTGGTATTCACATTGTATACCATTTAATCAAACACAGAAATTATTTGTCCTCAGCTTATTGAAGGGAAAAAAAAAAAATCTAGCTAGCATGGCTGTACTTTTCACTGTACCTCTGCAACCTAATCCATATCCTCACAGACTCTGGCTGGCAGTATTTCTCTGTAAAATCTGAAATTAAAAATTTTACACAGTCTTCATACCCAAAATACTTCTTTGATTTACAAAACTCAGTTGTTGACCTACTCTGAGTGGTCATGGTTTCCTTGAAAGAAATCTTTCCCCATACCCACACTGGATTAATCTGCGAGAACACTCTGGTGGCTTAGCTTCAAAATAGGAAATTTAAAAGAGTTTATGCTTTATTTTATCATTTCAGATAGTGAAAGCAGCTGCAGGAGCGTCTTTAACATACAAAGAGATCCAATAGCAAATGCTGCGGTTTCAAGAGATAGGGCTGTGGTTTTCAGCATTGCTCAGAAGAAGGGGCAAAATGAAAGCTCCCAATGATGGAATAACTGAGATATGACGAGAGCAGAGGCTTTCAGCACAACACCCCCAGGAGAATTTTTTTCCTATTACATCTTTGGGGATTTTTTTCCCCTCCACCTGCTTCTTGTAAGCAACTTCAGTTCTCCTATTAGTTGATAGAAACCAAAACTCAGCTGTGGCACTGTGCCACCCTGGTCATGATGGCAAAAGCATGGGAGGAAGACAGCAAATAATGGTATCTCAGTATAAAATCATAGAGTTGGAACAGATCTTCAAGGGCCATCTAGTCCAACTCCCTGCAGAGAGCAGGGACATCCTGCACTAGATTAGCTTGGTCAAAGCCTCAAAAAGGCTGGCCTTGAATGTCCCCAAAAATTGAGTCTCTACCACAACTCTAGGCAACCTGTGCCAGCCTCTTACCACCCTCACAGAAAGAGTTTTATTTCTGATGTCTAACCTAAATCTGCCCTGCTCTAGTTTAAAACCATTGCCCCTCGTCCTGTTGCTCCACACCCTGGCAAACAGTCCGTTCTCAGCTTTCCCGTAGGCCCTTTCAGGTACTGGGAGACCACTGTGAGGTCAGTCTCCCTGGAGCCTTCTCCTCATAGCATAGCAGAGGTGCTCCAACCCTCAGATCATTCTCATGACCCTCCAACAGGTCCACATCCCTCTTGTGCTACTCACTGAACTCCACTGAAATTTTATATTGAAGGGGATTCCCAAGTGAGAAACAAATAGGCAAAAAAACCCAAATACAAATCACCACTATATTCCAATCACATAATGAGACTGAAAATGAAGCTCCACTTCCTTGCCTTGGTGGGAAGCTTCCTCCTTCTGAACAAAGCTCTTGCTTTTTAAAGAACACACCCTTATGCAAATGTCCAGGATCCATTAGAATTATTCCTAAGCAATCCCTCATTAAACACTGAAGCTCTTCCCAAAGAGGAAACAGACTGGTTCACCAAGATGTTCATTCTTCTGCATTTCTACCAGAATTGGGATTTCTTCTCTATTTCATTTTTGGTTTGTTTGTGGTTTTGGAGGGCTGGTAGTTTTTCGGGGTTTTTCTTTTAAACCTACATCTCTTTTAAAGCGCTCTCAACAAATTAGTAAAGCTGAAGTTGATGAGTAACTAATGTTTGAGAAACCTTACATTTGATGAGTGGTCAAGAAGCACAACCAAGATACCCCCTGCTCTCCCAAAGCCCTTTGGAGAGAACATCTCAGAAAGTATATAGTAATATGATGGGGTACAACCAACAAAGGGACTGCAGAAAGGGAGCATTCACTGCAAACCACAACTTCTATGAAAGGACAATGAAATAAGTTCATTATCAAAGGATAAGGAAAGCCAAGAACACAGCAACATTTAGATAGGAATTCATCTTCTGTATGAATAGTTGCTTGTCTTTTAACAGTAAACACTTGCTAAACAAGTTTCTGAAGGTATATAATGAGGCCCTGGTATTAATTATGTTTTAAAACTATTCATCTATGTGACAAGTTTAACTTCAAACAATTTTTAGATCTGTCTGGCTAAGCCAGTGAAACCTCCCCTCTTGGGAAATCTTCTAAAATTGGCTTATTTAAAACAAAATCTGAATTAGCACATCCACACACTTCCAGCTACTAAATTAAAATTTCTAATTCATTATTGTCTCACATTAATAAGCTCTAACATAAATTTCAGACCTAAGAATACCAAAAAAAAACCCCATTCACTAAGACAAAAACAGCCCCAGTCTGTGACATTTGCAGCTTGAACAGAGACACCCACGGTATCTAACGGTGCCTGCCAAAGCAGCTCCATGTCTGGCCAGGAACGAGGTGCAAAGATTTTTTTTTTTCTCTAGACTACACATAGAACCATTAAATCACTTCCCTCAACAAAATCCTGTGCTGCAACACCAACACAGTTCCAAAAGTGCAGTGGTGGCTCTTGGCAGAGTTGGGTTGATGGATGGATGAGTGAGGCCACACCTGGAGTACTGCGACCTGCTCTGGAGCCCTCAGCACAAGGACATTCACCTGTTGCAGAGGGTCCAGAGGAGGCCATGAGGATGATCAGGGGGGTGGAGGACCTCTACTATGAGGACAGGCTGCAAGAGATGAGACTGGTAAGCCCAGAGAAGATTCTGGGAAGTCCTCATAGCTGCCTCCCAGTACCTGAAGGAGATACAGGAAAGCCGGGGATGGACTGTTTGACAGGGGATGTAGCAATAGGATGAGGGGAAATGGTTTTAAAACTAGAGCAGAGCAGGTTTTGATTAAACATCAGAAAGCTCTTCATCATGAGGGTGGTGGGACATTGGCACAGGTTGCCCACAGAGATGGCGCAGGACCCATCCCTGGGGACATTCAAGGCCACATTTGATGAGGCTCTGAGTAGTATGATCTAGTGGCAAGATGTCTCTGCTTACAGCAGGGGGGTTGGACTAAATGGCCTTTGAAGGTCCCTACCAACTCCATGATTCTATCAACTGAAAGCTCTCTCCAGCCCAGATTACTCCCAAATGCTGAGATTAGCTACCCTTCTGATTTACTAGTATTTTATGGAATTACTGGCTGTGTGATTTCATTCTTCAGGCAGAAAGAGTTCAACATTAAGGATATTCTCCCCATTCCCATTACAAATTTGCCAAAGGGAATGCAATCAGGCCACTGGCAGAAGATCTGTCAGGGAAGACATGCAGGGCCCAAAACAGCACAGACACATAGTTATTCTCTACCTCTGAAAAGTTAAATATTTTAACACTTCTCTCTAAGCCAGAAACTTTCACAACTGCAGAGCTACTATGGCACATATTAATGTTGGCACCCAGACCTTAACACCTCCATGTGCAATTGAGCTGTTAAACAGCAGAAGAAGCACCTAAAGGGCAGCCTTGCTGTTCCAAAACTTGTGTTCTGAGTTTTCCTGCTGAAAAGAAAAGCAATTTAAACTAACTAGGAGAGGACACAAAGGAAAGAAGGCAAGGAGTAACAGGGAAGTTACTCCCCATGAGGGTGATGAGACTCTGGTACAAGTTGCCCAGAGAGGTGGTGGAGGCTGTGCCCTGGAGACATTCAAGGCCAGGCTTGGTGAGGCTCTGAGCAACCTGTTCTAGTGCAAGATGTCCCTGCTCACTGCAGGGGAGTTGGGCAAGATGGACTTTGAAGGTCCCTTCCAACTCAAGGCATTGTATGACTTCATTTTAATTGGGATCAGTCTGCCCAAAAGCACACAAAGCAGACTCCTACCATAAACCTACCCACATAACCACCTCTTTTGCAGCAGGGCTAAATGAGGCTGGTTTAAGATGCATGTAAAACTAGAGGCTGATGCATGGACAGCTTTTAAACCTGCTTTCAGCAGCCCAGAGTTCTGTTCCTCAGTTACCTGTTGAATTGAGACTAAAATCTACAGCAAAGGCAAAACACAACAGAAATGACAAAAAAAGATAAATTACAACAGAGAATTAACTACTCTGTCCACATCTGTGATTTAATAAATAAATAAATCTGTTTCACGAACCAAATACAAACAAATTTGGCATCATTGCTGACAGCTCAACTGGAACAGAATTCAAAAGATGACACAGGTGGCAACACCAAAGCATCACATGTAATTCAGATTTATCAGAGAATCATAGAGGATCATCAAAGGCCATCTAGCCTAACACCCCTGCAGGGAGCAGGGACATCCTGCACTAGATCAGGTTGTTCAGAGCCTCATCAAGACAGGCCTTGAATGTCTCCACAGGGATGGGACCTTCAACACCTCTCTGGCCAATCTATTCCAGTGCCTCACTACCCTCATGGTCAAGAATTTCTTTCTCATCTAAAGCAGTGGCTTCTATCTTAGCCTGTCCAGTTTTGTTAAGTCACAAAGACACCACAACAGACTTGGTTGTCTAGAAAGCTTAGTAATCAGGTACCACATGCCTCTGCAGCTGCACCAAAGCTACCAAGAAAGGTATTTAGCAGAAACATTTCTCCATCCTGCAAAGAGAGACTACACAAACAGATCAAACAACAATCATATTAACACTTTCTCTTTAAAAGCACTATGTTTATCATAGAATAGATTGGGTTGGAAGGGACCATCCAGTTCTAACCCCCCTGCCATGGCTAGGGACACCTCCCACTAGATCAGGTTGCTCAATGCCTCATCCAGGCTGGCCTTAAACAACTCCAGGGAGGGGGCATCCACAACATCTCTGGGCAAAGAGAACAGGAAAAGGAATATAAAAAGCAAAACAAAATGCAGGATTGCACTAATCTGTGGTGTTCACTAAAAACATTGGAAGGCAACACTTAATCACAGAGTCAGGAGTTTAGAAAAACATGGGCATCACCTCTGCCCAAGCATTAAAACAAACATCTCCTGGCCAGTGCTAAAAAGTTTCTTTGAGGCTCTATTTCTTAGAAACAGCTACCAAAGAGAGCTGCGTACAAACAAACAGCAGCTCTGCTCTAAGACATGAGATAGACTGAAATTGTGTAGTTTATCTGGGGATGACACTACTCAGGCCTGTCTTTTACTCTTCACAATTTTGACAGCATAAAAAGTATAGGGAAATATGTACCCAAGTTTTATTGGTACAAAAAGCAGGCTTCGATTTATGGGGTTTTTCACGCACTTATATACAATCCACTCATTAGTAAGCACACCAGGCAATATCTTATTGGGCGGCAAGTAAAAGTTACATTTGCTTATCCCATCCCTTCTGCAATTACTGCTGTTTCTAACTGTGGCACCTTGTTATTGTAACACAGCTGGATTAAAGGACATGCTATCTTTACCTTTCCCGTGAGAACCTTAGTTGAATCAGCATAGCTCCTTCATGCCCTTTGTCACATAGCCATTCTCCCACAATAATATTGAAGTTCGATGCTATTTATTACAATAAATGGGGAAAAACAGAGGCATAGAGTAGCTCTGCAGAACAGGACTTAGGGGTACTGGTGGATGAAAAGCTGGACACGAGTCAACAGTGCATCACAGTAGTCCAGGAGACCAACTGTATCCTGGGCTCCATCAGAGAAGCCATGGTCAGCAGATTGAGAGAGGCGATTCTGCCTCTACTCTGCTCTGGAGACTCCACCTGAAGGACTATGTCCAGCTCTGGAGCCTACAAGAAAACTGAGGAGGAACTGTTTGCATAGAGAATTAGGATGAGGGGCAGTAGTTTTAAACTAGAGCGGGGCAGGTTTAGATTAAACATCAGGAGGATGTTCTTCACTATGAAAGTGGTGAGACACACCGGCACTGCGTCGTCTGCAGACGTCATCGCCAGAGATACTCAAGGCCAGGTTTTATGAGGCCCTGAGCAACCTCATAAAGTGCAAGATGTCCCTGCTGACCGCAGGGGGCTGGACTAGATGGTCTTTAAATGTCCCTTCCAACTCAACACTTTCTTTGGGTCTAGGATTCCGTGCAGATCCTCAAAAAACCCCTTAGATGAGTTGGAAAGCACTTCACATCTCTAAACAATAGCATGAAAGACACTTTACATTCTGCTTTGTGCGTACATCAGAAAGGACACACAATATTACAACAAATTAATTGGACAATGCATGGAACAGATCCCTACCCACAGCCACTGCAGTTAAAAGTACGTCAGATTTTCCACCAGCTTTTTTTTTTTTTTCTTTTTAACCAAGAATAAAGCACTGAAGCACAGTCAACTTTCTTTTTAAATTTAGAAATACTTTCTGGAAGTCTGAGCACTGTGCGTTTCATCACTAAACTGAGGACCAAAGACTCCTCTTAAGTTTGAAATAAGGGAACCAACACACAAAAAAGTTTTGCTGACTTCTACAAGTTGGAAAAGCTACTGTTGATACATAATTAGCCAATAAAAAAAGACTTTGATTAGGTACATGAAGTTCTTTACAAGCTACAACTGTGTGTGCTTTATAAGTTAATTTAGCAGTAAGTGAAATTTAATCTGTTCATCAACCTGATACCTGCAATTTCTTGAAGTCCAGAAGAATTTCAAAGAATCACAGAGTTGCAAGGGACTTTCAAAGGCCATCTTGTCCAACAGTGAGCACCCCACAGTGAGCAAGGACATCTTGCACTAGATCAGGCCTGGCCTATGACTACCTCCAGGGATGGTGCTTCCACTACCTCTTAAGGCAACCTGTACCACTGACCCAACACCCTCATGGTGAAGAACTCATTCCTGATGCCTGCCCTGCTCTAGTTTAAAACTGTTGTCCCTCATCCTATCCCTACATGTTCTGGTAAATTGTCCCTCCCCAGCTTTCCATAGGACCCCTGAGGTACTGGGAGGCCACTACGAGGTCTCCCTAGAGCCTTCTTGAGGCTGAATAGCCCCAATTCTCTCTGCTCACAGGAGCATTGCTCCACCCCCCAATCATCCTCATGGCCTACTCCAGATCCTCTGGAATAAGTCCATGTCCTTCTTGTACTGAGGGCTCCAGAGCTGGATGCAGTACTCCAGGTAAGGTCTCACAAGAGCTGAGCAGGGGGACAGAATTACTTCTTTTAATGTGTAGAGGGTTGTTTTTTGAAATAGAACAATCTTTCCCTCGTGCTGTGTTCAAAGTAGGTAGAAGAACAGAGCATCACACTTTCTCTTAAAGCATTTAACTCCCTTTCCCACTCTTCTTCGAAAGAGAGGAAGACCAGAGGTGACAGCAGGGCAGGAGAGGGTGTACAAATTGTGAAAGCAGTACTTTTCCTGGAAGTCCAGAAGGTCTGTGCTCTTTCAATATACATTACAACACACTAGAGTATGTATGAGTAAACCACAATTCAGCAAACACAACAAGCATCAAGACTAAGTAAAAATCACTGTACAAAACTCCACGTAACTGAAGAATCAGTAAACCCACCACTGCTTAAAGAAAGCACTTTGCTTTTCATTTAGCAAATACTTCAGTTAGCACAGAATCATAGAATCACCTTGGTTGGAAGGGATCTTTCAGGCCACTGAGTCCAAACATCAATCCAACTCTGAAAAGAATCACCTCTAAACCATGTCTCTAGCTCTGTGTCTGCCTGTCTCTTAAACACCTTCAGGGATGGTGCCTCAACTGCCTCCCTGGGCAGCTTCTTCCAATGCTTCCAGGGTAAAAATTTTTCCTAATGTCTAGTTCGACCCTCTCTTGGCACAACTTGAGGCTGTTTCTTTTTGTCCTATTACCTGTTTCTAAAGGGAAGAGACCAACCCCCACCTCTACAACCTCCTTTCAAGACCAGGAAAGTCTACCCTCAGGCTCCTTTCCTCCAGGCTGAACACCCCCAGCTCCCTCCACTATTCCTTCTTGTCCTGATCTCTCATAAGCACAGTTTTCTTTCTCTGGAAAGGGCAAAGCTTGATTAACATGAATGACAACATCATTTATCTTTCTATCAAATACAACCTCATAATTAAATCACCTTAAGATACACAGCTGGTTGAAACAACACAGTCCAATGCAGTCATTTTCTACCTTCACAAAATGTATTGGTCACCAGGAGGACAGCAGTAAAATTAAATTCCACAATGGGAAAATGTTGACATTTCTAGCACCCTAAGAAAGGCATGAGCTCAACTTTCCCTGCAACACACTACAGGACTGAAGAGTCCTAAAGAAAATCAACACTCAATAATAGTCTTTTCAGAGCTAGGATGATGGTTGGACTTGACAACCTGAAAGTTCACTTGACAACCTAGTTGATTCTATGATTCTAAATAGATGTTAAAAATAAGTCATGTGCACTGGAAAACAAGAAAGACTTTGAAGCTTAGACAGTCTGTTAACAATTTTAAAGAGTAAACTTACAACTAAATAACAGGGAGAAAATAACCTTTGTTTCACCAGTTTGACAGTTCAAAGATATTTCTTGTGCAAGGAAAAGATTCTATTACACAGGCAAAGCCCTAACTCCCTCCACAGTGACACTCTTTCAGAGTGCTTCAACAACAAATGAAAACCTTGAGAGGTAAAGACAAGTCAGATACTGTCTCAAAGAGTAAAAAGAGAATCCATAGTGTGAGAATTTCAGAATTTATAAGTATATGATACCAAGCAGGTTTGTGCAAGCTTTAATCAATTCTTTAAACTGAACGACAGTTCCATTATGCTGCTTTGACATTTTTTATTTCTTTCTAGAGAAACTTTCCAAAATGCAGCAGCATCAAACTGCTTTTTCTTTAAAATATAAATTAGTTGCAATGTTTGGGGTTCTTTTAAACCAGACTAGGACATGTTTAGATTAGAATTTAGGAAGAAGCTCTTCCCCATAAGGGTGGAGAGGCACTGGAAGAGGTTGCCCCAGAGAGATGGGGGAAACCCCATTCCTGGAGACATTCAAGGCAAGGATTGATGAAAGTCTGAGCAACCTGATCTAGTGCAGGATATCCCTGCTCACTGCAGGGAGGTTGGGCTAGACGGCCTTTGAAAGTCTCATCCAACTCTATGATTCCATGAAATAAATGTTTTATTTTCAGAGTTTTTATTTTTCATTTCCTTGAAGGCAAGAAAAAAGCGCATGGGAACAACGTTTCAGCAAATTCAACAAGTCAAAAACTCAATAAGTACTTGGGGAAAAGGAACAGGGATCAGAGGTTTGCTGACCATGAAAATTATGATTTCCATGATCTCCTCCTCTAGTATAAAAAAACATCTTGCTCACAATGTAATGGCGTGTTTGAACAAAGCTTCCCCATTCGGCAGGAGTTTTTTGAAGTGAGTCAGATGCAGCCTCCTAACTCCCTTTAGACTGTTTCCAGAAAAAGAATTTAAGATTAAAATAGCAAACCCTTTGGCACATTGAGAGATTTACGTGCTGGCGAGTGGCCAGAGCCACCAGCACCTTCAGTAAGGGTTGGCTGCAGCATCCAGTCTGGCAAAGGGGACCTGAAAGAGTCAAGTGGTGGCTTGTGAGCATCAGCAACGTGTGGAGAAGTAAAGGGCGGCAAGATCTAAGCTAGAGGAGACATGAACGGAGTGTCTANACGGCCTTTGAAAGTCTCATCCAACTCTATGATTCCATGAAATAAATGTTTTATTTTCAGAGTTTTTATTTTTCATTTCCTTGAAGGCAAGAAAAAAGCGCATGGGAACAACGTTTCAGCAAATTCAACAAGTCAAAAACTCAATAAGTACTTGGGGAAAAGGAACAGGGATCAGAGGTTTGCTGACCATGAAAATTATGATTTCCATGATCTCCTCCTCTAGTATAAAAAAACATCTTGCTCACAATGTAATGGCGTGTTTGAACAAAGCTTCCCCATTCGGCAGGAGTTTTTTGAAGTGAGTCAGATGCAGCCTCCTAACTCCCTTTAGACTGTTTCCAGAAAAAGAATTTAAGATTAAAATAGCAAACCCTTTGGCACATTGAGAGATTTACGTGCTGGCAAGTGGCCAGAGCCACCAGCACCTTCAGTAAGGGTTGGCTGCAGCATCCAGTCTGGCAAAGGGGACCTGAAAGAGTCAAGTGGTGGCTTGTGAGCATCAGCAACGTGTGGAGAAGTAAAGGGCGGCAAGATCTAAGCTAGAGGAGACATGAACGGAGTGTCTAAGCAGTGACAAGGATGTGCTGACAGACATGTAGAAGCTGGAGCTCTCAGGCATTCACAGCCCAGTGAACGGTTGCAAACCACACTTCTTGCTTGCTCCTCGGCACAAGATTTCAGCATACATTAATTTTACAGTTAATCACAGAATTGTAAGAGCTGGAAGGCACCTTCCATGGTCATCTAGTCCAGCCCCTTGCAGTGAGCAGGGACATCCTGCACTAGAACAGCTTGCTCATCAAGCATGTCCATGAATATCTCCAGGGATGGGGTCTACACCACCACTCTGGGCAAGCAATGTCTCACCAACCTTACGGGGAAGAACTTCCTCCTGATGTCTAAGCTAAACCTGCACTACCCTAGTTTTTGATAGACAGCCCCTCCCCAGCTTTACTGTAGGCACCTTCAGGTACTGGTGAGCTGCTGCAAGGTCTCTCTGGAGCCTCCTCTTCTCCAGGCTGAACAGCCTGAACTCTCTCAGCCTGTCCTCAAGGCAGAGGTGCTTCAGTCCCCTTATCATCCTTGTCACCCTCCTCTGGACCCTCTCCAACAGGTCCACGTTATCAGATTAACCTATGGAAGGGAACTTTCTTTTACTGGCAGCTCACAAACTGCACGTAGCTCTACACGAGACAACCAAGCATCTTGCTGGCAGTCCCTGTTTCCAGAAAGGTTCACAGTACTGCCACACTCTCTTAAAAAGCTCTGCCTTGCCCATCTGGCGTAGAGCAGGAAGCCATGAGGACCTCTAAGACACTGCTGGGCTGCTAAGGCTCTCTCTCTGTGGATGATTTCACAGGAAGGAAATGGAGCACCTCAACAAGAACAGCTTGCAGCCTGTACCCCAGAGCAGACACCGTCACTGCCCAGCTCTGCACGGGGGGAAAAGGGCTGAGCCACAGAGATAAACTCGGAAGTAAACAAGAGAGAAGATGAGCTCGTCTGGAGGGAGCAGAACAGCAGGAGCCTGACACACTGGTAGCAACCTAACACTCAGCAGAAGTAGAGTGGTTGATCTATCGAGAGCCTGAGGTTGTCCCCGTAAGGGAGTAACACCCTTACACACTGAACATGGGTTCTTGATGGTAAACAGCAAGCCACTAACACTGGTGCGCCTGAACTCTCTCCATTCCAAGTGCAGTAGGATAGACAGAGAACAAACAAAGGAAGGCAGAGATACACACACATGTAAAACTGCTCTCAGTTTTACTGGCAATATTTTCAGTCATTTAGCTCCTTACACATAGCTTTGAAAAAGATATATCAATAGATGGAGACCTCCAACAGCCTTAGGAACAACAGGACCATCTGAGCATCACAAATACCTGTAAACTGAAAGTATTCCTGTCCCTGAGTATGAGAACCTGACACTAGAAGTCACCAAATTATTATATCAATAGTTATTGATTCAATTGATAACAGCTATTGGTATTGAAATGCAAAAAATATGTTACACGTGAAATCAAAATCTTGAACATCAGCCTGGATTCACACAGCCACAGAGACCTATCTTCCTAGTAAAAGCCTTCATGCACTGTAGAAAGAAAAAAAGCTAGAAAATACAAACAGAGGAGCCGTACTTTAGGAGGAAAACAATCACCCAGGGTTTCTTGATTCTTGTCCCTTTCAAGAGAATCAAATCAAAGAAAAGGAAGAAGCCAGCACCTAACAGTGGATATTAACTGCTCTTAGGGCAGAAGCACTCATAAAAGTAGCAGTAACAGACATCTCAGCTACAGGTCCTTTATTTCACTACACTAATCTTGACTAGATAATCACTCTAAACCTAAAGATTTTACACAAAACTGTTGAAAACAGTAACATTAAAAAAGGTTCTGTTTATTTTGAAACTTCTCTGTAGGAAAAGTAGATACTAGTCACCCAGAAATCATAGTTTCTGGATAAGAAAAGTATCCTTCCCACAGAAACCGCTTAATAGTAAAAGGGAAAAGCACTACTGCCTTAACTGTACAAACTCTCACAAGTACTAACATTCCTTTACCCTAAATAACATCAAAAGTCCCCGAGCGAGCCGGCAACCTCCCTCCTCTCTACATTCGCCTTTTCGTGGCTCCCAGATTTCATTACACAAGACACCTGAGGAAGCCGACAACTTCTCCCGCCCGTGCCCGAGGTGTGGGTAAGGCTTTACCTTCAGCTAAAAACAACCCCAAACTAGGATCAACTCTTGCCCTGACTGAGGGGCAGCCCCGGTCGCAGCGGCCTCAATTCCCGGGTATCCCGAGGAGGCTGCGAGGACGAGGGGGAAGGGAGGAAATGGAGACCCCGGTCGGTGCCGCGCTGCCAGCAGGAGGCCGAGCTGGCAGGAACAGCCAAGCGGCGGCATGGGAGGGAAGGCGGCACGTAGCAACACAGCCGAGGGGACGAGGTCGGACCGGGGAGCGTGTGCGGAGGACGGGGGGGTGAGGGGGAAATCTCCGCCATCTCAACCGCGAGGAAAACCCCTCGCCCAGGAGAGGGGAGCAGCCCCCTCGCGTCACACTCCCCCTCCCTTCCCCACCTCGCCGTCCCCTCAGGCTGGGGAGAAGAGGGCAAGGGGAACCCTCCCCTCTAAGGGGCCTCCGGACACGCAGGCTGGCTCGCCCGAGCGGCGGCGGCCTGACCCCTCCTTCCCCCGTGAGGGCGGCCGGCGGCGGCCTCGGCGGCTCCAGCCAGGCCCAGGCCGTGGCGGGAGGAGGAGGAGGACGGGGGGTCCGTGTCCGCCTCCCGCGCTGACAGACCGCGTGCGCCAGCGGTCACCTCACTCACGGACACCCCGCTCCTCACAGACACCCCTTTCCCTCACACACCACCCTCCCCTCAACACGGGGCCGCCCGCGTCCCACTCCGCCGCCCCCGAGGGAGGAAGAGAAACTCGTTCCAGCGGGCGACCTCCTCCTCCCGCCGAAGGAGTGGGGAGAGGGTGAAAAAGCGGCCGAAACCTCACCGGGTCCGGCGGAGGTGGCTCCCGGGGACATGTCTCCGTG
>VZTY01025124.1:0-13812 GCA_013400935.1 Turnix velox | reverse complement strand
GGTCACGTGGTGCCGCCGGCGGCCGCCAATCACCGCCGCGGGGACGTTCCCGCGCGGCCCGTTGCTAGGCGCGGCCGTGCCTGCGTGGCGATCGCTCGGGCCGGGCCCCGGGGCCGCCGGTCGCCGGAAGAACGAGCGTCCTGCTGCCCAGCTCACCCACTGGCATTCTGTGCCAGGCATCCCGTCCCCGGAACTCTGATCCAAACCGGGTGCCCTCAGCCCGCAACGGCTCCCGGCGTGCGNAACGGCTCCCGGTGTGCGGCCGATGGTGACCAGTAGGTGGAGCTGCCAGACCGGCGTTCGCTCGGTTCGCGCATTTCCCGAGCGCTCGCTCAGCTTCCGCCGGGGCCTCGACGAGTGGGTCGTGCTGTGTCTCTGCTGTCCCGGGCTGCCGGCAGAGAGCTAAGCTCGGAAGCCTCCCGCAGTTACTGCTTGCCCCCCACGGCTCCTGTGGCCCTGGGCTGTGGCTCTTCCAGCGGCGAAGGTCCCCGCTGCTTCGGTGAGCTGTGCTGACACCGGGCACTGCCACTCTGGCCAGGGACCCCGCCGGGACAGTGCCCAGACAGAGGGGTGGATGTCTGCAGGGGGATGATCTCCGGGTTGTTCTCTCCAGCTCTCGGGGCAGAGGCTGTGTCCACAGCCTTAAAACTTTCCCTTGCCCCTGGGTTCCCTGGAGCTGCTAGAGCTCCCTTTGCCATGCAGCTTCCCAACCCACTCTGTACCTTTTTAACTAAGGCTGGAAGAAGAAAGAAGTTCAAGTGGAAGAAAGAAGTTTACAGCACATGAAAGAGGAGACTGACCTCTTGGGAAGAGTGCAAGAGCACTGTCTGAGCCAGCAGGATGCAACAAACAAAGCCAAGGTCTCCTTGGAATTAAACCTGGATGTCAAGGTCAATGGGAAGGGTTTCTTCAATCAGGGGCAAATGGAAAGTAGAGAAAATGTAGGTCCACTGATGCATGAGAGGAGCCACGGTGATATGGAGAGGTCAGAGCTACTAATAGTGCCTTTCCTTCAGTCTTTCTGGCTCAGGTGGGTCCCCAGGAATCCCAATCTTTGGAGTCTGGACAAAGGAAGACCTTACTTTGATTGAGGAGGATCAATAAAGATCAGTTAAGTGCAATGGATATCTGTAAGTTCACAGGTCCTAATGGGTTACTCCTCAGAGGTGTCATAAATCATTGCTGGGTCATTCTCCATCATCTTCAAAAGGTCCTGAGGACTGTAGGAAAGCCATTGTCACTGCAGTCTTCAAAAAGGCCAAGAAACTACAGGCCATTCAGCCTCACCTCCATCCCTGAAAGATGATGGAACAACTCGTTAAGGTCATTCTCTCAAAGCAGGTGGGGGAAAAGAAAGCTATTAGAAGTAGTCAGCATGGATTCACCAAGGGAAAATAATGTCTGGTTAATCTAAGATTAGCCTTCTAAGATGAGGCCAGTCTTTTTTCAGTGGTACCCAGTGACACAATATAAGTTAACAGGCACAGACTTGAGCATATGAAGTTCCATGTAAGCACAAGGAGGAACTTCTCTAAGTATGGGAACAGGCTGCTCAGAGATGTGGTGGAGTCTCTGTCTCTGGAGACATTCAGAGCACCCTTGCTCTTTCAAGGGGCTTGGAATAAAAGATCTCCACAAGTCCCTTCCAATTGCTTTGTGCTTCAGGGCTATGAGGGCTGCTCAGAGCAGGCTTTGGCACAGGGATGTCTGCTCTGGAGCCTGGGATGACCTGTGGAATGGGGGAACTGCCCCCAAGGGTGACTTTGGTGCAGGCTCAGGCTGGTGGGGGGAGACAAGGGCCTGCAAAGCAGGTGCAGGCAATGCAAGGAAGGAGTTTGACAAAGAGGCTGATGGAGATGTGGTTCAAGCCTGGCTGGGCTGGCCATGAGGAGGTCTCAGAGGAATGAGAGGTCCCACAGAAGCATGGCCATACAAGAGGAGAGAGCCTGGCCAGAGCTGGCACAAGGCAGAGTGGGGCCAGAGGATGCTCATCCAGTCTCTGAACCCACGGATGCTGGACATTTGGGGTTTGTGGCAGGAAAGAGGAAGGAAGTGGTTGATGCTGAAGCCTTGTTTCTCTGCAAGGAGCAGAGACCTGGGCAGGGGCCTGCACAGCCCCTGGCACTGTGGTGGCATTTGGGCTGCCTGTCCGTGCACACAGAGGGATGAAGATGGGTGAGCCCCAGCAGGGCAGGTCTCATGCCAGTGTTGCTGGTCTGCAGTGGCACAGCTGGCCCAAATGCCAAATGTCCTTACTGTAGGATTCATCCCCATGTCTGACAGGCTCTGTCAGTGATACTTGGCTACAGGGGCTTGGAGTGCTGCAGCATCACCTGGGCTCAGCAACCCCATTATGTCCCACAGGTAGGGCTGCTGACCTGCCTAATCTTGGTGTGGTCTCAGGGGCTCTATCACCCACTGTCCCAGTGTGTGTAGGGGTGCAGTGCAGTTGGGTGGTTTCCTGCAGCACCCATCTGCACGTTGAGGAAGTGGATGTTTGCACAAGCCGGTGGGATACACGTGACCTGGGGAGTGTGACAGGAGGAACCAGCAGCCATCCCACATAGCACCCCAATTCCCTGCAGCACAGCCAGCCATGGCTCCATGGCTGCCCACCAAGGAGGAGAAGTATGGTGTGGGTGAGTGGTTGAGCAGCCACTGGCACTGCTAGGCTCGTTGGCTTGGCAGAGGGGTGCAGGGCTGGTGGGACAGGGTACATGTGGTCGGGCTAACACTGCTGTTGTAGTGGCTCTGTGGCAGTGGGCTGGAGAGGGGTAGGCCATAGCAGCTGGGTGATGGCATGGGTCTGCAGGGTGAGCACTGGTGGCAGAGCTGGGCTCAGTGGAGCTGTTGGTGGTGATGCTCAGAGGTGTGAGATGGGTGAGGGGTCCCTGCCATCCTGGTACTGGGTGGCCTGGGGGATGCAGGAATGGGCTGGGTGGGATGATGGTGGAGTGACCAGGTGGAGGGATGCTGGTGACATCTGTGCATGCTGAGCTGAGCACGGCTGATGCTGGGTGGGAGTGAGGAGCTGTGGGTCTGAGCAGGGCCAGCAGGGTGGCAGCAGAGGGGCTGAGTGTTTCCGAAGTTTGGAACAGGATCCTCCTGTCTGAGTTAGTGATCTGGGCTCGGTTTGGCCCTTGAAGAACAGAACTCTCCCCCCAAAGGGTGGTTAGTTTGTTAACAGGAGATTGTTAGCTCATGCATGACCTGCTCTCAAGGGGGTGTCCAGTGAGTCCAGAGCCACCACTTTAATTTGCCCCTAGTCCCAGGTGGAGCTTTGCTCCCATCCTCTGCGCTGGTCTTGGCAAAGCCCTGGGCAGCCCAGTTCCTTGCACCATCCCCCAATCTCTGTGGGAGCATACACACTCTGTGCTGGTTCTTGAAGCTCTGCACCTCTTCCCATTTCTGGACAGGGCTGTTTCCCTTTCCCATGCACTGCCAGTAACACCCAGAACCAGTGTTTTGCAGTATGGGTTGGCTGGTTGTCTGGGGCTGGTGATGGGCACAGGCAGTGTCCTAGCAGGGACACTCCCAGGTGCTGTCATGTTTGCATGAGACTTATCTCCTGGTGCAGAGTGTGGCCAGTCCTGTGGCCAAGCCAGGACTGCCTCTACCAGACAGAGCTGTCTCTGTCACTAGGACCAGAAATAGCAGCAGGACTAACCACAGCCTGTCCTGGTGCAGCCCACGCTGCAGCAGGAAGTAGCTGCTGCACAGTGAGCTACTGTGCTCCCACTGCCCTGCTGCCCTTGTTGCTGCTCTGTTCCCCTGCCACCAGATCCTGCTGTCCCCAGACCTGTGTGGTCTTGAGCTGGGAGGGCACAGGAGGGCACAGTAAGAGCAGCACTGCTGCTCCAGGCAGGGCCTTGGTGGGCACATACCTCCCTGTGCCACATGCCATGGGAACAGAACTTGAGTTGCTGGTGGTAGACAGCTTGATGAGGACAGTGCCTGGCACGAGACTGCCATGTGCTGGAGGAATGGGGATTGATGGCTCCTGATGGTGCCTGTTGCCATGCAGGCTTGTGCTGCAAGTCTCCTGGGGTCTGGACTCCCTTTCCTGACTCTGCCCCACTGTGGCTGGTGCTGCTGTGCCTTGCACTGCACATCCTCAGGGGTCCCATGCTGTTAGTGTTGGGCTGGAACTCTGCATTGTCTCTTGGGGATGGGTGATGCCAATTGGAGTTGCTCTCTACAGTGTGGAGAGGCCAGCCACAGGGCATGCCTTTCAGAGGGGGTACACAGGGCCCTAGGTAGGATCTAGGTGAGGGACCCCTGCTCATAGCTCCTGGCCCCTCTCTCCGCAGCCCTGTGGAACTTCCCGTGCACCAGAGAACATCACCTTCCACTGCAGATTGGGGAGACAGTGCACATCCTGCAGGCCTCCGAGGGTAAGGGAGTCCAGCAGCTGTGGCCAGGTCCTACCGGGGACAGGCTGGCTGGTACTGAGATGGACCCTAACATAGGTCCTCCTGCATTCTCTCTTGGCTGTGCTGCCTGTGAGCAACCAGCCCTGCTCTGCCACGGGCAGCAGCCCATGCCATGGCTCCCTGAGTTCAGCTGATGGTGTTTCCTTCTATTCCTCTTGCAGGCTGGTACCGGGGATACTCACTCAGAAACAGGGCTGCTTGGGTAGGTGAGGGGCTGCTGGGGAGTGTACAGCTATGGCCAGTGGCTCACCCTGTCCCTGCTAGAGCTGTAGCATTGCCAGGATGGGATCCTCTGCTGGACCTTTGGTCCTGGAGTGGAGGCTCCCAGTGGGGGTTATCTCCTGCCTGGCCCATGTGCTGACAGCTCTGGCTTCCCTAGGGCATCTTCCCGGCCTCGCTCATCCACCTGAAGGGTGCTGTAGTGGAGTGCAGGGGGTAGGTACCAAGGATGGGCATTAGTGGGTTGGCCCCATCCACCTGCCCAGCGTGGGGGCCCACACAGTGCTGTAGGGCTCCAGGGCTCCCTGTGCCTCTCCCCAGGGCAGAGGAGAGCGTGGTCCCCACAGAAATACCCATGGTGCAGGAGATCACCACCACGCTGCGGGAGTGGGCCACCATCTGGAAGCAGCTCTATGTGGTGAGACCTGGGGGCTGGGAGTGCAGGGGTCCACAGCTAGTGGAGGCACATGCAGTAACCCTGTGATGGTGCTCACAGGCAGGGCAGACAGAGCGGTACCTGCAGGTGAAGCAGATGATGTACGAGCTGATGGAGCGACGCTCGCAGCTGCTCTCAGGGACACTGCCCAGGGACGAGCTCCTACAGCTCAAGAAAGAGGTGACCGGCAAGATCGACTACGGCAACAAGTGAGAGTGGGGATGGAGCTTGGGGGGCATCTGATCTTGCCCCAGACACAGGCTGCATGATGCCAAGGGACACTTGACCCCTCTGCTGCAGTGTCCCTGGGGCACTTTATGTCCCTTCTGTCCCGGCTGTCTGTCCCCTGGTGGTTAGGCACAGTGGGTGTGCTCGTGGTGTACAAGCTGCATAGCCAAAGGCTGTCACTTCCAAGCCCTGGCTGGGCAGGAGAACATCCCTGGTGCTGCCTGGCTCTTATCCTCCTGCCAGGACTTAATTGGGATCTACCCTATGCCTTGCACTCCCAGAATCTATGACAGCCCATTGCAAGGCCAACATCCCAATGGGATGTCTTGGGTCCTGTCTCACCCCATCCTGGCCTCCTCAGGATCCTTGCACTGGACATGGTGGTGCGTGATGAGGATGAAAACATCCTGGACCCTGACAGGACCAGCATCATCAGCCTCTTCCAGTCACACAAGAAGGCTGCACAGACCATCACACAGCGCATCCAGGAGGAGATGGTGAGAGCCAGCACTACCTCTGGCACACCAAACCCTCTGTGCTGAGAGCCTGCTGACCCACACATGGCTGTGCCATCCCAGGGTCCATGCCTTGGGGCCAAGCTATGGGTCTGAGCAGCCTTGTACCTCACAGAGCCCACAGCAGAGTGCACTGCGCTGCAGCACCCGCCTGGCAGCTTCAGCCTCCCACAGCCTCTACCTCTGTGTGCGCAACTTTGTCTGCAACATTGGAGAGGAGGCACAGCTCTTCATGGCACTGTACGACCCTGGCGAGCAGCGCATGATCAGGTGGGGCCCCAGCAGTGCACAACCAGTCCTACTGACCCCCTGCCACTGCCTCAGCTGGGTCTTATCCCTCAATCGTGTCCCTGCTGTGTGGGGAAGACCCTGCCTCTTTGTATGAGGATGCCCAGCCCTGATGCCTGGACTGCCCATCCTAGCTGCCTGCCCAGCTCAGCCAGGGCTGGTGTATCTCACCATGTTGTGAGCAACTTGCTGGTAGCCCCAGCCTGGTTGATCCCCCCCACTGAGTTCTGGCTCAGCTGTTCTGGTGCCTGTCCCCCTCTGTGGGCTCCTCACCCCCTTGCCTTCCTCTTGCAGTGAGAACTATGTGATCCGCTGGGCCAGCACAGGTGTCCCCCAGGACATTGAGCTGCTCAACAACCTCAAGGCTGTCTTCACGGTGAGCACAGACCTCTTGGGAGAAGCACTGATGCTGCTTGATCCTCCACTTCTGCAGTGCTGCTTGTACATCTGCTTCTCCCCACTTTCTCTAGTGGTGCCCCCCAACTCCCACAGCTTTTTGGATGCATGCAGCACAATGCATGAGTCCCAGGACCCCTCTGCAGCCCAAGACCCCTTCCAAGCAGCTAAATGCCCCTGCTCCTCACAGCTGCACTCTGTGCTGCTCATTTATTACTTATTATATGCCCCCCAGCCCACCACACAGCTCCTGTATAGACCCCAGTTTTAACACTGAGGTGTTGCCTCCTGTGACTTTGTGTCCCAGATGCAAATTTGCTGGGCTTGTCAGGGTGCCCATGCCACCATCTCCACTGTAGCTGTCACCTGCAGTTGGGCTCAGTGGTTCCTGGCTGAGGGCAGCTCCTGCTGACCCAGCATTTTTCCTGCTGCACCAGCAGAGCTGGGCTGACCCTCCAGACGGCCCAGGAGGAGCTATTGATATGCAGATGAGTTAAGAAAATCAATGCTAATGAGCACCATCAGCACTTCCAGCCCCAGTGGTCCAGCTCCCCTGGCCCACTGTTGGTGCTGGTTGCATGTCTCCATGCATTGTGGTGTGACCCTGTGCTGCAGCTATGCGGGATGCCTCTTGCATGGGGACCCCATGGGACTTGATCCCTGCAAAGTCCCCAGGCCACCCCACTGAGCCCTACATTATGTCAGACCAGCCCTCTCACAGGGTAGTGTGTGCCCCCTTGGCTTTGCTCCCTGGCTTGTGAGTGCATCATGTGGCCATTGGTCTTCACTAGCCCTAATATTGTCCATGTTCTTCATGCCTGGTGCTCCTCAGGATGTGCAGAAACCCAAAGCTCCCTGAGGCAGCAGGGCTGTGTGCCTGCCAGAGTGGGATATAGCAGTAGGGGAACTCCATGGGCACTAAAGGCATAGCTAGAGTGCCAGGTGCAGAGACCCCTCGGTGGCTCTTGCACCCACTGGTTCATCCTCCCACAAAGCCTTGAGCACCCCACAGTCAGTCAGCTGGTGCTGGCAGATGCACATCCCAGCACAGTGCTGCTGGTGCCCAGCTCATGCATCCTTTATCCTCCTCCCAGGACCTGGGCAGCAAAGACCTAAAACGGGAGAAACTTTTCCTGGTGTGCCAGATCATCCGGGTGGGACGCATGGACCTCCGAGAGTCCTACAGCCGCAAGCTCAGCACCGGCCTCCGACGGCCCTTTGGAATCTCAGGTGAGAGCAGGGTCTGCCATGGGTGCTGTGAGAAGACCCTCCAGTGCTGCCCATTGGAAAGGTTCCAGACTTGGCTTATTTTGGTTAAAATTTGCCCTGGAACTCTGAGGTCACCTGTGCTGACTGTCTGGTTGGTGGCAGTGTCCCTGCTGTGTGCTGCACCCCAGAAGCACACCACTGGAGGGGACACTGG
Source organism: Turnix velox (assembly GCA_013400935.1). Lineage (NCBI taxonomy): Eukaryota > Metazoa > Chordata > Aves > Charadriiformes > Turnicidae > Turnix > Turnix velox. Next base: position 5,874 of record VZTY01025124.1, on the reverse strand, counting down.
GTGCATGTTGTGAACGCTGAGCAGCTGTATCTGCCATAGAGTGGCTGGAGAAGCTCGGGTTGAGGAGGGGAGAGCCTGAGGGATGGGCTGTGCTCCAGTGTGAGAGCATTCTCTATGTTGGAGGCTGATGCTAGTGCTGCTGCTGACCCCCCCGGAAGCATTTCACATGGGTGAGCTTTGTGGGCATGACAGGTCTCACATCCATGTTGGCAGCATGTCCATCAGCCATGGAGCTGTGTGTGCATGGGTATTCTTCCTGCTGAGAGCCCTGTGCAGACTGGTGCTGTCTGGTGTGGTTTGCAGAGGGATCTCCCTGTGGAGCCCTGGTTGGAGCACAGCAAAATCAGTGCTGGGAGCATTGATAAAGTGGTGGCTGTGGGATGGGACAAGACTATCCTTCAGGTCCTGGGAGAATTTGGGCAAGGGGGGATCTGGCACAGGGGGCTGAGACTGCCAGCACCTGTGTCAGCCAGCCCATGCTGCCTCCTCTGTGCTGCTGCAGTGATGGACATCACAGACATCACCCAGGGGAAGTGTGAGAGCAATGAGGACAAGCAGTACTTCATCCCTGTGCATCTGTGAGTCCTTGCAGGTCTGGGCAGTGGGCAGGGGGGCAGTGGGCAGGGAGAGAAGTGACCTGTGGGTCAGACAGGCATCAGGACAGTGGTTGTGAGGGGGCAAGAGGTGCCAGGATCAAAAAGAAAAGATTTTTCTATTAAATGTGGTTTTGCAAAAGAGCCATAGATCCTTGGGACACAATGCCATCAGGACCTCAGTGAGGTTATCAAAGAGGTATTTCTGTGGGCAGTAATGTACTCAGAGATACTAAAGCCCCCACTGGATCTCAACCTCTCATCCCTTTAAGGGCACGTGCTTGATTAGGATCTCAGGTTGGAGCTACATGATCCTTGAGGTCCCTTCCAACCTGGGTCATTCTGTGATTCCGTGTGAGTGCCATTCTGCATCTCAGTTCTGGCAGGGTGGAAACTGGGAAGCTGGAGAGTGGCAGAAGGATCTGGGCTGCTGTCCACTTTGCTAGTGGTGGTGCCTGACCACGAGGAGCAGCCATGAGGGTTTCCTTATGCACATCTGTCCAGGAGCTCCTCTGAATTGCCCTGCTCTTGTGTTTGCAGGGCTGCTGCTGACAATGATTTTCTTCACAACATGATCAGGAAAGTGGTGGAAGGGAAGGACATCAACCACAAGGGTCAAGGTAGACCCCCCACCTGTTCCCTGTTCTGCATGACCACTCTATGCTGTGATATGCAGTAGGGGAGAGGGTGAGATCCCTCCTCAGCTCATCCAGCATTTCCCTGTGGCTGCTGGTTGTGCTTGGGGACCAGGGCTGCTCCTCTGAGGAGCAGTCCCCCTGAACACCTCCTCACAAGCTCTGTGTACTTGCTCCAGTCCCTTGCTAGCCCTGGGCTTCTTCCTGCAACGAGGGTTTGGGGTGCAAATTGTCCCAATAATTGGGATTGGAGCTGTATGAGACTGCTGGAAGTGACTTCTCATCCAAACACATCAGGGCACTAGGCACAGACAGAAGCAGTTGCTTCCATGGGAGCTGTGCATCACCAGCAGCTTTGCCTAGCATGGCACAGCTCAGACTGAGCTGGTGTGGGACATGGTTCCATGCTCTGTCTCGGCAGGGTTCTGGGTGTCTCTGAAGATGCTCTGGGGAGACCTGAGCCAAGTACGGAAGGACCATCCACATCTTGTGGACCGCAGCACAGTGGTGGCACGCAAACTGGGCTTCCCAGAGGTTATCATGCCAGGCAAGCAGGGTGATGGGCTGGTCCATCCCTAGATGGTCTCTGGGGATCTCTGTGTGGGGTTATGGGGTGCTGTGTTGCAGAGTGGATCCAGTCTCGTTGACAGGGTTGTCCCCTACAGGAGATGTCAGGAACGACATCTACCTGACGCTGGTGCAGGGTGAATTTGACAAGGGGAACAAGAAGACACAGAAGAATGTGGAGGTGACGGTGTGTGTCTGTGATGAATCAGGCAATGTCATGCAGGTATGTGGCAAAAGACTGTTCTATGTCTAACCCTGTGGCTGCCACAGAGAGTCACATGTCTCTTGCTGGATCCTTTAGGAGGCTGCACCATGCTTGGAGGGAATGTTGAAGGCTTTTGCTGCCCTCTGAGTCCAGTTGGGAAAGGACAGTTAGAAAGATGTCCCCACACTGGCTGTATTGTAAGGAGGCACCTGTGCCTGGGGGCTTTGGATGGTGTCTGTCATGGTGTAGATAGGAGACAGCAGCTTGGGTTGGGGCTGGACTGGATTAGCAGGGGATGCAAAATTCTTCAGCCCTTTGAGTTGATTTGATCTGTTACAAGTAGCTGACCATGAAGGATCTTTTCTGCTGCTGCCCTCTCTGCAGAATGTGATTTACCATGGTGCAGGGGACAAACCAGCCAGCGAGTACCGTTCTGTGGTCTACTACCAGCAGCGGCACCAGCGTTGGATGGAGACAGTGAAGGTCTGTACAAGCTGTGGGACACAGGGACTGATGTGACAAAGGAGCCTCACTGAAGCTGCAACTCTCACTCCTTTTGCCCAGCAGGACTGAACTGACACAGGGGAACTGGCTTTTCAGGGGCAAAAGTTCCCTACTCAGGGAGGATGGGAGATGCTGCTGATGTAATGGCTCAACCCCTGGATGGGGACCCACAGCAACCTGCAGCAGATCTTGCAGGAGGGAGTTGAAATCTGCCACCCCTGCTGATGAGCAGTGCTGGATCACCAGCAGTGCTCCTGCATCACTCCTGCATCTCCCTGTAGTTTCATGGATGCACAACTTGAGCCCTGCACAGTCACTTGTGTCTCTAATTCAGCCTGTTAACTGAAAGAAGAACAGTCATGTTTAGACTTAAGTGACTGACAGTGCAGCACAGCCTTTTCCCAAGCACAGAAGGATCTTGGCTGGCCAGGTTGCTCAGGCCATGCCACCCTGTCCTCACGTGGGCACATTCTCTCTCTCTCAGATTGCTGTTCCCATTGAAGATGTCCACAAGGCCCACCTGAGATTCACCTTCCGTCATCGCTCCTCCAATGACTGTAAGCATCTCTTTTCTTGGTGTCTTCCTCCACTAATATCACCAGTAAGGGCTGTGATGGAGATGAGCTGTCTGCAGCTTAGAAGCTGCAGGAAAGAAGTTCTTTACAGTGAGGGTGGTGAAACACTGGAACAGGTTGCCCAGAGAGGTTGTGGATGCCTCCTCTCTGGTTCAAGACCAGGCTGGACAAGGCACTGAGCAGCCTGATGTAGTGGGAGGTGTCCCTGCCTATGGCAGGGGGGTTGGAACTTGATGATCTTTAAGGTCCCTTCCAACCCAAACTATTCTGTGATTCTATATGACCAGGAGGATGGGCTGCTCCTGGAGCAAGGGTGTTGCTGGTGGTGCCTTTGCAGATCTGGAAACCACACATGATGGGGATACAGTATGGCATGTCCTGTGACTGTGGGCACCTTTCCAGGGCCACAGTGGAGACCTGCAGCTGAGGATGCTGCTTCCTGATCTGGTCCTGTGCAGCTTAGAAACCAAAACCATCTTCTTCCTGCAAGTGCAGGTCTCTGATGGCTGCCTGCCCAGACAACATGTGCTGGCAGCCTGGTAGCTCCTGCAGCTGCCCATCATCTTGTCACTGCTGTCTCTACTCCTGAGAGGGAGTCTCATTGTGGATGGGCTCCAGGAAAGGAAACTGTCCCTTTCCCTGCCTGCAGTGTGTCCTTGAGCTCCCTCTCAACCAACTTCACCTTGCCTCATGTTTGTCTCTGCCAGCCAAAGACAAAAGTGAGCGTATTTTCTCCATGGCTTTTGTGAAGCTGATGCAACCAGATGGCACCACGCTGCATGATGGGGAGCATGACCTGTTTCTGTACAAGGTACGGGGGTTCAGCCAGACCCCACTCCATCGACCAGGAGGATGGGCTCTGCTGGTGTCTGCTTTAGCAGGGCTGGGGTCCCAGTCTCTGCTGGAGCTGCTGTACTGGTACCCAAAGTCCCCTAGAGGGTTTCCATTCCCTCCCTCCTGTCCTCTCTGTCCTTGGTGGTGGGAGCTCCTGCCACGGCTCCCTGCACACAGCATCTCTAATCTTTCTGCCACTCCTTTGCCAATGACAACTTTAGTTTAGGAAAAGGTAACTTAAATGTATCTGACTTGGGAGAGAATGTTCCCACAAAGATATTTACTGCGCTTTACCCAATTTCACCAGCATTTTTCTGCCTAAAACTACTCGTGTTGTTCTTCTGAGAGAGAATAGGAGGAGGGAAAATTCACTATTAATTTTTTAAAAATGCACTCAGCCCTGATGCTGGAGTGTGAAAGTCCCCATGTATGTGCTGCCTTGGGGTCACCTTGGGCTGGCTGTGCTGAGGGTACCAGGAGCTGGTCCCTATTGCAAGGGCAATCTCAGGACTCTCCTTTCGTGTGCCCACACTGCTTTACAATTCCTTTCCAGCAATGGTGGCCTTTGCACATCAACCCCTTGTCTGCTCTGGTATTTAACTGAAGTTTTCTTTAATTTCCCAGCTCTCCCTGAGCTGTCCATGCTTGAGCTGGCAGGACAAGCTCACTCCACTCAGCTGATCTGTCCTGATGCTGCCATTACTGTTCCTCATGATGACTGAGCTCCCACCCACAGGGAGCCCATATCCCCTGCCCAGCTTAGAGACTGGAATAGACCCACTCTTTTCTTCCCCAGCAGCTCCCATGCGTTTGAAATTGTTATTGTGTCCTTCCTTCTTGTCCTTTCTGGGCAAAACCAAATTCTTTAAATGCTTTCTTGGCCTGCAGAGCTGCAGACATGATCCCTGCCTCTCCAGGGGACTGCCCCCTCCATGGCCTATGTGGTGGGAGGAACACCAAGCACTTTTGGGACTCGTTGGTTCAGGCTGGAGCAGCAAGATCAAACCCCATGTACCTTCCTCCAGGCACATTTTCTCCTTAAAGAGCTGTTGCTGCCCTCACTGAACTGTCACATTCACCAGCATCCTCCAGCCCTGAGCAAGTGGAAGCTGGCATGCTCTGCCTCATCTTCTCCCCAGCTGACTCCTGCTCTTCCCAGCAAACACTGGGGCTTGATTCTGAGAGTCCAAAGCTTTTTCTTCTTTTTTATCATGTGAAAGATATACTTTTAGCTCCTCAGACCTCTTGCTCTCATTCAGGTTGAAAAATGTCTGAAATGAAGACAGTTTACCCTACAGGGTTTAGCTGCCCTGTGAGGAAGTGGGGTGCCTTCTGCGAGTCAACTGGATGCTGTGGGGACACTTGGTGGGGAAAAAGTCCAACAACAAACAGTTTTGTGATCTTTGTCTGACCTTCAGCAGGAATAAGTTTATTGTGCAAAGTTCCAGGTGGGGGAAGATAAGTGCCCTGTTGCCAAGCTGTGAGCTTTTTCTTCTTTGAGCAGCAGTGCTGTCATCTGTGAACAGGGGACACAAAGAAATGTGCTGCTATGAGGAGAGATTACAGTGTGCCCACGCAGGCAGGAAACATCCCATTGGGCTGGTGATGGTGATGTCATGGGACTGTGCTGGCCACCTGGTCAGTGCCTGCTGTGTGTCTGTCCCCACAGCAGTGCTCAGGTGTTTTATTCCAGACACCCTGCTGCTGGCCTCAGGCTCCTCTGTGTCCCTGTCCTCCTCCTCTGCTTTTCCACCCACCAGTTCTATTGTCCTCAGTGACTGGAGCCAACTGGGATCTGGTGTCTCTTCCAATTGGTTGTCCCAGCCAAGCACAGGTCCCAGTGGAGTTCCACCAGGAGCAGCTTTGTTGGATGCTCTGTTGAAATCAGTGTCAGGCAACCTGGCTGTACTGTGTGTGCTGGGCTCTGCACTGCAGACAGTGATTCACAGAATCACAGAATC
>VZTY01025123.1:172680-197506 GCA_013400935.1 Turnix velox | reverse complement strand
CTCCCTGCCCATCTCTCCAGCCTACCCACGTCTTACTGGATGGCAGCACAGCTTTCTAACATAGCATCCACTCCTCACAGCTTGGTGCCATCAACAAATTTGCTGATAGTGCACACTAGTTCCTCATCTAAATCATTGATGGGTGATGTGACCTTCATGGTTCTGAGGAACTTGTCCAGCAGTTTGCTTTTTCACTCTCTTTGTCTTCTGCCTTGCTGAAGACACTTCACTGAAGAACCTCTCTCCTCTCACCTGATGGGTGCATTACTAGGATGTTTATCAGGCTGGAAGACACCAAAATTAAGTGTGAAAGGGGAAATTTGGGTGTACATGGGGGAAAAATGCAAGACAGTTTGGCTGGAGATTCTTTAACCCGGTGCAGGAAAAGCTGGATTTTGAAGGCTTCCAGCCATGAAACATTTGTGAAAAGAGGACAGAAGGGAGCAAAGTCAAGCAAGCAACTCTCTTTATAAGCTGTTCAAAATAAGTATTAGTTTATGTCCAAGGCGTTGTTGCTCCATCTTTTTCTCTGGCAAACAGGCACCCGAGAATTGTGGTTTGTCATCTGAAATTCATTGAAAAATTGCCTCAATGTATTGCAGGACTGTTTGCTTCACTCCTGGAAATGCAGCTTTCTATTCCGTGCCATGAAGTGGATCCTGTGCAAACACAAAATCACAGAATCCCAGAGTGTCAGAGACTGGAAGGGACCTCAAAAAATCATCTAGTCCCATTTCAACTGCTGGAGTAGGAACACCCAGGTTATTCAGGAAGGTGTCCAGGTGGGGTTTGAATGTCTCTAAAGAAGGAGACCCCACACGCTCTCTGGGAAATCTGTGTCACTCTTCTCTCACCCTCACCATGACTAAGTTTTGTCTCATATTTCTGTGGAACCTCCTCTGTTCCAGCTTGCACCCATTGTCCTGAGTCCTATTATTGGATAACACTGAGAAGACCCTGGCTCCATCCTCCTGACACTCACCCTTTACATATTTCTAAACATTAATGAGGTCACCTTCCATCCCATCTCTTGATTTCCATACACAGGCACAAGAGATGCAGTTTTCACAATATTTTGGGTCTTTGCAAGGAGAGGAGAGGTGTTTGATCTCCTGCTTTAAGCTGCAGTGCTGTCAGACCAGACTAGCCCTGCAGTTGGACAGCTAGAAAGGGAGGAGGAGTGGAGGCTCATCCATCTGCACCTGGCTGTCTGGACAATGTGCTCCTACCTATGAGCTATCATCCATGTTGATAGTATCTCTTACCCTTCAAGCAAGACCTTTGAAGGTCTCAGTTGCCTTCTGGTTTTGCTGTATTTCTTTATAATGTGGCCTCCAAGGTTAAAGGGATAAATTAAAACATTGGAGCCCTGGGGTCCTGGAGCCCTTCTACTAGGAGGAGAGGCTGAGAAGGATTGGGCTGTGGAGGCTGGAGAAGAGAAGGCTGCACCTGGGGAGACCTCCCAGTGACCTCCTAGTGCTTGAAGTGGCTCCAGGAAAGCTGGGGAGGGGCTGTTTGCCAGGGCATGGAGACACAAGACCAGGGGCAGTGGTTTGAAGCTAGAGCAGAGATATGAGGAAGAAGTTCTTCCCCATGAGGGTAATGATACACTGTTCTAGGGTGGACAGAGAGGTTGGGTACACTGAAGTCCAGGCTTTCTGAGGCTCTGAGCAACCTGATGTAGTGCAGGATGTCCCTGCTGACTGCAGAAGAGTGGACTAGATGACCTTTCAAGATCCCTTCCATCTGAACATATTCTATGATTCTATGAGCCTGAATTGTTTTTCAGTGTGCAGTTAAATGCTGTGATAAGGAAAGGTTATTTGGGTGCTTTGCCTCCTGGCTCTGCAGGTTGCAAAAGCTACATGGTTATAGATTCATGGCTCTGGAGCTAAACAAACTGTGTCTGCATGGAGTTCATCTAAACCTGATGATAAACTCTTTGGGAGGACTAGCCAGGACTGGTTCTGATCCAGTGGTGTGGCTTCTGAGTTGGGCAACCTTTAACAAAGCAGATTCCTAGGTGAGAGTATCCACGACATGCTTACCCTTATACTTTTCCCATGAGCACCCACTTCAGGTCACCACCCCTAGAGCATTCCTCCAGAGAAAGGTTGGTCTGAGCCCCTTCCAGGCTAGGAAGACTTCAGCACACGCATGCAAAAGAGGTTGGAACCTCTGAGATCCGAAAGAGGAGATCAGGGGGTAAAACTCAAGAAAACCTGGGATCGAAATGATGCTCAGCAGTTCGTGATGAGGAAACAGCAGTGTATACAGTGGCAACTCACCCACCTTCTTGACAAATACGGAAAATAGTGAGGGGCACTGTGGATAGAGGTATAAGTATCTCAAAGCATAGATTTTCATTTGCTGGGTCTTCCCAGATGAATGTTGAATAAGGCAAATACCAAGGGAAAAGAGACTCTAAGATTTCTCAAGGCATTAAGAAGCAAATAAATAAAACACTGAAGGAAGAAATATAGCAGAAAGATAACAAGAAATATGCGTGGAAGAACAGGTACTGAACCATTCCCTTTACCCTCATACCCTGTGGGAGATCTAGTTTGTGTCCTGAGATGCCTATACATTTAGTGAAGAGTAAAAAAGGGGGCGGCTAGGATCCCTCATGTGCTTTTAGTGCCATTGTTCTGTACACTGGAAAAAATGTAAGAAAAGTATAGAAATTACAAAAATTGCCAAGTACAGTCATATATAAGGAACTCAGCTCCTCCATCTAGCCTGCTGTGAGCAGAAAGTTGGAGCACAGATTTCCAAACATCCCTCACCACCTTACCTTTCCAGGAATCTGAACTGCTCAGCATCTGCTGCCCAACTCCTGATCTCAGCAACAGATATGGAAATGTGTCTGGAAATGCAAAACAGGATAAAAGTACAACTGGCCTGCTTCAGACATGGCCAGAGCCAGGGTTACAGGGCAAAAAAATTTTAAAAGAGAGTGTCATTGACTGTCAAAATATCCTGTGTTCACAGCACCACACTTGGTTTTGCAAGGTGGGAACTGAAACTGGGGTGCAGATAGGATCAGCCAACTGCTGTTCCTCATGCCAACACTCCATTTCCAAAGACAGCTCTTACAAAGACAAGGTGAGATGTGATCTGGACTGAGGCATTTCCATCTTCACCCAGTTCTGGGAGACTAAAGAGGGAGCTGTGTATACCTCTGTGAAGACCTGGCATCAGCAAAGGTAGCACAGAAGATGTGAAAGGATTTAAGGTGGGATGGAGGAAGGGAATAAAGTGCAAACGATTAGCAGGAGAAGAAAATACATGGTGACAGACCACTCTAGCTGCAGTAACAGGAGGAGATGTGTAGTAGGGAAAGACATCAAGTGCTAAGTCAAGAGATGAGGTGAAGTGGCAAGGAAAAGTGAGATAACTAGAAAGGTATGGAGAGGGAAAGAGCTAATGGCACTTGAGGATAAGAAAAAGTGAAAGCCAAGCAGGGATGATGGGAGTGTGATCAGAGAGGAATGTGGTGAAAGAAAGAGGCAAAGAAAATTGAGGGTGGAGGGACAGCAGAGAACTGGGAAAGGGAGAACACCTGGAGAGCAGGTGAAGAACAGCATAGGTGCTAATGCTGTCCTTTGCTGAGCAAAGACCAGTCTGGCAGAAGGATTGAGAGCCATAAAAAGCAAAAGGCATGGTTCTGACCAGGGGCAGTGTGTGAGAGCAGGAGGCAGAGGCAGCATTTCCCTTCCTTTTAGACAGCACAAGAGGTGAATTATTTTGCACACTGCACTTTCAGAATGATGTAGGTTCATGGCAGATGAAGGGGAAGACAGAGCTCAGAAAGCACACAGCAACACTTTCTGCTTCTGATTGTTACAGTAATGCTAGAAGAAGAAGCCATTGAGGTAGAGGTATGAAGAAAAAGTTGTGGTGATGCAACCCCCTCCATCTTTTTACAGTGCAGGATCAATCCACCTGGTACTGATTTTGCACACCCCTCCACTGTTATCAATAGCATCCCATGCTAGGATTTAATGGTAATGAGGGATATTGGTATCATTCCCATAGATGGTATTTTTACCACCACAGACTGCCCTCTACCTTTTACTCTTCTTGCTGAGTCACTGGTAAACCAAAATTCCTCACCAGTTGGATCTTCAGTGGAGGTGGGTGCATTTTAGGTTTGGTGAAGGTTTAAGTGGTTGTTGCAGTGCTAGTCAGTCAGTGTTAATATGCATTTTGAATTAAGAAACTTTCCTGTTTCCTTTAGTTAACTGCATTCCAGCTGCTGTTCCCACTAGGTAGGGATGCCATTTCCTGAGCATGGATTTTTGCGCAATCCCTTCTGGGGGAAACAGTCCATTTTAGGACCATGCCAGATAAACGGACATCTGACTTGAACAGCTCACTCCTATTTTCTCAACTTGTTTCTTTGCATAGAGCAAGGACAAAAGTCCTTTTTCCCCACTCAGAGTATGTCTGTTCTGGCTCTTTAAATGTAGTAGAGCTAAGCAGTGTAGGTCTTTTTGGAACAGATTACAGTTAAGTACCATCTTCTGCAAAATCCTATTCCGCTATAATAGGATAACAGGGATGGACAGGTCCTAGAGATGGATATGGTTTTAGTTCTTATATTAGGTTTCCCACTGCCACTTCATGTTCTGAGTCCCGTTTCCACAGTTTTCCTTTTTATAGAAGTCAATACAGTGGGAAGGAAATGATTAACGGTTCAGGGGCACGTTTCCTCCTGTACCCTAAAGCACCCATCAGCTTCTATAATTCTTCCCTAGACTGAAACATCTGTGATTGCTCAATTTTATCTAGAGCATCCAGAGAAACTGCTGCAGTTCCAGCAATCCACCAAGTGCCCAGAAGTGTCACTTCTCCACGAGGTCCCTGACATTTTTCAGGGGGAATTTCAACATTTACTACATGCAGAGTTTGTTAAACTGCTGCTGCCACTTCCCTTGCCATTTCAGGGGAGGTTTTTCCAATTAGAATGCCATCTATACATTGATATAGTTAGCCCCTTCGGGGAGCACAGGTGTCTGTGGAAGGTCAGGGAGTACAGCATGAACTATGGTGGGTGAATATTTGTATCCCAGTGGGAACCTATTCAAGGTGTACTGGATACTTTCTCACATAAAGGCAAGTATTACTTTCTCCATCTGTAAGGGGACCAAAACCAGAACATCAAGCAATGCTACCCAAGGATGTGAGGCAGCTTCTACAGTAGCTGTTAGAGTTGCAATGCTGGGGAGTGCAGCTGCTGTTGGCATTTGAGTACTTGTTATCAATTATCAAATGCCATTTCCTTTCAGTTTGGCCAAATCAAGGAATTATACGGGAAATAAGTTCTGAAAATAGTTTGCCACTTCTCTAAATCTGAAACTACTCCTGATACTCTAGGCTGTGTTGCAGCAGAGACCTGGTATTTTGGGTCATTAGTGGTCTTTGATTTGGGAAACACTAGAGCTGTGAGAAATACACATGCTCTGTCAATTTGGTGATTTTTATTAGGGTTAGGATTGTCATTCACTCCAAAAGACTATAAACTACCATCCAGCTGATGCCAAGTCCAGCTATTCAAAGCATTAAAACCTCGGATAGAAATCTTTAACTGCAAAGTAAATAGTTGTCAAATGCTTTTTGCCAGGGAGCCATAAAGCAGCTTTTGCAGTTTGGTATATGATGTTCTCATATCCCCATTAAGTTTAACCTTTTGCCATCCAGGTTGTAAGCCCACCTTGTCATCATCCTGTGATGTAATAACTGAATTTTGTAATGCAATATCAATTTAAAATGTTTTTTGAGGACCAGCAGCTGGAATTAAAATGCATGGGCCATTCTCACTAAGCTATTTATAAGATTCTACTTGCCAGTTGGGCAATCCCAATCACCGTCTGGGCACTATTAGCTTTTTGGTTTTGTACTTTGTAACTGACCACTATGAAGGGAGAAAGAGTTACTTTTCTCTCTAGGATTCAGAATATTTGGATAGTTGCATTTCTGGAATGCTTTGATTAGAGCTAGAATGACACCAGTAGGCTGCCTCTGAATGGCAGCTCTAGGAATTTTTAGCACCAATGTAGGAACTCATTACACAGCTATTATTACAAATACTTCCATAACTCATTTCTTCACTCCTGGTCCTTCAATTGCCAGTCAAAGGATTTTGATTCCAGAGAGCCTTTTTGATGGGATTACCAAATTTGCCTACAAGGAAAAAACTGTGTTTCTCATTTCACTGTGAATTTTGTTCAAACCCATTTCTCATATATACACTAACAATGTCCAGATGGGGACATCCCTGTGACTTGACTCACCTTCTTCATTGACCTCTTAGCCCTCACCTTCTTTCATGGGCTGAATTTAATTTATTAATTCATATTAATTTAAGTACCTGTGGATTTCACCTCTTTCTGCAACAAGGAAAGGGTTGAGAGGCAGGGGCTCTTTTATGGATTGCTTAAACACAGTAGAGATTACGGGTGCTGAGACAGGAACATCAGTGGAGTTAGGCTGATATATGGCTTGAATAAAGGCAGCCTTTGTAAAAGCTATAGGGGGCTCACCTATCTAGCAGAAGTTATCCCCTTTTCAAGACATCCATGACACAAGCTTAATATGCTATTGTGCTGGATAGCTAGTGGGAGCCCTTCAGAGGGCCTCAGTAGCTATAGGCTTCCTTGACATCCAGCAGGGCTCTCTCCCTCAGTTAGAGACACTCTGTATAGTATTTTGCTTACAGCTGTCACAATCTCACAATCTGGCTACCTAAATCAGATGGAGTAGTTTCAGTAGGTTCTTGCCCTTTTCCAGCCCGAGGTCTTGTATTTACTTCTGCTACAATAATTGGTCTGACAGGGAACAGGAGAGGAGCAGGCAGACAGGAGGAATTATCTTTGTTTGAGCCATCATTGTTCCAAGCAGCCAGTCTGTCCCAGTCTTTGGGAGACATGGTTTTTTAAATTTCAACTACTTCGGGGGTACGTGGAGATTGCATTAACATCAACTCAACCCACTCTCCAAGTTTATGTTGTTTTAGTTGAGATTCACTGAACTGTTTTTTGCAGTTGTTCTGTTTTAACTGATGACAGTAGGCTCAGAAGATATGCACCCCTCTGTCTCATCCTCTAAGTCTCGTATTTTTGAAGTTTTGCTCCTCCCTGACGGGCAGCTTCTGAGCACACATATCACAAATTATACCTTTATTCTTTTCAGCCTTGGTTGTACATTCAGCAACAATTAACTGTTTCTCTACCTCATCCTAGTTATGCCAACTCACAGAATATCAGAGATCAGAAGGGTCCTTAAGAGATATTCTAGTCCAATTCCCCTTCCTGAGCAAGAACACCTAGACTAAGTCACACAGAAACGCATCCAGACGGGTTTTGAATGTCACCAGAGAACTCTACAACCTCTCTGGGCAGCCTGTTCCAGTGTTCTGTCACCCTAGCCGTGAAAAATTCTTTCTCAGTTTCCTGTGGAACCTCCTGTGTTCCAGCTTGCACTCAATACCTTGAGTCCTATCATTGGAGGTCACTGAGAAGAGCCTGGCTCCATCCTCCTGGCACTCACCCTTTGCATATTTATAAACCTTAACGAGGTCACACTTCAGTCTTTTCTCCAAGATAAAGAGATACAGTTCCCTCAGCCATTCCCCGTAAGGGAGATGTTCCAATCTCTTCATCATCTTTGTGGTTCTGTGCTGTACCCTCTTAATCAGTTCCCTGTCCTTCAACTGAGGGCCCCAGAACTGGACACAATACTCCAGGTGTGGTCTCACCAGGGCAGAGAAGAGGGGGAGGACAACCTCTCTCAACCTACTAACTACACCCTTTCTAATACACCCCAGGATGCCATTTGCCTTCTTAGCAACAAGAGCACATCGCTGTTTTGTTTTCATCCTACTGGTCCACCAGGACCCCCAGGTCCCTTTCCCCTACACTGGTCTCTAACAAGTCTTTAAGGTCAGTCCCCAGCTTGTACTGATACATAGGGTTGTTCTTGCCCATATGTGGGACCCTACACTTGGCTTTGTTAAATTTCATTAAAATCCTCCCTGCCCAACTCTCCAGCCTGTCTATGTCTCACTGGATGGCAGTGCAGCCTTCTGGCATGTCAGCCACTCCTCCTAGCTTTGCTGATAGTGCACTCTAGTCCCTCATCCAAGTCATTGATGAATATATTGAATAGTACTGATCCCTGAGAGACTCTATTAGATACAGGCATCCAGCTAGACTCTGCCCCATAGACCATAACTCTCTGGCTTCTGTCCTGCAGCCAGTTCACAGTCCACCTCACTACCCGATTGTTCAGACCACATTTTCTCAGTTTAGCTGCAAGGATGTCAAATGCTTTACTGAAATCAAGGTAGGCCACATCCACTGCTTTGCCAAATATTACAACCACAGTTCTCTGAGAAGGTGGGATTTGGTCAGACACCATGATCTTTGTAATTATGCAGTGATTTTGCTTGCCATCCTGGCCAACCAGCCCAGTCTTTCACAGATGGAAATATTTGCCACTTAAATCATAACTGCAATTCAGGATTTATTAATGATTCAAGATGCTGAATTTTAGCAGCACTTGATCAGTAACCAATTTAAAGATTTAAAAGATGATTTAACAACATAGTTGAACCATGACTTACTCACAGATTCAAGAATTACAAGATTGATCTTACTCTTAAGTATCCTAAATCAATATATATATTGATATATATATATTGAACATATATATGCACATGAGTGCAAACATAAGTCTTTAAGGCCAAAGGTCCTTTGGCAGTGGGTAACCCCAATGAGCAAAGAAGTGCTCCTTTTGTCTCCATAGGTGTGCTCAGATAACCGCACAGGAAGTATCTGGATCCAGTGAAGAGCAAGAACATCCACACTCAGAAGAGCTGATTTAATGTATTAGAGAGAATATGGACACGCTTTACTGAAATCATGGCTAGCCTATACATTGTCACTTCTAAGCAGGCAATGAGACTCAAAAGGATTGCCTTTTAATCCTTGAGATGCCTACCAGAGCAGCATCCCAGCTTGGGGGTGATGGTGGTCACAGCCTGCTATGATCCAGAAAAGCTCAAAGGGTCTCATCAGAATCGCTATTTATAGGGTCCAAGACAACAGTCTTTCATCAGGTACTTTCTTGCTCCTGTCCAGCTTGAGCAATGGAATGTCATGGTGTTTCCCACAAGTTGTGCAATCCCAGAATTTGCAAGATCTTGAAGTTCTGGTATCACCCTTCTCTTTTGGCCACAATTCACATGGTGTCAGGAGTGATCGTTTCAAAATGACAGGAGGCAGAGGAGGCAGGTGCACTAAGGGGTTGCTGTAACTTTCTCATCTGTCATCCTTCACTTTTGTATTGTTACATGGCCCAGGTTGGGGGCAACACAAGAACTGAGTGAGGGGAGAGGAGGAGTAAAAAGAAGGGCAAATGCTCTCTGCCTAAGCCTCCAGGTCTCAGCTACCACAGCAGTCAGCCTGCTCTAATAGATGACAAAATGTAACACAACTTCCCTCACTGCAGATGGCAAGAAAATTAGAAAATATGCTTCACTGATCCCTACACTTCAGCAAGGAAAGAAAATCAAGAAGCTTTTGGCATGAGGAAGCTCTTCTGCTGGCTCACAGAACTGAAGCCCGAGGCTAAAGTGAAATGAGGTCCTTTAAGCTTCATTTGCACAAGAGCAACCAATAAAATGAAACCCAGGTCAGAGAGTAGGACACAAATTAAGATACAGATTTATAATTTCAAACCCTATACAGAGATCTATACTACCCACTGCATGCAGCCCCAACAGAGGCACAGAAAAAGATGTTATTGTGGCAATTTTAATTCTCCCTCCTTTATTATACAAAATAGTTTACAATTAAAAAAACAATTTCACCAATAGAATCATATACAGATATTTATAATTAACAAGATTTAGTTACAAGATGGGGGAACTTCTGCACAAAAGAAAACAGTGACAGGTGATCAAGTGAAAATTAAGACTTGACCCATCCCCCACCATATCCTGGGAGAGGTCACCATTTTAGGCCTTTATTCCTACTACATTGCCTCAAGTCTGAACCCTGGGATCTCCTCTTAACCCTGACAGGCTAAGGGCCTCCACCTGTGTCCCAAGCATAAGTACAATAACTCTGCTCTTAAAAAAGGTTCATGAAGAGACACTGAGAAAACTACCATCTGGCTGTACCATGAAAACCCAGAGAAAGGGATCACTGCCCCCAGTTTCCCCTTGCAACCCACATATACACACATGCAAGCACATACATGGGGGAAGCATGCTCAAACACACCTCTTCACCAAACTGCAATCCCACCCCACTGAAGCTACCTGCACTCGAGACATGCATCCACTAGTTAGTCTCTGCTGGATGGCCATGGAAAGAATTCATAGCCAAGCTGGGCATCACTGCAAATGCAGTCTGAGAAGGGGGCTGGATGTTGTGGTCTTCCCCACTTTGATCACCTGCCTAGCAGCAGAGTGTCACAGTCAGTCAAGAAGTTGATAATGTGAACTGCTCACAGATGCTCAGGCCACAACAGATGAATAGGGAGTCACACACTTCAGTGAGAGGACCGCAAAAAAACCAGTTGCCAATCATCCACCCCACCAGAGCAAAGGTATGTGTGAACCCCTGTGAATATTTTCTAAAGGAAGGTCATTGCTGGGCTGGGCCATCCCTGCACTCACAGGGGAGCCCATCCCAGAGTCACTGCTGGAGGCCAAATGCCTGAAGCAGTGTGGGAAGATCACGGGCATCAGCTGCCCCATACAGGTCACTCTGCCCCAGCATGGAGAGGGCCATACGGAGGGTGCTCCAGATGTTGTCAGACATAGCGCCTTGTTGTCCCCGTGGACCTCGGCTCTTCTGCTGCATGTGCAAAGCTTCTAGGAAGTGTTCCACAGCCTCACTGTCAACACGAGAACACACATATGCTTACTGGAGAAGATGGTAAACTTCACATTCCCTTCCCCACATGCTTCTAAAGTACTTTCTCTCAAAACCAGTTTTCTTCTCTTCGCCTAATCCTACCCCCCACTCCGGAGCCAGAGATTCCTCCATTTCCCTCTTAACAGAAACTGAAGTCCAAATGATCCCTACTCCAACAACATTTAAATGACACCTTGCTCTCAGTGCAGAGTCCACATACTCGATCTGCTCTTCTGTGACATGGGAAGGCTGAAGCCAGAGTGGCACTGCTCCAGTAACCTATCAGTGTCTCACACAAACACAAGCACACTCATAGGTCATAGCAGATATGCCCATCTTATGCTCACCGGTGGGCACCTAAGTTGATGCAACTAATGCCCAAGTTGTAGCGAGAGCGGATGTATCCTGGCTGGAGCTCCAGTGCCCGACGATATGCAGCCACAGCCTCCTCGCTCCGATTCCCATTGGCCAAGGTGGCACCTAGTTTGTTCCAGAGAAGATGGTCCTGAAGAACACATAACAGAAACGGCTGAGATGAACTGGATTTTAAGCCCCAAGCAAACCCTCCCTTACCCACAAGTAGCACCCAAACCTTCACCCATAAACCTCCAGCATCCAGTCTGCCCTTTCTTACATTGGGGCGCACACTGAGTGCAGCACTGAAGCAATCCACAGCCTTCTCGTACTCGCCACTAAGGTTGAAAAGGACACCCAGGCCACACTGAACATCAGGATCCACATTTGAAGGATTGCTGCGCACAGCTGCCAAGAACAGCTCTTTCACCTCCATGAATAGCGAGCTGGAAGAGAACAGAACAAGGATATTGGGGTACCGTGTAGACATCTGGCCTTGCATTGCACCCTCTGCTCCTGTCTGGCACAGTCTCAACCCTCCTAGAAGCCCTTTCACTGAAGGCTTGTAATTTGTCATCCGGACTCACTCAGACAGCAGCGAACTCAGCACACGCTTGGAAGGGCCCAGGTTTGTGCCTGTGACAGTTTCCTCTGGTTCCTTGTCCAGCAGATGAGCGTAGTCGGGTTTATGACGCAGCCAGTCCCGCAGAGTCTCACATGCCTGCTTCTGCAGGGACTCATTGGTGAAGCTGACTGCTAAAGCCATAAGGGCCGTGAGGTTCCCAGGCTGCAGTTCCAAGCACCTGCAGGTCAAAGAAAGAAAAGTCAATACAGTATTAAATCACTCTGCTAGACACCTCAATAGAGGAGGTTAAGGCAATCAAGACAGAGCACACCATGCTAGCCATGTGGGTCTTGTGCATTGTGCACTAGACAAGGAGTCATGCTCAGAAACTCTTTTGCAGCACTCACTGTCTCAGGGCACTGATGGCCAAAAGTTCCTGTTCATTCTCTGCTTGGGTGGTTCCCAGATATTGCCAGGCCTGGAGAAGATAAAGATGCACAAACTCAGACTTATGCACACCCAGAGAAGGTAAGACAAACCACAGACACCGAAAATAAATCCACCGTATTATCCCACACATTTTTAAAGTGGGACTAAATATATGCAAGTACATATATTGGCCATAAATGCAAGTTTCTCTCAAAAGATACGTAGATTTTATGATGCCTAGCTCCTCAAGACCAATAAAACTGGCATCATTAAAGTGACCAGAAGTGAATGGAGATCTACCATAAAACAACCACCAGCAGTTCAATACTTTCAAATGACAGAATCTCCACATTCAACCTCAAACTGTGCTCAAACTGCAGAGGAAGGAGGAAAAAGCAGATTGCTCATTTCCTATGACAAAATTGGTATAGCAGCAGAGCCAACAATGAGGTCCCCAGAGTAGGGAGTTGTATACATAGCTGCAGTAGTCCACTAGCATCTGATCACAAACCACACCTTTTGATCAAAAATAGGCTAGAAAGTTGGCAAGATCCCCAGCACAAAGTACACTCTTCTTGAGCCTAAGTCGCAAAATGCAGTATATTCACCATCTTAAGGAAGTAAACCATTTCATTAGCAGAGACATAGGCACACCACACAAATCACCAAAAGCAAGAGGCAGTCTACTGTCTCAAATTTCTAACACTGTACCATACTTTCCTGTAACTCAGTGATAACTACAGTGTTCTGAGGGCAGGAGAGCTGAATTTCAAGGTAAAGTTGTGATTTGCACCAAAGTAACCACATTTCCTTAAGAGAAATTGTGTTTAAACCTATCTGATCTCCATACCATTTGTGAAATCCTGACTTCTTCTGTACTTTCTGCAGAGCCATGGCAGAAAAATTGAGAATGTTTTCAATACAACTAGCCAAAACTGGCCCCAGGTTTCTTCCCCTAAGGTTTCAACTACACGCAGCCCACATTGCCTACAAGAGAGTGCTGATGCAAAAGGAAAACTAACAACCTATTTTAATGACTCTAAAGCTATTGCAGATCTCCAAAACCTCTGCTTGCTTTTCACCTACTCTCAGCATCCTAGAAAATTAGACATCTACATTCTGAGAGGCCAAGAGGACCTGTTCTAAGAGATCACTCTCATCTAAGACACCAGATGAACAAATTATGCATTTCCAATCAAATACAAATAGCAGCGGTTGAAGCAGACATGCTTTGAATTCAGCATCCCTAGGTCCTTGATGTACGCACTCCAGAAATGGAGAAGTGGGGTGTATTTACATACTTTCACCTAAGAATACCTCTGCCTCTGGAGAGAGGTGCATAAACTATTTCATATCTCAGTTCATCCTGCAGGAGCCAAAGTGCTTTATAATAGTAAGTATTCAGTGAACAAGGAGCTGGACATTTGTCTTCAAAATAAAAACTATTCTCTGGCCTACAGCTTCAAGTGAAGTAATTTCTTTCAGTCCTTCTGGATTATATCTTCTCCAGGCATCTAGATGGAAGATCTAACCAGGACCCTGAGCTTAATGAGCTGCTCAGAATTAATCTTTAATACAGATATTGAAAGCATCTCCAAACTTGCAATGCCAATAAAGACTTTAACAGATGCAACCCAAGAGATGAAAATTCCTCAGCTGCATGCAGTCTCATGTGCTCCAAAGATTTTACAAAGCTCTGGGCCAGAGCCTTTACTGCTTTTGTAACTGACCTTAGTCATGAGCCTTTTTAGCCCAAAACCCTCCTAGGGATTCACAAAAATCAGCTATGTACCCAGAGCCACAGAAAAATTAGACGCTTTCCTAAAGCCTGCACATCTCCTAACACTGAACTGTTTTGGGTTTTTTTTCTTTTGTTGTTTGGCTTTTTTTACACACAGAACAATCCACTAGGAAAGGATACAAGTAGCAGGACACCTGGCTAAAGCCCATTATCTCTTCTCTCACTCACCTCCATATGATCCGGTTTCTGTTGCACTGCAGCTTCAAAGAGCAGGACAGCATTGGGGAGGTCACCCTCCTCCAAGCGCTTCCTCCCCTCTTCAAATGCATCGGGGTGATCTCTCATGGGATTATCTTCCTCAAACTGGTAACCCTAGCGGGGAAGAAAGACAAAGGATAATACTAGGAGACACCATTAGGGAGAAAAGCATCCCCTACAATCTAGTCAGAAAAACTCAAAACTGCAGACCAGCCAGTTTCTCATTCTCTCTGTAGCAGATCAGTGCTCTGTGCTGAAAAATTTTCCCAAAACAGACCTGGAATAAGTTGCCCCAGATCAGAGTCCTTTCAGCTTAGGGGTAGCAGTGGGTGACAACGCACTCATTGCAAAGAATCTCAGCATTAACTGGTATTTGATGTTTAATTATACAGCATTTGCAGACAATCACAACTGAAAACAGTATTTGTTTACTCCCAAACTGATTTGGGATTAGGATGCAAGTTACAGCAACAGATCAGTGTGAGAAGGAATCCTAGCGGGATTTGGAATCTGTGGAGTTCATCTGCAAGGCAGACATACTGACAGTCTCCTCAAAGCATTGGGCCTAAGAGACCCTGGTCTCTATTACCTTGTCATATGATGAGGAGCTGAGGTCTTCATAATCAGAGAGCCAAGGATGAGCCTCTGCATCTCTCTTGGCCATCTCCTCCCATTCTGCCTGGAGTTTGTCCCAGAAGTCCACATCTGACTGAAGGTAGAACAGAGTGTTGACCAGAGTACCTGAACCATAAACTGAGTCCTCTTAAGTGTTGCTAAACCTCCTTACAGCATGCAAAGGAGAGAGGTAATCCTACCATGGGCTCTAAGCTGGTACCCCAGCCCTCCTCTTCCATCAGCTTTACCTCCACAGCAGTCTTTGCCTGCTCAAATTCCGTATCAAGAGTTGACATGTTTCCAGATCGTGCAAATTGATCCACCCAGGCATCGGATGCACCCTGGCAGTTTGGAAACAGAAACACACCTTTCTATTTAGAATATGGCAACCTCAGGGCGCACCTCAAAACAGTGGGAGGGTCTGTGATGATCCCTCCCCCCCCACCAGCAACAACTGACGGCCTGTAAAGTGGATAAGAGTTCATCTGAATATCCCCTTCCTCCCAGGTTGCTACGGGAGATGTCAAAATTCACTGCCCAAATACCTTCCCAGCTTCTGGCTAGACTCTGCTATGATGAGCCGAACAGGTCCTCCCTCACCTCCCCCAGCCTGGTCAACACTGCGAGATGGACTTGCCATTCTCCCTCGCTCCCAGCCTGTGCACTCGGCAAAAATCTTTCCTCCTTCAGAGCTCATAGAGCTGGGGCTCCTACCTGCTGCTGTATAAACTCAGCTGCCCATTGCTCTGCCTGATCTTGGTCTCTGTGGATCACCTGATTAGCTTCGATCGATACCCTCCCATCTCCGATCTGGCGCACAAACTTTAGGAACTGTGGCAGAGAAATGAAACAAGTGTGGAGCTGGGCAGACACTTTGCCATCAAGCCCTCTGCTCGTGCCCCCCAATCCTACATTTAAGAGGGCTTCTCTCTGCAAAGCGAGCACAAAGGCCCAAAAAGGTGGGAAAAAAAGGACTACACCAGTCATGTGGTAGAGATGGGTAACACCTAGAGAGGGTTGCAGGGTTTAACTTCCAGGAATCATGAAAGACAAAGAAACAAGGGGCAGCAGGAGACTGTCCTTTACTGTTTTCCCCTTCCTCGATTCTCCACGTCACTTATTTGCACTAGGCATCTGTCAGACCGAATCAGGGAATTCCTTACCTCAGAATTCTTTAGTTTTGGATCATCCACTTTAGAGAGGAAATCACTAACAGTTTTCTTAAGATCATCCTCAGGTTGATATTCCTCATACCTGTGTTCAGAAGCAGTAAAACAGACAGTTTGATACCAGGCACAGAGAACCCATCCAGTAACAACAGTCTACACAATATAATCCCACCTCAAAGACTCTGGGGTTCTAAGTGATTTGGTACCTTAAATTCATCTGTAAAAATGTAAAATTACTACTAGGTTAACCATGCAAACGGCTGACACAAACAGGAGTAAAATTAAATGGTTACAATGGGAGCAGAGTTCTGGAGAACAGTCTGGATTCTTTGGCAAGCTCACATGCCATCAGACATTGCAAGTCTTAGCACTATCAAAAACAAGGTCATATATGTAGGAACAAAAAGTAGGTCATGTTCATGGAAGAGAACAGTGTCTTGGAAAAGCATCAACTCCACAGAGGGCTCACAGCAAGCACACAACTCAGTATGTTGTCTGGCTTACAGCAGTATAGGAACAGTTCCAGATGTTACCATTACACTCAGTCTTGTGACATTTTTGGAACTGTTGTCAATAATTCAGGAATGTCTGTCTTCACAGAAAGGTATTAGAAAAGGCAAGAGCCAGGAGGAAGGAGAATCCAAATCTTTAGGGAAAGACCTAAGAAGTCAAATTTCCTGCTTGTGTTTTGGTTCTTAACTGAAAAGCCTGAATGCAGTCAACAGGGACCCGTACAGACAATATGCCTAGCAGTAGACAGTTTTTTAATCTACCACAGAAAAATACATGAAAATAATGTCTGGAAGGCTGAGTCTTGCAATATGTAGAGGAAAGGCTGGACATGGTTTGTGAGGGAGAATAAAGTGACAAAAGTTTACACCTGTTAAAGTTTAGTAATTGAAATATCTAAATCTATAAAACCATCTGTCGTGGAAAGAAGTTCTGCTTGATAAGGACTTCTGGAACTCACCACTCCTGAGATAACTTTAAGGAGCTTTGTATTAGGGATAAGATTAAATTAGCTTATGTGATTGTGCTATCTTCCTGGATCTAGAAAACAGAAAAGCTGGAATTCCAGGTTTCTATTACCTGTCCAAACTTCCACCACCCAAGTACCTTGCAGCAACAACTACACTTGAGAAGACAGACTCACCATTTATCTGCCAAAGATTGGTCTTCTGATTCTCCAAGCCATAGTTTCTCCTCTGACTGCTCTAGATATTCTTCTGCCCACTTGGCAGGAGACACAGAGAGCGGATCTGCACAGGACAGCAGGAAAATGGGCAGAAGGATAACAGGGAGATCAACACCCCAATTAACTTCAGATTTTTCTCTCTCCATTTTACACAACTAGGTAACAGAGAATACCTCTTCAAAGAAAGATTGTTGTTTATTCTGATCTAAAAATCAAGCCTTAGACTCAGATGCCAGTGTGATGCCAATAACTTTATGACTTTCTGCCTTAACTTAACAGCTTATTATCTTCCATGGAGAGGAGACTACAAATCTCTATCAAAAGTACAGCCTACAAAACAGTTTTTACCAGAACTTTCTCAAAGATTGAATTGTGTTTCCAGACACATAAAGAATGAAGGTCAAAGGATAGGACTACTTGGCTTTCTGCAGTGGACACTTCTGAAGACAAGAATAGCATCTATTTAAATATTACTCAAGCTTTCAGATTAGGTCATGGATGGTGACAGGTCTCTATTCCAGCGGCACCTCTACACACAATGCAGGATGGCTTTTCATATAAACTACTGACTTGCTTGAAAATAAAGGCTTAACCTTTGGGCCATAAACATTCACTTCGAAAGTTTCCAAGGTGCAACATCTTTCTACCTTCAGAAAACTGACAAAAACTATTTGGCCAAAGTACTAAATATTTGCCTTTGTGCCCAAAGCAATTTCAGCCTTAAGAGAGGGAATGAGCAAACATCTAAGCAAGAAGCAGTAACAGACCACCTCGAGAATTTGGATCAGCTGTATCAAAAAAAATTTTAGAAAAGCAGTTTGAATTGCCTGGTTCTCCTAAGTTATCCAAGTAATTTAAAGATATTTACACTTGCGCAAAATTTCCACACCACATTGTAAACAATTTGGCTGAGCCATCACAGCAGCTTTTTTTTCCGTCTTCTGTGTTAAAGTTACTACAGTAAACACTGTCTGCTGAGTCCAAAACATTACTCCAATTTCACACTCAGTAACTCTCTAGCTATATAGACAAGTGACTGAGCAACATCTTGACAGTAATTTCAAAAGAAATCCTTCACCTGTCACTTCAGCAATGAACTCCTGCGACCAGTCAGCCTCATTGTAATCTGAGGAAACATCACCAGTGCTATCTGCTGCAGCCAAGAATTCCTGAGTCCAGTTTTCAGATAGTGCCAGGGCTGCAACACCTGGAGCTACAAGAAGCAAAAAAACAGAAGTGAGGATTGGAGGACCCCAGGGTATCATAGAAGTGCTTTGGGCTAGCCCTCATCTCTAATCTTTCCCTTTCTCTTCGTTAGAATAAAATCTAACAGAAGGATTACACTTGGAAGGAATCTCCAGAAGTTGCAAGTGTTCTCACAGCAGATTAACACTAGAGCTAGAAATTAGGTTACTTAGGGCAATCATCAAGTAGCTTCTCAATGTGACCAAGGCTGTTAATTCCCCAGCCTCTCTAGGCACCCATCCCAGCACTGAATCACCTTCCAAGGAAAGCAATGTCTCCTTATATCCCTTTCTGTACGTTGTGTCCGTTGTCCCTTGTTCTTTTGATGTGTACAGCCACAAAAAGATGCTGGCTGTGCCTCCTGAAGACAAAAAACAGACTCTCCAACTCCCTTGCCCCTTAGACTTCTCTTCCCCATGATGAGCAAACCCATCTCTCCCAGCCTTTTCTCTTACACCACTTACTCCAGTCTCTGAACATCTTACTGGATTTGTTCCAGCAAACCCAAATCTGGAAACAATCCTCCACATACAACCTTACAGGTGCTGAAAAAATGGGAAACACCCTGCTAGGAGCTTAACCATAACATAAAAGTCTTTTCCAGCTGTCCACCTATTCTAGCTCCCCTCACCTCGTTGAGGGGCCTGTCGGAAGCTTGACTGCTCAATCTCTTGCATTTCAGCCAGTAAGTCATCCATCTTAAAGGTCTGGGGTGCACGGGACAGTAAAGGGGCATTCTGCTCCTGCAGGAACTCCCCAACCAGCTGCCAAAGACAAAGAACGATTACAAACAGTATAGAAGATGAACAGACAGAGCCAAGGAGCAACACAGAAAAAAATGTGCTTGTAAGAAGCCCATTATGAATATCAGGAAAGGGGAAAAATAACAAACTTCTATTAGAAAAATGGTAAGCAAATGCATCAACCTCTTCTTACCTCATCTTCAGTGGCTGCTCCCAGTGGCTTGGATACCTACAGAGAATAGGCATTATCCAAATTATGCCAACAGTTTTTACCCCATACCCCTCTCTCCACACATAACACTCCATAACCCGATTAGTTTACATCTTCTTCCACGCGCTGAGGCTGTCAGCATTTTCTTGCATTAGCTGCCCATTTATGTGGAAGCTAAATGAGCAGGAATAATGTGAGTGATACTAACCCCACTGCTTTCTGGGTTAGGGACTGTGACAGCTAGGCACACAGCTCACTACAGCCACCAACAAACCCCAAGTGACCACAAACATAGCTTCCACAAACACCCTCCCACCCCACAAACCCGCAGGGTGAATGAGGTGAAGCCATGACATCTTCCCATAGAAAACAAAGCAACCCTGCACCTACTTGTGTCAACAGTACCCCCCCTGATGCTCACCGCTCATCC
This sequence comes from Turnix velox, assembly GCA_013400935.1. Classification (NCBI taxonomy): domain Eukaryota; kingdom Metazoa; phylum Chordata; class Aves; order Charadriiformes; family Turnicidae; genus Turnix; species Turnix velox. The sequence continues at coordinate 177,624 of VZTY01025123.1, read as the reverse complement.
CCTTTCAGCCACTGAACCCCCATCCTAGACAGGTCCCACATCCAGACCCAGTTCAGCGACTGGCAACACTCACAGCTGCAGCTCCAGGAGCCCCGGGGGGCCAAGCCAGCGGGCCCTGAAGTCCCTCCTGCCGCAAGGCTTTGTCCTGGGTGAAGTGTCCGGCCAGCTTCATGAGGGGGTTGGAGCCCCCACATTCCGGTTCCACCAGCTCCCTCATGGCCATGGCCATGGGAGGGGGGGCCGGCGCCAACCCCCCACCAGACCTACAACTGGCCGGCACAGACAGAAGGTGATTGCCAGGTACAGCCACCGGCTGCCGGGGGCGCCCGGTGCCGTTCACCGACCCAGCCGCCACCCGCCGGCTCCACCCTCCCACTACAAGCCCGAGAGCCAGCGGGGGAAAGGCCAGCCGCGGAGGACCCAACCCCGGGCCAGAGACCGCAGGGGCAGGGCTTAGAGGCAATGCAGCCACGGCGCCAGCTCCATCCACCCCCCTCCCNGGAAGCGCCTCCGCCAGCCGACCCAGCCTGCCCTGAGGAGGGGGACACCCCCTGCCCCATTCCCTTCGCCCTCCCCCGAACCCCGCCGGGCCGAGCGGGGAGAGAGGACACTCGCTGGCCAAGAGGGCAAGGCCGCGGCCTCCCCAGCCAACCCCGCACCCCCGCCAGCCGCCTGGGCGGCGGAACCCACCTCCCCGCCTCTGGACTCGGCGCACGGACGGAAGGTACCACAGAAACCGGCAGCACCTCCCGCCCCCGGCCCGACTGCCTACCCGCCCGCCCGGGGCTGCCAGGACGCGCGGAGCTCACGGGGCGCTGGGCGGGGCTAGCCCTTAAAGGGCCAGGCATTGGAGAGCCTTAAAGGGCCAGAGTCGCAGTAACAAGTTAAAAGTGTTTTCCGTGAAGGTGGAAAGTATGGGATAGCTTCGGGTGAGCTACGGAAGTGTCGGCTCCTTTATCGCTGTCGTCAGTTTTCACGTGTGATTCTAGTGAAAGGAGCAAAGCTCCTGGGAAAACAGAGCTCATTCCTGCATGGCCTCTGAAAGAATGGGGAAAGCATGGCAAGGGGTTCGTGTGATACACACTGCCTGAAGTGACATTAGGTTGCTGGAAATACATGAATTTGTTTGAGTCCATAGAATCAAATCCCATCTAGATTGCCCCAAGAAGCCCGTCCTTGCATTGTCCCAGCAAGTGTTCAAGGCCAGGCTGGACGGGGCTTTGAGTAATCTGGTCTTGTGGGAAGTGTTCCTACCTGTGGCAGGGGGTCGGTCCAGATGGTCTTTAAGGTCCTCTTCCACCCAAACCATTCTGTGATTCTCTTTTCCAAAAGGAATATGCTTCTCTGGAGGGTCCTCACCAGTCTTCTCAGGTGAAATTCATCTATTCCAAAATCCAATGTCCGGTGTTGTTTTAGATGCTATTCTTTGACAGTAAGTCTTCTTGACTGCTCTCCTTACAGCTCTGAAGTGCATTATGGCATCTACAGCATTGAACATGGCTCAACAGGAGAAAATCTCTACAGTGGTGGAATTTGGGCTAGAAATCCAATATCCCCACCAAATATGTTTGGGGAACTTTACTTGGGATTACGTCTTCTCTGGTCCCACAGGCTGTATCCAATTAGTAGCTGAAATGCATGAATGGTGCTCATCCATAGGATGCTCCTGCCAGCTTAGAATCATGAAAAAGGAATCGTTTGCCCACTGAGACTGTTCTGCAGTAAAAACTGGAGTCCAGGAAGCAGAAATTACTGGAAGATCCTCTTTGAAAGCACACTTGAGTCTAGGGCTGAAAGGCTACCAAGGGATTGGAGCAGCTCTCTTATGAGGAAAGGCTGAGAGGCTGGGGATGTTCAGCCTGGAGAAGACTGAGAGAAGATCTCATCAGAGATATATCTAAAGGGCAAGTGTCTAGAGGATAGTGTCACGTTCTTCCCAGGAGTGCCCAGCATCAGGGCAAAGAGCAACTGGCATAAGCTAGAACACAGGAAATTCTGTCTTAGCACAAGGAAAACTTCTTTGCTGTGAAGGTGCCAGAGCACTGGAACAGGCTGCCTGGAGAGGTTGTGGAGTCTCTTTCTCTGGAGATATTCAAACCCTGCATGGATGCACCCCTGTCCAACCTGCTTTGGGTGAAGCTGCTCTGGTTGGGGGTTTGGACTAGATGACTTCCAAAGGTCCCTTCCAACCTCTGCCATTCTGTGATTCCTCAATCCACTGATCCACACTGATGTAGAAGAGCCCTGCATCTGGCAGGCAGCTGCATTAAGATGGCAACAGTTGAAAAAGCATTTACGCAACTATTCTTGTGCATGGAGATGGAGGCTGCATGCACTGTGTAACACCAACACACTACATTCCACTCTTCCATCTGCCTGCCAGCTGTAGTTATCCTAGGATGAAGCCCTCAGAATGACAAACAGGACTCGCCTGCTCTTACCAAATGCCAAACCTGTACAGGCTCATTGTGATCAAGGGTTAGCAAGTACACTCGAAGAGACAGTCAAAGGGAGAAGGTGGCTTCTGGGCAGAATCCTAAATTGCTTTCCAGAACAGATGGAGGGTACCGCTCCTGGGAAAAATGACAGAGTGCATAAAGACATGGGGAAGGGGAGGGCAGGCATTGAGATACAGCATGGGCAGAAATCCAAAAGCCATCTGAGACTGAGTGAAGAAATCAAGATGAAGTAGTTTTGATTTATGTGTGTTTCTATCAGGACTATGACACTAGCCTATGATACCAGTTCAGCTTGTCCTACTGGTTCAGGGCAGAGACCCTGATCTGCAAAAATATCCCCACACCTTCCCTGCTTCAATCTGAGCAGCAAAACAGGACCCCACAGGTCATCACTGCTGCCTGTGGGGACAAGACATACAGCCTCTCTTCTTTCCTTTTCCCCTCTTTCTCTTCTCCTGGGAAGGCAGTTTCTTTTCTCTGGCTGGCTCTTGGCTGCCTTCAGTCTTGCGGAGACTCTTGCAAAGCAGCACTCACCACTAAACCAGTTCCAACATTAAGCAATCTTCTGATCTACTAAAAATCTTGTACTATTATTTGCACCAGTTTAAAGATAGCCTGTAGGAGGCCTTCTCAAAGCATCTTCCATGGCTCAGACACAGTTTGCCCTTGACAAAGAGTGAGGCTTTGGTGTTCAACCCCTTGAAGGTACAGAAAGAGAACTTGCAGCGTAAGACTTTCCAGGTCTTAGACCCCAGAGACAGGGGGAAAAGTTGTATGGCTCCATTTATCCCTCATATTCCCAAAAGTCTGAGATAGAGCTGAAGAAATGAGAAGTATCAGTGGTGACAGGGCATCCAGAACAACCACAGCTGTAGCTGTTGGTAGATAAATATCCTGCTGAAGCCACAAATATTTCTGTTTTCTTACTGAAGTGAAAATAAGTAAGACCTATTGCTACTTCCTATGCACAAGGCATTTGCCAAATGGCAAATTCAAGTTGTCTACTTAATATTATTTGCTTCCCATCACAGGGAGAGGCAGTAAAGTAATACTGACTGGCCAGTATATCCTCAGATCCTTTTTTTTTTTTAATAGCTACTATTATTTGGCCTTTTCCAGTCTTCTGAACCTCTCCACCCTCTAGAGGTCCAAAGATAACTGCCAGTGGGCCTGACACCCTTCAGTCACTTCTCCGACCATCGCAGGATGAGTTTCATTATAGCCTACCTGGTCTGAAAGGAGTGCCTTAGCACTTAGAAATCTAGAATTACTTCATACTTAGTTGCCATTGATGCTATTTAAGGTATTCAGATAGTCGCCAGTGAAATCAAGTGAAAAATACTTGTAGCATCTTGGTATCTTTGAGTAATTTTCCATCTCGCTGACCAGAATGTCCTCCCCTTACTGCCCATGAGACAGGCAGTATTGATGGTCTGATAGTTTGTTATCTACCATGTATAAGGTAATTATTTATTTTCTATGTGAAGTATCTTTACATGTACTTGAAGTCAGCTGCCATATCTCAATCAATTCCTTCTTCTCCAGAATATGCACGGCCATTTTTTCAGTCTTCCTGCTTGGATGGCTTAGGTTAATTGTTCCCCTCCGTGGGTTCAGTCCACCACGCTTGCCTGTGTCGCAGTGTGGCACCCAAACTGGATACTTGGTTCTGTGTCACTCGGAGCTGTGAGTGCTGGAGTCTGAGTAATACAAAGCTGATCTGACAGCTTAGTTCATCAGGCTGTCCTTCTGACCACACAAACTGGTACAATGCGTGCCTTTTGGCAACAGCGCAGGATGTTGATGTATCTTCTGCTTTTTCTTTTTTTTTTTTTTTTGTCTTCAAGAAAGCTGATATTTCAACTCTTGACACCATTGGAAACTTTGCATTTGCAAAAGCAGCCATGGATCTCTTGGCCCCCATCTTTGACATATTGATCCTTCAGCTTCAAAATCATGTGTCTAATTGGTTCTGAGATGGCTACATAATTTTCCTTTTTTTTTTTTTTTCCTGAAACATATATGTCTGTTTTCATATTATAGAATCATAGATTCCTAGAATAGTTTGGTTTGGAAGGGTCCTTAAAGATCATCTAGTTCCAACCCCCCCTGCCATGGGCAGGGACACCTCCCACCAGACCAGATTGCTCAATGCCTCGTCCAGCCTGGCCTTAAACACCTCCAGGGATTGAGGGGGCATCCACAACCTCTCTGGGCAACCTCTTCCAGTGTTTCACCACCCTCACAGGAAAGAATTTCTTTTTTATCTCCAGCCCGAATCTCCCGTCTTCCTCTTTACATTAAACCAGAAGAAACACCTGTGGTCCCGCAAAGCAAGGATGAGAGTCGGAAACGATCTGCCTCTGCCGTAGGAGAGTGATCCCTTTCCCATACTCTGACTAAAAGGAAATTAGTTCGCCGTATTTCGCCTGGGTTCAGCCATGAACGGCCCGGGGGGGAGAGGCGCCACACAGTCACACAGTGT
>VZTY01025123.1:113858-172600 GCA_013400935.1 Turnix velox | reverse complement strand
GAATCCGTCAGAGTCCAGCCGTGCCCAGGGGAGCGGAGCGGAGCAGCGCAGCGGGTCATGCCGGAGCACAGCACCTTGCTCCACCTGCTCGCCGGAGGGTGAGTAGCTCCGCCGGGATTACGCGGCCCGGACAGTCTTCCCCAGCCTCGGCCTGGGCCCTGCTGTGCCCTCTCCTCATGGAGCTGTCTTCGGCTGCCAGGCTGGGGTGTTTGAACAGCCGCCGCCCTGGTTCTCCCGGACGCCTGTCCATGGCGGGGGAATGAGGCCGGTGGCAGGAGCGGCCTACAGCATCGCTCCGCTTTGCGCCGGGGTCTGTGGGGCCGCCCGTCCCGGCAGTAGCCGGCCGAGAGCCGGGGGAGGGGAGGCCCAGCTTTGCTTTGCCCCACGCCGGGCGCTGCTGGCGGCCTGTTGCTTGCATGGCTGCGCCGGGGAGTTGGTAGGGCTGTGCGGGCCGAGGAGAAGGAGAGACTTCGTTGGGAGCCCATAGAGTCGCCTTTACCTGGGGCTTCGTCCAGCCTGGAGCCTGCCGGGGTGGATGGTGAGGGAATCATAGAATGGTTTGGGTTGGAAGGGACCTTAAAGATCATCTAGTTCCAACTCCCCTGCCATAGGCAGGGATACTTCCCACTAGATCTGGTTGCTCAGTGCCTCATGCAGCCTGGCCTTAAACACCTCCAGAGAGGGGGCAAGGAAGGGGGGAAGAAAGGAAGGAGAATAGAAAGGGGCCACCAGGTCCCTTCAGTGGGGCAAATGATGGAGAATCCTGATCTTAGGGAGGGCAGCCAGCCAGGCCTCCGTCATGGGATTCCTGCATGTCTTCTTTTGGCTTTAAATAGCGCGGCTGATCCTGGTGAGTCAGGCGTTTGGAGCGTGGGGTCCCAGCGGTGCCCTGGAATTCGCTGTGTGCCCTTGAGCAGCCCCTTCTTGTGCAGCGTTTGTTCCTCTCCTTAAGGAGCTTCTATCATTTAAGTCTCAAGGCAATGATGTCCTGAAACAGAAGTTACTGCCAAACTTCCATGAGTTACTGCAGACCTCCCTTGCCTTGACAGCGGCCTTAGCCCTTCCCAAATTCCACCAGCCCGTCAGAGTCCATGTGCCAGTGAAGCCCGTGGTATAGCATGTGCTCCAAAGCACACCATTTAACTGCTCTTAAATAGTAAATTCCCATCTTTCTACCATAAATGCAGTTGCTCTCTGTCAGTCTTTGCATGTGTTTGCCCTCTCTGTTCCTGTTGCTATTTTGTATGATATTCTCTTTTATTAACTTCTCTATGAACTATATAGTCACTGCATCTTAGCCTTTCTTAATGTATTTTTTCAGATTTCTTAGCTTCCGTAAGTTTATTTTCATCCTCATTTTCCACTTTGGTTCTTGACTGGTGACAGGAGCGTTGCTTTGTCGATCAAGGATTAAGCTTTAATCCTTGAATAACAATAGTTAAAACCCAAGAGGTAAATAAGAAGTTTGAGTTCTTGCTGCAATGTATAGCTGATATTATTGTTTTAGCTAATGATCTCATTGAAGAAGGAACAGTTGTTAACTTTATCTTCAAGTAGCTAGGGACCATCAAATGAAGCTTGTGAGAGGTTTTCCCAAAACTAATACAAGAACATAGCTCTTAACACAGTATGGAGTTAAATTGGCCACAGGATATTAGAGGGTAAAAGTTTTTCATGTGTCCAGAAAGCATTTTAAAAAGATTATTAAAAGAGAACGTGTCGAAAGCTATGATAGGTATTGCAACATTTCTGGCTGAGGAAATTTCTGTGCTGAAAATGGTAGGAAGCTGGCAGAATGTTCTGGAGATTAATATTTCTCCAACTCTTCCATAGATGATCTTTATTTACCTGTGTCATGGGCAGAATTCTGATTTAATTGCAGATTTGTCTGACCTGGCATTGCTATTCCAGCTTTTGTTTGTTAAGTGGGGAAAAAAAAAAAAAAAGCACCATCCCCGCCCCAACATTGATTAGTATAAAGTCTCTTTTAATTAAGTCTATGGTATTCTGATTCTGTAATTCTCTTCTGGCATGATTCTCGGGTCATATATAATCTTACCAGCATAAATTATTACCTGTACACTTTTTTTAGTCATGGTGGACATTTAAACTCTTCTAGGCTAGTATATTTCCCCAATCCACTAGCATTTCTTAAGCATTTAAATCTGTAGGTATGAAGTCTCCTCCATCAGTTATTCTTAATATCCATTGTCATAGGGTTTTTATGCCTGCTGTTTTGAAGTTGTTTATTCCAACTAGATTTTGTCCCATTTTGCCTATATTAGTATTGGACTGAAAAATAATTTAACTCTTTGCGACAAGACTACATAATTTTCCATTTCTCCTCAAGTAAGTATTTTGGAGATCTATGCTTTCATACAATGTGAGCAGCTGTTATCATAATGACACTGCCATTCCTGAGTAACAATTTCTTTAACTCTTCTTATTGCTTTTAACTCTTATTATTTTAAAAGTCTTCTCTATTAATTATGTGCTGAAACAAGATCATTAGCTCTAAAAACTCTGGAAACTTCTATATATACTAGCGGCATGGGTTCAAATTCATATACTGACCATGCTCAGCTAGGGATTTCCTGAAGAAATGAAGAATTACAAAAACATTACATGAAGTTGTGTCTCCTCGTGCACTATTACAGAGAATAAATGGATACTAAGCCATTGTTTCTGTAAATGTTGTCTTGTCACATTCTTTGCTCAGCTATTAGATAAGTTGAAATTTCCCTGTTCAGGCTTCTTAGACATCTTGGTTTGTCACCTCTGTACTTGGGCTTCTTCTGAACTGGAAGCTATGCTTCTGGTCAGGAAAACAAGAGGCCTGTAAGTCTAGAACCTGTATTAGGCAAATTAATAGAAAGTATGGTAGAGACTAGGAGTGCTGGACCCTTGAATGAATATGGTCTACATGGGAAGAATCAACATGGCTTTTATAAAAGGAGGTCCTGCTTTCTGTTGCTGATATCTTGTAGCTCTTTGGTTGGCTTTCTTTTCTTTCTTTGCACTGGGACGAGCTTTTTTTAAGCCTCCATCTCTCGTGAAACAAAGCAAGTTTGGCTATAACAGGTGTGGACAATTGTCTCTGTCACAGCCTCTTGCATAGCTCTACTGTGCAAATTCTTCCCAAAGCAGTCTTTTGGGTACTGAGCATCCTGTGGAAGAACAAAGTTGCCAGTCAAAGGATCTGAAGGGTCAAAACCTGAGAACCAAATGTATAGGTTCTGACATGTGCCTGGGTAGAAAAAAGAGCTATGTGTATTTCAGCATTACTGAGGTGTGACTGGAGTGACTGATGGGGATAGTTCACAAATTCCAAAGATAGCTTCTGTCTGCTAGAGGTCATGGTCCTCCTTCATTAACCAGATCAGGCCAGGGGTGAGCCTGTCTGTTGGCAGCAAATACAGATCTTGCTTATGGTGTCTTGCAGATGTGAGGCTGAGCACGTTATAGGTTGAAGACGCGGGCAGTTTGAGGGGTGGAGGGAGTTTTGTTGTGCTGTCCCTCTCTGAGCCAATGCTGCAGTGGGGAGGTGTGAGGCACGGTGCCTGGTGATCTCAGCAGAAGGCATTGCACTGAAGTCGGGCAACAGAAATGTTTGCTCTGGGAAATTCTGAATGCAAAGATCAGCAGCTTTGAGCTGAAGGATTGCCGAGTCCCTATGGACTTGGAACTGTTTGTCTCTAATACTGAGTTAGGTTTCAGAGTGAGGCTGCCAGGAGATATCCCAAACTCAACTGTTATTACGTTAATCAGTGTCAGAGGAGGAGGTCATGTGTGACGTAGGCTTGGGAGACGTAACTAAACAGCTCCCCTAAAGGGGGGTGTTTGTGGACAAACGGGGTCAGAATTATGGCCCCGTTCCTTCATGGAAGTCACTCTTATATCTGCTTTTATGCCCTTGTTAACCCCTAGATGTGGTGGCACAGCTGGGGCCATCCTGACATGTCCTCTGGAAGTGGTGAAGACACGTCTGCAGTCATCCCAGCTGACACTGCGGCCTGTGTACCTCTCAGAGATACAGCTGCCAGGGATGAGTGTAAAACTGATGAACCCTACTCCACCCTCCCCTGGAGTGCTCAGGTTGCTGAGGTGAGTAGGATAAGACATGTAAGAAGCAGGGTGGTGAAGGTTTGCCCATCAGGTGGAGGCTGAAGGAGGAAGAGAGAGAGATACACACAGCATTTGAGCTGAGGCTCTGGAAACTGCAAGGATGGCAAGAAGCTGCATCAGAGGACAGATACATATACTTCTCAAGTTGATGTGTGTTTTAAAATCTGAGCCTGTAAGGTAGCTTTTGGGACTGAGGAATTTCTCAGCTTGATGAGACCCATAGTGATAATGCCAGCAAAACCAGGAAGAAATGACTGAAGGTGAGAGAAGTGGCTGGAGAGAGAATTAAAGTAGGGCGAAAAAAGGGTAATACAGGATGTGAAGGGAGGATGCAAGAAGAAGTACTGAGGAGTGAGGAGGAACAGGAAAGCCCCCATCTTAATTATTCTGCTGATTTCTCTGTTAATTTCCTTTTGTAGGACCATCCTTGAGAAGGAAGGTGTGCGATCCCTGTTCCGTGGTCTGGGTCCAAACCTTGTCGGGGTAGCTCCTTCCCGGTGAGTACTGTTCACTGCAGGTAGCTCATGCTGTCCAGTCCGTGACAGCTATTTCTCCACATACCAAAAGAATTCTGGGCCTTGTGCTCATTGATCCACAAGACCCCTTCACACAGACATTTTCTGGACCTTCTGATCATAGCTGTAAGATAAGATGACTGTTGTGGGCCTAGTATAAGTGCTATCTGCTGTTACATTAGACAAGCCTGTGCTGGGAGTAAGAAAAGTTGGAGTGAGAACCCACACCAGTGCTGCATTTGTTCCTCATGGGTAAGCTGTAACCTCTTCTGTATTTCCTTCCAACCAGGGCTATATATTTTGCTGCCTATTCTGGTGTTAAGGAGAGACTCAATGCTGTTTTTGTGCCAGAGTCCAAGAAAGTACACATGCTGTCAGCAGCCTCTGCAGGTGAGCCTCTTTTCTCTCAAATCAGAGCTAATGGGTCCTTCTGTCTGTACATGTAGATAGGTTTCATTTCTTCCCCTTTGCTGCTCGCGTCAGTTCTGCTCTCTCTTCTGAAGTTTCCATCCTTCACTCCTGAAGCAGTGGGTTCCTCTGGTAACTGGAACACTTTCATACTCTTCATTCTTCTTAGACTCATGTTAAAGTCATGGATCTAGTCCTTACTCCTTCAATTGCTATCAGGAAAAGACCTCCACCATTCAGTTGTCAGAGGGAGAAGGCAGTGTGTAACTTAGACCACTCACAGAATAATTTCTCTTGATATATACCATTTCTCTAACAAAATCTGCCACTCTTGCAGGTTTAGCCTGTTGTTTCCTGCCTCTTTGTATGTAACACTAGGGCCACTAGTAGGGTTGTGTTGGAGGCAGAGGAGCTAACTACCACCAGACAAAGGCTGGAATGAGGGAGGAGGAGAATCAAATAGTCTGCCCTAAATGGCTTATCTCCCATGGGAGCTCAAGGTCATTCTCATATTGCAAATGCCTGCAGCTTGCCAAGCAGAATTCAGAGTGCTGGTAGATTGGCAGCTGTTCACAAACTGTCAGATCCTAGTACTCACACAGACGCCTTCCTATTCTGTTTTCCAGGCATTGCCTCTTCTACACTCACCAACCCTATCTGGTTAGTGAAAACCAGGATGCAGCTGGAAGCCAGGTAAGGCAGGCTTGCAATGCAGAGCCACTCTGTGTCAAAGCCGGACTGGTTTGCAGTTAGATAGTGGTCTGTGACGTGCCTTCAAAGTATAGGTCTCCAAGGCATGCTGAGGAAGAGTCATACAGTTATGTTGACAACAACATTTTAGGTCCATGAGGCAGCATTCAGTCCTGACCCTCTCTCCTCTTTACAGGGGGAAGGGAGAGATGGCCAGTAGTGCTCTCCAATGTGCCATCCACGTGTACCGCACTGAGGGCCTGCGTGGATTTTACCGTGGTATCACCGCCTCCTACGCCGGAGTGTCAGAGACCATCATACACTTTGTCATCTATGAAGCACTGAAACAGCAGCTGAGAAACAGCCACCCTTCCCTTTCCTCACCTCTCACGCTTTCACCAAACAGCCATGATTTCTTTGGACTAATGGGAGCTGCTGCTGTCTCCAAAACATGCGCTTCGTGCATTGCGTATCCACACGGTGAGTGGGTCTGCTCTCCTTCCTTATGTTCCCTGCAATGGGAGATGCCATGCCTGTAGGATTGATCTATTAACATCACTTCCCTTTTTGTCTCTACAGAGGTCATTCGGACACGGTTGCGAGAAGAAGGGTCACGGTACCGTTCCTTTATACAGACTCTGCAGCTTGTAGTCCATGAAGAGGGACCCTCAGCTTTATACCGAGGCCTCCTGGCTCACTTGATCCGCCAGATCCCAAATGCAGCCATCATGATGGCTACCTATGAACTTATTGTACATTTGGCCTCCTCCACCTTGTAAGCACAGTGCAGCACCTGGCTGAGCTTGCTGTAGAGACACTGAGACCTCACAGTACTGAGACTTGGTCTTTTTCTGTGCTCTGAGAGGTGGTGCTTGTCATCACGTATCAGAACTGGGTCAGGTATAGCATTCTCAGGATGTGAGACTATTTTGTGCAAAGCTTTTGGCTCCAATGTGCACAATGTAGCCTTTCTTCTTTCTGGAGACTTGAATTATTCTAGTGCTGCAAGATGTCAGGGCAATTTTTTGACAGTGCCTGCTGTAAGCTCCCTGAATGAAAAAAGGGCATGGAACTTACTGGGAAGGAGGCATAGGAGGAAGTGGAAGAGTATCTTTCTCAGCCTCAGCATGTTTACTTCGTTTGGATACAGTCACAGCTGTGTGTGGTCACAGCTGGACATGAAGACAGGCTGGAGCTGAGACATCTGAGAGAAATGCAGCAAGCAGAGATTTTGCACTGAAACTTGTTATGCCTCTTCGACTCTCACTTACTGTGTTGCCTTCCAGCCCCTATAGAGGATTTCTCAGCTTTGGCTGCCAGCAAATGCTCTATTACACAATCTTCCTTTGGGTCCTTAGTATGTTGCAGCCATTGCCCTGAGACGTGTCAGGCAGCTGCAAGTTTTTTATCTTGCAGGATCTCAGTTGTCAGATTAAGTAGGTCAAGGGAAGAGGCACAACCTACTCTGAAGCACTACCCAAACAACTCATACTAGTGGCCTCTTAGCCATGCTTTGCCAAGATCTGGTGTGTTTCCATCCCCTCCATTCCCAACAGAAAGAGGACACCTTGTTCCCTCTGCTACAGGCTGGAACCCTTGGTGTGAGAATTACACTCTTTTATGCTGGTAAAGAAAGTGGAATCAGGTGAAAAGATGGACAAAGCTGAGTGTTTGGCCTTTTTCTATTGATGGTACACTAAGTGTAAGCGCAGAGCCTTATTTTTTTTCTGTAATCAACAATTAAGTGTTTGCTGCATGTGTTACATTTGCTTGTGACAGGCTGTGGTGCCTTCTATTCCTTGTGGGTTCCTAGCCCATTGTCTGGGGGAAGGCTACATTGTGTTTACAAAGAGTCTTGGTCATCATAAAGGTAGGGGGTAGCATCAGGGGTGATGCGTTCTTGTTTCAACACATACACTAAAAAAATGTAACCGTTCCCTGTGATAAGGCAGTAATTTCAGTAAATTTATGTGCTCTGGACAATCTGTTTTCACGTTAGAGGGTATCTTGACTGTTTATTTCCCTGCTTGTGGTGAAAAACTGCAAAAGCCCTGAACATTTTATTTGAAATCCATTTATTTTAAAATCCAGTTTGTTTCCTCATCCTTCTTACCTTCATTCATTTAGTTTAGGAGTATCGACAATTTTACAAAGCGACACAAGCTGCAGTGGTTTGGTTTTTTTGCATGAAACGAGAATAAACCTCAAACGACAACATTCAAAAAATATACAATATATATATATAATATCTGGGGAGAGGTTGTGAGAGACCCCACTCTGAGCCCTGTGGCTGGCTTCTCCTTCCAAATTTCTGCTCCTTCCAAGCCCCTCCTTCCTCATCGTAGTTTGAGCTGTGCCACTGTCATGTGCAGGTGCCCTAACAGTTGTTTCTATAGAGCCAGACAGGAGGTCAATAAGGTGGGGAATGTCCACAATGAGAATGGCAGAAGATGAAGGACCATCGGAGGCAGAAATGACAGATGAGGGAAGAGCGCATGTGTACACGGTGGGGGAAGGAAGAAGTTAAAAGTAAGACACCTCCTCCTTCCAGCCGTATGTTCTGGGGGGGGGAGGGGATCCATTGGACTGGTGTTTTAAAGCTCCTAGTAGCGGTGAGACCCGTTGCTTTTGCCGATGATGTGTCGGTCATCTATGTCATTGCTGTCCGGGGAGTCGGGTGTCTCCGAGTCCGTGCTGTCATCTTCGTCCTCCATGCCCTCTCTAGCTCTGCCCTCGCCGCTTTCTGCTGCCCTCTCCTGGCAATTCTGGTAGGACTGGGGAGATGAGACATGGGGTAAGAGGGAAGGATCTGGCAACTCAACTGCCCACCCAGCCCCAGCCACTGTGGCTGCTCCTCACCTCCATGGGGTTGACTATGATGGTGAGGGCTGAGTCATCCCAGAACATGTCACTTTCTTTGCCTCCAGTGCTTGTATGTCCCCCTTCAGTAGCCCCAGGGACCTCCTGGCCCACTCCTCTCCGGTGCAGAGAGTGGATGCGCAGGATACCGAGGACCACCATGAGTGCCAGGAAGCCCACACACACTACAATGATGACAGTGGCAGCACTAGGGACCACTTTGGAGAAAGAAAAAGAGAAGGCATAGTTGGAGTCCATCACAGAAACATGAAATTCCAACCTGATCTTCAGATGCTGGGATTCATGGGCACAGCTCGGGTTTTTCATCGAGGCAAGAACATCTCCTGACTGTTCTCCTCTCCAGGACACAGGCAGTCCCTGCTTCCAGCTACTATATCTTTACTTGAGGCCTGCATGATTTTCCATGATTCTCTAGGTCCAGGCATTCTCTGATATCAGACCAGCCCGTGGACTCTGCACACCTTTATCTCACCAGAATATGTTGCACAGCAGCCATTTGTATCCCCCTCTTGGGAGGCAAAAATGTGCACTGGGGAGAGCCTCTAAGGGCATCATGATAATTTTCAGAAAGGGCAATTTCTGTGCAAGTGGTAGAGAAGCCAAAGGAAATCTGCTTTGCACGTCAGGCAAAGGGGAGGGTTATGATGGCCTTTTAATAAGGCTTTTAAAAGCCTGTCTTCTGCCAGAAGAAAACTTGAAATTTGTCAAAGACCCTTAGTCCAACTCCCAGGACTTAGTTCTTGATCTGTAGGCTAAGCCTTGGCTCCCCAGATAGCCTCCTTTCATGTAAAGTCTATCCAGGCCCTATGGATTTGTTCTGGACAGTTGTGTACAGCAGGGACAACCATTCTGCTACAATGGGGCAGACCTGGGCAAGGAAGCAGTGAAGGCTGGGGTTTTGGTGCTCTCCCAGCACAGATGTAGACTGTCCTCCCAGCTGCAGAACTGGACCAGCTTGAGTTCAGCTGCTGTAGGAAGCTGCAGCAAAAGCTAGCATGGAAGTTTCTTTCCATATTGCCTGCAGCAGGGGGCTAAAATCAATGCAAGGTCCTCTCAAGCAGTCCTGGAGCTTTTACAGCAGAGGAGGAGCTAAATGGACTGCAGTCATGCTCATGGCACAGATCAACAAATCTGATCTCTAGTTTTCAGGCTTTTCTATCCTCTGTTTTGGGAGCAAGAATCACACACAATCACAGAATATCAGGGACTGGAAGAGACCTCAAGAATCCCCTTGCCAGAGCAGGAACATCTAGACCAGGTCACACAGGAACTTGTCCAGATGGGTTATGAATGTCTCCAGAGAAGGAGACTCCACAACCTCTCTGGGCAGTCTGTTCCAGTGTTCTGGAACAGTTTCCACTGTGAAAAAGTTTTTTTCTTAGATTTTTCTGGAACCTTTTGTGTTCCAGCTTGTACCCATTTCCCCTTGTCCTATAATTGGAGGTCACTGAGAAGAGCCTGGCTCCATCCTCCTGACACTCACCTTTTACATATTTATAAACACTAACGAGATCCCCCCTCCGTCTCCTCTTTTCCAAGCTAAAGAGATCCAGCTCCCTCAGCCGTTCCTCATAAGGGAGTTGTTCCAATCCCTTCATCCTCCTCTTGTCTGTGTCCTGCCATCTCCTCTGTTTTTCTGCCTTGCTGACCATAGTGAGAACTCAGTAACATGGCTATAGAGAGCCTGAGAGAAATCCTCTACTATAGTTCTACCAGGATATCAGAAAATTAACCCAAAAGATAGTGTTAATTACTTGGGTTGTTATGAGTGCTTGCCAAGCTGTGCCCAGATAGCTCTGGAAGTATATGATGGCCTCGGTGCACAAACTGCTGTGAACTCAGAATATGGTTAGGGTGAGCAGCTCGGTTCATGCTGTGGAGGACATTCACCTAAAGAAAAACCGGAGAGAAAGACTGAGCCACATGTTCATGCGTACATTCTACATTGTATGCATTCCCATCAACCATGTCCTCCCCATGCATTGCACAAGCATCTCTACATACACATATACTGCTCTTCTACCTCTACAGTAAATTCATTGCTGGAGTAGCGTCCATTCATCTCAGTGCAAGACAGGTGAAATTTCCTTTCATAAAGAGCAGCACCATGGTTGATGTGATATGAGACCTGGCGTAGTATTTCCTCATAAACTGCGATGCTCTCCACACCTGAAATGAGAGAATTGGAATGGAGTGAGGAAGCTCTTGCTTCAAAGTCATCTGGCATTGTTACGCTGCAGTAACTAGGAGTTACAGAGGAAACCACGCCAAAGCTGAGTTAATTAATTTTAGGAAGAGAGTGGAGATGGAGTTGGCTGCAGAGGAGCTAATGAAATCTCTGCTTGAATTGCTAAAACAAGTGGAAGGGAAAGAAGGATCAAGAGCAGCCTTGTTAAGTTTGGGAGTACAAGTGTACCAGTCCTGTGGGATGTGCCTTTCCCAAGTCACATCATGCAAAATGCTGCTGGCACCAGACCCCAAGAAGTAAGCCAAGAGGAGTGATCCAGGCCTGGGTGAGAGCTCAGACACCATGCCCTAGTACTGTGTGCTGGAGTACAAGCCACGTCCCCAAGGAAACAGCCTGGGACTTCCAAAAGCCAGGAGTCATCTCAGAGCCCCACAAAATACACCAATACATCTCTTAACACTAAGTTAAGTGCTTGTCCCAGCCATGCCTGATACGTGGCAAGAGACATAATTAGACAACTTCAGTGAAGGAGAGGATGTACCTGTGATAGCCAAGTAGGCAGAGGTGTTGACAAGCTCAAGGCCCCGCTGCTGCAGCAGTGCCCCATCCAGGAGCAGGTACTCTCTCTCTGGGTCCAAGTCATCTCCTACTAATGAGATCTCGCAGCCATCCAGGTTGTGCACAATCTCATCTGACATTCGTGTGTCTGTCACTGAGATGCAAGCAGAGCACAGGCACAGACAGCCATCAATGAAGGCAGGAGTTACTCTGAGTGGTGTCCACTTTACTTAAAACTGCTATCATCATACATAATGACTTCTCTTTCTCTGGCTTGCACTCACCATGAGTAAAATCACTGTCAGTCTAATTATTTATTGGAGGAGTACCCCTGGTTCTAATGACATTATTTATGCGCATATCTTATTTTGCAACAACATGCTATTATCAGACTGGTTCATGATAGCACACCTTGATTGTAAGGAGTCTGTTGACAATGACAGTGTAGAAATTAGAAACAACTCTGTCTCGCATTCCCAGATCTGAAGTGCTTTTAAGAGCTTTTCCCTGTCTGAAGGCTGCTGGTTAACGTGGTTGAGACCTTACAGTCTTTGAAATGGCAGCTAGTTCCAATAGCTAACTAACTGCTCCCAGCATGGCTAAGACCATCCTGCTCTAAGTCAAAAAGCACACTGTTGTATGAGAAATGGCAAAGCTGCTAAATAGAAAACTATGAGCAAAAAAATCCCATTACCAGAAGATATATGAAAGAAGTGAAAGAACATGTAAAGCACAGAGTGCAGAGAAACAATCTGAAGATGATAGAGAGAAACTGAAGGATAAGGTATTATAGGGTGTGAGGAAACCCACTGGGGAATTCACAGGTATTAAGCAATGCAGAAAGAGATAGGAAGGGATGAGAAAAAAAGACAGCCAGAGCAGACTGAGTAAGTGGAGGAGTGAATAAGGTAACAGGGAGAACATATATCCAGTGGAGGATTTGTAGGTGAAATGTAAAAGGGATTAAGAATGAGCAGTCTGGGAAAGAAAGAGGAGTGAGGCAAAAGAAGTGTGTGGATAGAAGAAGTACAGGGAGGAGCAGAAAGGGATAAGAACCGATTAGCCTACATATTAACAGACAATGTGCCTTGCTTCTGTATTTACTAAACTCTTTGATTTCAGTTGTAATGAGTGCCTGTACTTTCTCTGCAAGACAGCAACTCTTGTAGGTCTTTCCAGTCTCTCACAGCTCTCCTTGTACTCCACTCACCAGTACCATGCCAGTTC
Organism: Turnix velox; assembly: GCA_013400935.1. NCBI lineage: Eukaryota > Metazoa > Chordata > Aves > Charadriiformes > Turnicidae > Turnix > Turnix velox. The sequence continues at coordinate 160,009 of VZTY01025123.1, read as the reverse complement.
TCATCCTTCTTGGCCTCCACCTGGTGAGAAATAGAGCAGGTGATCTGGAGGTTGGGGAAGAGGGGGACCCCATCAGGAGCCTCAAAATCTGATGCAGGATGAGCAAAATGGGCATTGCCACTTAAGAGAATCTGGGGAGCATCAGGCTGTAGCACCACAACGTAGCCTTCCACATCAGGAATGGACACACAGGACTCTTCACTGAAACACCTGTAGGAGAGCCATAGAAAGCTTCAGTTGGCCCAAGTTTCAACCAGTAACATGGTAAAAGAACATCTCCTGCACTTACTGCTAGTGAAAGGAATATCCTTTTTTTCTGGTAGACTTCCTATAGCTTCTCTGCAAGGCATGGAGGTGTTGTGGGGATAACATCCCTGAATTTTAGGTGACCGGGGGACATCCACATACCACAGAGAAAATTAAACCAGCCCACATGCCTGGATCAGCACAAGTGAAGACAGAAATTCTGCTATCTGTGCAGACCCCAGGACCCAGTATCCATTTTGATATTGGACGCTGCAATATTGATTTTCAGGAAGACATTTAACCATTTCAAGACCATCAGTTAGGATTAAAATAGAAGGCAAGGGAGTGACATTTTAGAAAAAAGCAAGGTAACTCTTTTGCTGAAATTAGCTCAAGTTACTGCTCTGTTCACTCACTTGACAGCAGTGGTGAGTCTGAGCGGTCGGACTCCAGGGGTAGCAAAGCGCAGAGAGTTCATGTAAGCCACGTGCTGGATTGCGTGGTTGAAGGTTTCCACATCATCACCCTCCAAAGTGAGCAGGGACTGAGAAGGGTTCACATGAACCTACAGGTGGAAAAGAAGAAAATACTCAGGTTCCATGAGAAACGCCAAGAATTCAAGCTACAAGAGATACATAGGAGAAAAGTGGGTCATTGTCTGAGGTGGGGGAGCAAGCAAAGTCCTGGGAAGTGAGATTGGGGAGGAGAGTGGTTAGGAGACCCATGCAAGCTGGGCAGATGGGCATACCTTCATCCCTTTGCCCAGACTGTCGAAGTCACTGTAATCAAGCCCCTCACGGCAGGCATACAGGCATTCAATAACCTCCCGGCTCTCCAAGCTACCAGGGCGCACAGTGAAGCCAGCCAAGTAACCATGGAAGTAGTGGTGTATCGACAGAGGATCTCCTGAGGGAAACATGGGAGGTGGAGGGTGTGAGACATGGCGAGGAAGAGAGGAAAACCAACAGAAGCAATGGTGTGAGGGATATACAGACGTTAAGGGAGGGAAAAAGAGACAGGGGGGTGCATGGGGCATGGAAAAGCCATGACAACACAAGAAGCGGTGTGAGGGATGTAGAGATGTTAAGAGTGGTTAGAGAGAGAGACAAAGGGGTGTGCAGGACATGTAAAAGCAAAGACAACAAGAAGCTGGAGGGTATGCTGAAGTAAGGTGATGGCAAATTTTTGAATTAAAGATGGGGAGGAAGCAAAGAAAATAGACCAACAAAAAAGACTAGGGCAGTGAACAGTGGGTAGCGTAGAGAAGTTTCTGCCAAACTGCTGAATGCCAGATGGAAACAATTTCTTGTCCCCTTCTCACTCTGCTTCCTGTGAGGGCTTTTAAAAGAAACTATAAGTTCTACAGATAGTTAGGGATGAGGTGACATCTTCTGATGTCTCTAATGGTTATTGTGCTCTTCAGAGACCAACTTTAATGATCAGGCACAAGGACTCATTTCTCTACATGAAAAGCATACTGCATCTCTCAAAGCAGGCTGTACTTCTCCTACCAGACTTTTCATGCTCTACAGATGTCAAGGTATCAAGGACCAATCTGCCAAATAAGGATTTTCCTCCCATGATGGTGGGAGGTGGCAGGACAGGATTGGGGGAGCTGTATGAAGGCACCATGCAAGAAGTGATAATCATGCATGGTGAAAAGGGGAAGAGAACCATCTTCTTTCCTTTCCCTACCCTGCACAGTATCAGTGGAGTTCTCGTTTCCTTTGATTTTCTCTTTGTTTTTCTCCTCTGCAAAAGAAGAACATCCAGACAAGCAATAAAGCACTGGGCAGAAGGTAATTACAGGCACAGGCAAGTATCTGTACAAGTGCCTGTATAGGACAGTCCAAAAGAACAGCCTTAGAGCCATGTGTCAAACAGTGCACCCTTCAGTCCCAGAGACAGCACATCACAGATGAAAGAGGGCAGAGCCCCTCTCACAAAGGGATGGTGAGACTGTAGGATATCTAACTGATACCAAGGAGAAAGGATAAGGCTTTTTGTATCTTTTCTCAATGATACCTATTTTGGGAATTAATTGATTCCTATTTATGGAAAATACAGTCTGAGCCATATTTGCAACAAGCCACATTCTCAACATCCCTTTGAAATTCAGATCATTGCAGGAGGGTATCACAAGCTGATTAATTTTGGCTGCAAAAGGCCCATCAAGATTGCTGACCTAGGAGAAGCAGTACTACGGTAAAGAACCCTTTGATAAAAGATTAAAAAAAAATAAAGATAAGATAAAAATATCTTTTTTTCTCATTAGAAATTTCTGATAGAGAGAAGGCAAGCAGCAGGCAGATTCCTTTAGCTCTGTCCTTTTTCAGTCATGCAAATTTAAACGACTGGGAAACACAGACTTACATCTCCAAACAAAGGGTTTTAATCAGGTAGGGGCTTAACTATGTTCCTAACCTGATCTTTGTCCTCCAGTCCAGTACCTCCACATAATGATTTGTGATTTCTTCATACAGACCCTCAGGTCACAGACATCCTCATCAATATAATCAGCAGCACAAATAGTACTGCCAGTTCTCTGGTGAAAAGCCCATGACCGAATGAGGTATGGAGTTTCAATTCTACTGTGCCTGAATGCTGATTATCCATCACACATTCTACTGCTGTTCTACTGCTGCTTCCATGAAGCTGCCATGAATGCTTGTCTCTGACCTATTATCAGTGTGGCCTCCTCACTTGGTCCATAAGGAATGAAGAAGCTACACTGGCTTTGGTGCTGAGGAAGTAAGATGACTGCTATGTGGTTAGCATTATTTAGTAGTGGGTGGTGTTTCTTTCACCTCTTCTGGCTTTCTCCCTTCACTCCCTTGTTTCCTATATGGGAAGAGTGTGGTTACAAGGAGTGCTTACCTGCCCAGCAGGCTCCAATCATGAGCGAGGGCTCCTGTCGTGGAGGATGAATGAGGCCATTGTCATGAATGAGGGCAGGATCGTAGGAGACACCATCCACGTAGAGCGTTACAGTGGGGAACTCCAGGTTTAGGGCATAGTGATGCCATTCATCATCGCAGACCTACAACAGGCAGCAGAGAAAGGGCTCAGAAGAGGGGAAAAAGAAGAAGGGACACGGAGAAGAGGCAAAACTGTTTCCTCACCTGCTCAAGCTTCCAGAGGAATTTCACAGGCCTTGCACTTTCCAGCAATGGCCAGTAGAGAAAAGAAATCCGGCAGCCATGCACAGACAGGGAGTAATGCGAGTAGCCATCCTCTGCCAGGGATAAGCACAGGGTGTTAAATATCACACCTCAGAACAGTCTCACTGGCCAGAGCCCAGGAGCACATGCTGGCCTGCATGACTGGCACTCAGCACTGCCAGATCACCACAGGCTTGACTTCTCACACAAAAAGTGACTTCTGAAGAAGCAGAGTTCTTAAGGATGAATCCCTGCCTGCATCCCAGGGGACACAAGGAATTCCCCTCTGCAGGGAAAAGCATGAGGGGTGATGATATTAAACTGAAGAAGGGGATATTCAGATTAGATATTAGGAAGAGAAAGGAATTCTTTACTATGAGGGTGGTGAGATACTAGAACAGGTTGCCTAGAGAATCTGTGGATGTCCCCATCCCTGGAGGTGTTCAAGGCCAGGTTGGATGGGGCTCTGAGCAACCTCATCTTGTGGAAGGTGTCCCTGCTCTGGACAGGGGGTGGAACTACACAATCTTTCCAACCCAAACCCTTCTGTGATTCTGTGATCCTGTGATCCCTTCTAACAAGATCGTGGCAGTGGGTAGAAGTGTTGTCAGCCTGGTAAAAGTGTCTCACCACTCTGCACTGTACTGCAGATCACCGTCTCCTCTTCCCGCCTGCCTTTGCTAGGCACCACAGCATGCTTCATCCATACAGACAGGGTGAAGTGATCGCTCAGCCCCTCATGGGCATTTGGCCCGTTCACCACAGGCACCTGGGCAGCCTGGGTGCCATTGAACCAGTAGATGAGGCTGCTGTCCTGGCTGTAGTGCACCGAGAGCCGTGCAGTCCAGTTTGCTGTAGGGCTAGGCACTGGCAGTAGGTCAATCTCTCCTGAGGCAGCACCTACAGAGAAGTGAAGGAGTCAGGAATGTCAGGATGAGAGAACAAAGGGCCCAAGAACTGGGGAACAGATGAAGAGGATGCTAAAGGGCCTCACTGTAACATCCAAGAACAGAGGGAGAGGAGGAGTTGTTCATAGGCCTTCTCCTGCCTGAGGAAAGGCGGTGACTTTACCATATGTGCTGAGAGAAGTCACACAGACTCTATGTACTGGGGCAATGCCCAGAAACCTCTGGCTTCCCAGCAAGGAAAGCATGGGGAGCCCTGTGTAAATAAATACATATGGGCAGAATGCCCACTGCCCCCTAGTGCAGCATGCAAGTTAGGTGTCCTCCCAGCCCTGCCAACCACACCAGATGTGAGGAACTTGTTCTCCAGTATCTGTGCTGTATGAGGCACAGAGCTACCACTGCAAACACCTCCAGGGGAAGGGACAGCGTGCTGTGCCACAGCAGTTCCCACCCTAGGAAAGAAGCGATTCACCACAGAGTTTGCGCAGTGACTTCTCAGAGTAGTTATCCCGGTCACAGCCCTTGGCCACGTGGTTTGTCTGCAGCTCCACCGTGGCCTGGATGTTCCACAGGGGTTCGTCACAGGTCTCCAGGCGGATGCTGGGGAAGAGCGCAAGGCTGCCTGCACCTGGGGTGTACTCAATCCTCTTGTTCCAGCCTAATGAAGAAGAGTGGAAGACAGGGGTTAGGTCCTGTCAAGGACCCAAGGCCAGAACATTTGGCATGTACACACGCAGCATCTACGGACTGGCCCAGAAACAGAGAATTTTTTTTGCACTTTCCATGTTGAAAAGACAGCTTTAGGCAGCTGGCATCAGTGCAAAGGAAGACTTCCTAGACAGATTCCAAATTCTTATCTTCTATGGCTAGTTACTAGTGTAGCATTACTCCTGGATTATCAACCTCTTATCAGGCAGAGCAGATATTTAGTTGTGTCGATTTCCCCTAAATTGTATTGACTAAGGTGAACCTGTAGACATACATCACCTCTGGAAAAGCCAAATATCCCCAAAAGCCCTGAAAACAATCTACATTGAATTTAGTCTATGAGCTTTATCAAATACAGAGTAGTCCACACTAATCCAAGGACCAGTTTTCTGCTGTTGGAATTGCCTTCCTGTGGCTTTGCAATAGACTTAGGTGTCTGTTGCATCCTGTTAGATGGGACTGAAGGGTTGGTGCCAGAATTGAACCCTATATACAAGCACACAAATTTATATGTGTATGTACAAACATTTGCAATAACTGGTGATTCTGCAAAAGCAAAGGGAAGGCATAACTGTATCTGGAGGTTTCATACCCTGCCAACTAGGTTTGCAGGTGGGTTTCACCTGGATTTCCACTTCGGCATCATCAGAAGCCCGTTTCTTTCCACAGTCATAGGCTGTCACTGTGAATTTGTAGAGACGATCTCCACTGTACTGCAGCTTCTCCGTGTTCTCAATGTTCCCTGGTTAGCAAAACAAAGAGATCAAGGGAGAGGAAGGACAGTCTCCTCAAAGATGTTCCTTCTAAAAGTCGTTCTCATTTTCATCAGCTAGAAAAACAGCCAGAAAGGGGTTGAGTTGCCCTCTCAGTGCCACTCTGTAGCAAGCCACAAAATGGCTGCTGCATCTCTGCGATGCTAGAAAATTCATACAGCAAATGGAAACGGAACTCGCAGAGAAGGAGAAAAATAAGAAGAGGGGAATAATGTGCTCATGGCAGGTGTGGGTTCTTACCATCATTGTCAATCAAAAAGGGAATATTTGGGGTCAGGATCTCATAGTAGCAGATCTGGCTGTACTGTGGCGAGCAGTCTCCATCAATGGCCTCCACACGCAAGATGCGGTCATACAGCTTTCCCTCAGTCACTGCCACACGATACAACTTCTCCACAAAGACAGGAGCAAACTCATTCACATCGTTTACTCGAACATGCACCGTGGCCCTATGCAGAGAGACATCAATAAGAACAGATGGGCTGATTAGGAGCCACATTTCAGTGCAAGTCATTTTCCTGCACTGCACTGATCTGATTTCCAGCCATCAAAAGCAAGAGCAGGGAAAGAGATCTTAGTTTCAACACAGCAGTGTTGGCATGTGGGAGCTTGGACAATGGTTCCTTACCCCAGAGAAAGAGAAAAAGGAATGATAATGTGATCTGGATCTCCTGCCTACTTGCAGACACATAAACCACCATCCTTAGATGCAACTGTCAAGCAGCCTCATTTCCAGTGTATTCACTTATGTGACTCAGTCAGTGAACATTTCTCTTTGGATTTTATTAACATGTTGAGTTATAGGATCAAGGCTAGAGAGAAGTACTTCTGGCTAAAGGAAGCATTCCCACAGCAATTTTCATCTGTGTTTCTGTGACAGATCGCATTTTGCAATGTGCAGCAATGACTGCATGGACTTACTTGTGTGATTTCTTAGTATTTGCTCCATCAGGTCCCTCTCCACAGTCATAAGCCTGGATGGTGAACGTGTGCTCCTTATGTGCTTCACAATCCACCGGCTCCTTGGCCCGGATCAACCCCTCACCAGTAGCTTTGTCCAGGATCACAGCTTCAAAAGGCACCCCTGCCCCATGGATCCTGAAGCCACAGATTTCACCTGGTATCCCACAAAGTCAGAGAGGAAGGGGAGAAATAAAAAGGTTGAGGAGTGAACATTAAGCCCCCTTGCTTCCCTCTCACCTATTTTAGAACCATAGAATCAGAGAATTTCCTAGGTTGGAATGGACCTGTCAGATCATCTAGTCTAACCATCAACCTGACTTGAATTAGAACCATCCCTAAAATCATATCTCTAAGCACTGCATCTACCAGTCTCCTAATAATCTCCAGGGACAGTTCCTCAACCACTTCCCTGGGCAGCCTGTTCAAATGCTTGATAACACTTTGAGTGTAAAAATTGTTTCTAATATCCAGCCTAAATCTCCACTGGCACAACTTGAGGCTGTATCTTTTTGTGCTATCATCTGCTACTTGGGAGAAGAGACCAATCCTCACCTCTCTACACCTTCCTTTCAGGTGGTTGTGGAGAGCAATAAGGTCTCCTCTCAGCCTCCTTTTCTCCAGGCGAAACAGCTCCAGCTCTTTCAGCTGCTCCTCATAAGACTTACTCTCTAGACCGCTTACCTTCCTTTCCAAGTTACACTCTCCTTTCTCCCCTATTATCACCTCTCATTTCGAGCAATTTTTAGTTCCCCAGGAGTTCCTCCTGTCGCCTCTTGCAGCCATTAATGGTGTAGATTGCCCTCTGCTGGAGACTATTCCCACGCAAGGTGAGAAGTTGCAAGGCTCGAGCTGGATGAGCTGGTGCTACACAGTCACCATACTGAGGGAATACCTTATCTTTTCTTTGCACCCCTGAGAGAGGAAAAACAGGGCACACTGCAGAAATACAGCCAGAGCATGAAGGTCCATGATGTCTCATCCACCCACACAGGTGTGATGAGAATGCATCGCAAGGAACTTCAGAACTAAAGTTCAGCTCCCAGGAATGACTCTTCCCCTCCTCAAGCTGAAAGAAGGATGCTCAAGGAAGCTCCAGGCACAGCCTAAGCAAGCAATGGGAATACAACCTTTATAAACTTGTCTGTAGTTTCAGGAATTTGTGCTTTCTGCAAAGGGATGCAGCACTGCCAGTGAAGTGTGTGCCCAACCAGCTCTCTCCAGCACTTGCTGACACAGAGCCATGCATGTGATCTTTGGAAATAGCAGAACTGCGTCAAAAAGTGGCTGGCTCCACCTTCAGTTTCTTTCCCTAAGGGAACTGCTCGCAGCATCCTAAATCAAGCTGTACCCAAATTGCCTCCAGATTTCACTGGGGACCTACTCCAGAACAAGGGCTGAAGGTGATAATTTCCTGGAAAGAGCTAGAATTCAGCACAAGGATGAATGTCACCCTGTCTCGGCCTCTCACCCTTCCCAGAGCTGTTGCCCACCTACCTGCATAGCGCAGTGGAGCATCTTTGTCCAGGGCAAATAGTGGTGGGTTGAGCAGGACCGTGTTGTCATTCTCCATGACGATACCCTGGTACTCAGCTTCAATCCAGGGTTTATGCTTGTTTGCTGAGATGGATTTAGGGTAAGGAATGGAGGACAGGAACACATTAGTCGCCAGTGACAGATTCAGTAGGAAAAAAGCAAAATATCATCCAACGGCAGGTAACAACCACCCATCCCCACCTTCTTCTCTGGAAATAAAGAAGTGTAAAATAAGCTGGAAGGAAAAAAAATTATCTTGTTTTCAGTTCTGCTCTAGGTAGCTCTTGGGAGAGCTCAGCAGAAACTGTGTGTTCCTTCTGGCCTCCTCATTACTATCTTATTAGAATTATGTAGAGGAAAGCCAAAATGAAATTAGGAGGCAGAAATAGCCTGATTCTGGAGACAGATTCCAAATGCTAAATCCTTTTGCTCCCTGAAGCCATAATTAAAGGATCCAGGATATGTCTTCCTGTGGGTTGTCTCTAGGGGACAAGTCTAGCATGCAGCCATTATCACTTATGCCTTTTATCCTCCAGACGAAGGCCCAGGATCTACACACATGTACCCAGGTACATGGGTCCAGTCAGTCATCCTGTGTGTATAATAACCTACTCTGAGCGAGTCCCTTGCTCCTTCCTTCCCCACTCCATGGCGGGCACCATATTCCCTTGGCCCCTCCTTGTTAATCCCCTTGGCTGGAGACCAGCCAGGCTTGGCATGGTGGCAGTAGCCAGCAGGAGGCTCTGAAAAATGTCACAGGCCCAGAAATAGCAAATTAATCTTTATCACACAGGCTCCGGGGCAGGGAAAGGGAGAAATAAAGGGGTTGGGGGGAGGAAAGGGGAGGAGAGAGGAGGGGAGTGAGTAGAAAAATCATTACAAATTAAAAACCCCTCCCCCCATGCCCACTCCCTGCCAAATGGGCCTCAGAGATTATATTACATGGCCTAGTTACAACCCCCATTCCCAGATAATCCCCCACTCTCCCACCCCCAGGAGACCAAGATTTATTACAACCCTGTGATGCTCCGAGCATAGAATGACTCTGAGCTGGTGGGGAGCAGGATTCAGAGCCTTTGCCCTCAAAGGCACCACTTCCAACCCATGAATTCCTTCTCTGCACCACAGTACCCTCCAAAAGCACACCAGCATGGTGTGACATGTTGACTCAAAAGGGACAGCACATCTTACAAGCGAGCACTTGTGCAAATGGGGTCTAGGGGATGCTGCCAGAGCTGGGCAGTGGGCCAGCAGGCAGGGGGACTGGTCAGAGTGGGGGTGTGCCAGCAGGGCAGAGCGGGCAGACCCTGCCTGGCGTAGCAGCCAAGAACGTGGGTTGGCACTTCTCCCTCACCGTATTGATTGAGATTATAAAGCATTGCGTAGGAAACACAGAGAGGCATCCATCCTGCTCAGTATGCAGGTGGAATCCTCCCCTGCGTGCAAGTGCCCACATTTCCCCTCCACCCTTCCACTGCCCTCACCAGCTTCCACCCTGCAATGGCTCCAGTCCATGCGCCACACCACCGAGGTGGGAATCTATGGCTAAAAATGCCAAATATGCCCTGTTGCTGGGGTAACAAGCTGGTGGTAGAGAGACAAATCCTTTGCTGCATCCACCTGCAACTTAGGAAGCACCAGTTTGATTTCTCAGGAAATTAGTTCCTGTTTAGAAAAACATTTGGGGGGATATTTTTCGGCTACAGGCTTCAAGAGAGCTCCTGCAAATCAAAAACAATTTGATGAAGGTGGGAAAATATTTTGGAGAATAAATTCTCAAAGGAGGGAGAAAATCCAGAGCAGAAAGGGCCTGGCCTCACCACTGGGCCCCTTCACACCAGAGCAGCACAACTGAATGAATGCCCCTGCCAATGTCAGCACTGTATTCTGACCCCTTACAAATCTCAGGAAGCACCTTAAGGTGTCACATTCCCCGGTGACCCCTGAGTTCTTCACATGTTTCCAAATACTCTCACCCTGCCATCATATTATTGATGCGCTGAAATCCCCTGAGATGAATTCCTCACACCCATGCCTACAGCCACAGATGTAGAAACCTACATCTTTCTCCATCGCTCTACATGTTCAAAGAACATCTGCATGCAGAACCTTACTGCTGTAGTGTCAGGGGTTAGGGGTTTTTTTTTACGTATTTAGCATATAAAATGCTGTTGTATATAAGCAATCTGTGTGGTTAACACATACATGTATAATAATTCCTATTGACAGGTCGTAGATGGGTGAACTAGAATGGAAAGATGGAGACAGGGGACATGTATTTGGAGACCACGGGGGACTGTGGAGAAGAAGCAACACATTCTCCCTCAGCATGCTAAAGAAATGGAAAGCTAAATGCGGTAACTGAAGCAAAAGCAAGACAAGTGAGTGGAAAAGGGGGAAAACGCGAGGAGAATACTAGAAGGAGAGGAAAGAATGGAGAAAACCCGCCGGCAGGAGACAGATGGGAGAAAGTAGAGAGAGGGGATGGGATGCGGGCGCCCCAAGGGGCAAACCGAGCCGGAGCCGCTGGGGAACCTCAGACACAAACATGCCAGGCGACGGGTGGCACGGAGTCCCACAGCCATCGGGGATGACAGGGATGGAAGGGGGAAGAATGGGTGGGTGGATTGGTGGATGGATGGATGGATGGATGGATGGATGGATGGATGGATGGATGGATGGATGGGTGAGGAGCCGCCGCCAAGGCGCCCCCTAAGCCCCACCGCAGGGGACAGATGGAGAGTCCCAGCGGGGCGTCCCGTCGCACCTCCCGTCGCCACCGGGAGACGGTGCCCACCGCGATCTGCCGCTCACCTTTGTTGGAGGCGCCGCCGGGCAGCGCGACGCAGAGGCAGAGGAGAGGGAGGAGGACGGCGGCAGCGTTGCGGGGCCGAGGGTAGCCCATCTCGGCGGTGGCGGGTCCCAGCCCGCACTGGGCTAGCGGACAGCGGCGGGGGCGGCCGTGCCCTACCCAGCCCAACCCGGCCCGGCCCTGCCCGGCCCGGCCCACGCCGTCTCTCCCGCGGCGGCGCGCAGGGACGGCGCGGTACCTCCGCGGTCCCCGCTCCGCTCCACGCCCGGCCCCGCCCCGCCACTGCAGCATGACGTCACGGGCGCGGGGACGGAGGGTGAGAGTTGGCAGCCAATGCGCGGGGCCGCCGCGCCAGGTGCTGCGGGGGGCTGGCGAGTGGGGGGGAGTGCGCGGTGCTACGCGGTGGTGCGGAGGTACCGCTCTTTTCCCCTTATCGCTACAGCCCGGGTACGGGCACGGAGATGGGCGAGGGCTTGGAGACACCTGGCCGCGATGGGAGGCGGGAGAATGTTCAAAACCGCCCCCGGTGCTTTGCCGCAGGAAACATTCTCACAGCCTGCGGGAAGAAGGGGTAGGGGAGGGGGTGTGTGTGAGGATAGAGGGGGATACCGGGGCAAGGGGCTGTGAAGTGCAGCCAGATCCCCGTCCCGCCCGCACGTCCCGGAGTCGGCAGGGCGGAGCTACCAGCCTGTCGGCCCGTCTCCTCGACGGAGGGATGAGGGGGAGCGCGGTCCTGGGCGCTGCTCTGAGGAAGCTCGCAGCTACGGGGGGCAGGGTGCGAGAAAGAGCCGGCGGATAGGCGGGGAATAGGGAGCGCGTTACTTCCCTCTGATCATCAGCCAGGAGTTTAAGAGAGGCACCCCCCGCGGAGGGTGAGGAGGTGAGCTGCCGCTCTCATATCCTCCCCATCCGAGGCGGAGATGCTGGAAGCAGGGGCAGTCCCGGCCTTTTCCGCGCCCACCTCTCCCTCCCCCACCACCATCGGCGCTGGGACTCTTAATGCAGCAGGGAGTCCGGGAGCCGGGCAGCCCCGCAGGCCTCTCCGCACCGCAGGAGAGGGACCGGCGCGCCCGAGCAGCCAGATCGCTTCCAGCTCCTCGCCCGTCCCGCTCCTCGTTCTCTCTTCTCGCCGTCGGTTCTATCCCTCTGCTCCGAGATGCCTCCCAACCTCACCGGCTATTACCGCTTTGTCTCCCAGGAGAACATGGACGGCTACCTGCGTGCTTTAGGTAAGACCATCCTCCTCATCCGGCGGCTCCTGCTCTAAAAATTGCTCCCGTCTCCAAAAATGTCGAAAAATGGGAAGGGGATAAAGAGGTTTGGGAATTTTCTGGCCCTCCTGCTTGTGACCATCCTTCTTGCACTGAGGTGGGAAGGAAGACTTATCATGGCTGGAGCTCCCTTCGTTACAAGAGTAGAGAAGCTCAGTGAGGATGCTGCTAGAGGAGGGGCCCAGGTTGTTTGTAGATCTCCCCTCCTTCTCATTCTCTAGATATCAATGTGGTTCTGCGAAAACTGGTTTGCCTTCTGAAACCTGACAAAGAGATCATCCACACGGGGGATCACATGGTCATACGGACGATCACCTCCCTGCGGGACTATGTTATGGATTTTGACCTGGGAGTCCAGTTTGAGGAAGACCTGGGACCCGTGGATGGACGCAAGTGCCAGGTGAGAAGCCCCAAGTGGTGTAATTTAACAAGCGGACTAGGGTGCATTACAAGTTCAGGGACCTGTTCAGCTGTTGATTCACCAGCCAGTTGAATGCCCATCCCAGAGCTGACATGCCCCTGCAGGTCCAGGAATAAGTGGTTCTATGATTAAATCACTCACATTGAAGTAGACGAGCACCACACTGCCAGAAACCCAGTAGTTCAGGACCCAGAAACTGTTATACTCTGGAGCAAAGCTCTGGAAAGGCAGGATGTCAGCACGCTGACCACTGTTGCACTTGGAAGCCGGAGGGTCGTTCACCTCCCACAAAGAGCATCAGTCCCAAGGAGCCACCAAAGAGGCCCCAGACCAGGGGCTGCATTTGAAAACGTGTCTGAAAGGAGCAGCCAGTGTCACTGCTGGAAAACTGCATCACCAGGACTCTCTTGACCGTGTCTTCCCCTCTTCTCCCTTTTTTCAGACCACCGTCTCCTGGGAGGGAGATCAGCTGGTGTGCGAGCAGCTGGGAGAGAAGAGGAACCGAGGCTGGAGGCACTGGCTAGAGGGGGACCGGCTGCATCTGGTGAGGAGGGGTCCAGCACAGCCTGCTAAACCCCACTCGTGGTGGGTGGGGGACACACAGAGCACGGGTGCTACAGGCTCTGAGCCAGGCCGACGGCTTCCTTCCAGATCCTCTCAATTCTTCAGCCCCGGCTCCTTGCGGGGCAGCTACCACTTCACACAAACATCCGCCTCCAGGGTTTAAAAGTTAACGAAGTTCAGCCAAAGGCAATGGCCCTCCCCTGCTCCTCCGCCGGGGCTTTAGGAAGGTCGGGAAGGACGTGCAGGAGCATGGGGTCGGCTTGGCTCCAGCGGGAAGGCAGGCAGGGCGAGGGGGAGGGAAAGGAGGAAGGGTTCCAGTCTAAACTCCTCTTTCTCCCTCCTAACCCCCTCTTTCCCACAGCGCATGACGGCTGAAGATGAGGTCTGTGTCCAGGTTTTCCAGAAAGTGAAGTGAGCGCTTCCCGGGAAGGATGCCCAGACGGGACCTTCCCCCTCCCCGAGTGCAAACGTCTCCGGATTGTAAAAAGAAAACAAGACCCGAGCGATCCGGCATCCCCACCACACACCACACACTGTAGCAGCGTCTTTTCTTTTCTCTCCCCGGGCCGGACCGGTCCCTGCCGCAGGCGCGGGGGGGGGGGGGGGGGGGGGGGAGGTGAGAGCAGGGCCGGCCGGAGAGAGCAGGGAGGCGGGGAGAGGAGGAGGCCGGGGTGGGCCAGGGTAGTGGAGGGTGATGTTGGGCCGTCGGCTGCACGGAGGTCCTTTCAGAATAAGAGTGGTGCGGGGAGGAGCGGGACCGGTGCTGTCCCAAGATCGGCCCAGCCTTCTGCCGCAGCTCCAACTCCCCTCCGTGTTCCCCCGAAAGCCGGAGCTGTTGCCCGAGTGTCATTCTGCAGCCACCATCACCATCTTCTTTTGTCTCATGGGAACCCCGCGTTCTTCTCAGGATGCCAGGATCCTTGATCAGGTTGGGTAGAAAATAGATCTTGTTCTTCAGAGTCAAGGATTTTTCAGGGAATGGTGTGAAATCTGAGGTCATGGGCATCTTCACTGTGCTCCTGAGAAGGTCCCAAGAGTAAGAAACCAGGAATCTAGTGTTCCTGGCATTGTCTCCCCTATGGCCATCATAGCTCCCCTGGTTCTCACCTCCTCTCTCCAATCTGAGACTAAGGGCTAGAACCAAAGGTGATAAGATCCCCTGAAAAGCCAGATAATGGTGCCCTTTCATGAAGGCACCTGATGTGCAAGTCCACGGGCAATTATGCCTGAATAACAGTTGCTGTTGCAATCCCAACAAAAGGTTGAAAGGCAAGGTACACAGAAATGCGGAGCTACAAACATCAGAGGAAACCAAGAGGTAGGCAGATTTAGAAAATAAATACCCTTTTTAAGCTGAGAAAAGGCAATTTCCCTGACACTCCCTCCCTCCCAGCAGCAAATCTGAAGTGTAGTATTTTGCAAAGAACTTTTTCTCAGAGAACTGCAAAAGTGCATGTCATGAGAAGAGCATTGCTTCAAGAGATGTGATAAGCAACGGGTCAGGGAGCTGCAGCTGTACCTACAATGTTGACCTCTGGCTCTTCAGGGTTGTCTCTGAGGTCATCCCAGTCTGCAGCACCCTGTCAATACTTAAACTGCAAGCATACTGCTGAGTGGGACAGAAGCAAACCCAACAAGCAATCACAGCCAGTATGTCATCTATCTGCTCTACGCAGATCTCCACAGCCCATCATTCACCCTCTCATAAGGATCATCCATGTGATTTTTGTGATTTTGTGTTGTATTACAAAGTTGCAAAAGGCAGAGCTTTGACTGGCAGCGACTGACACTGATTCAGCTGTTGCTCTCTTCATATTCCTCCCTACAATGTGAGACCTCCTGAGATGTTTCTTATCCCCAGAACGAAGATCACTTCACCATGTCCAGACTGGCATCTTCGAGACCATGTGATCAACAACTAATCAGCTGATTTCAGGCCTTGGACCAAAAGCTGGTACAAACTTTCGTTTTTCTGAGCTCACATTCTGGTTTGATGGTAGACAGTCATTGCCTTTAGGTGGTTAGCCAGACTCTTCCACTAGCATGCCAGCCATCCACATAATTGTCATATAAGCCTTTGAGGTGATGTGCTGAGTGGATTGCTTCTGGCTTGTTGCCAGACACCAGATTCCAGGACAGCCTCTTATTTTCAGGAAGTGTCTAGTTGTGCCAGAATCAGAGATAGGAATCACCCTCACTTGATATTGTCCACACTTACAATAATCACACTTACAATAATCATAAGGGATACCAACCTATCCTGGCTTCAGTTAGTAAATATCACTTCTAATAATTAGCTGGGGTTCTTTTATAATCATGCTACCGGTATGATGCTAACATGAGATGGCACCATTTTGCGAAATGGTGATATGGCTGAGACATGAGCCTGTTAGAGGTGAGGATGTCAACGTGAGGCAAGGGACAAGGTGTGATATTGTAAGGATGCTGTTCTCACCCCTTGCTGAGTGGTTAGTGCTGCATAAGTACATCCCTTCTGGGGTATTACACTTGGCTTTCTACTTGCTTTTGAAGAAATTGGTTACCAAGATGATGATGCTGCTCACCATCTTATACCAGGTGAAGAAACAACTTCAGAGACTTCTTTCAGTGTAGATCGCCTTATCCTATCATCCAGAGCTGCAGAAGTGGCATGATTTGTCTGAAAAAGTGGTAAGCTATTGGATAGCATGTGCCTAGCTGTGTAAAGTCCAAGCCTGATGACTAAAGGCAAAGGGTACTTTGAAAGTCTGTGAAGGATGGTCAAACCAAGGGGCTGAAGGTGCCCTGGGGAAGCATCTCAGTGTTTACAGGTGAGCCTGGGCCTGTGGCCCTGTTATACTGTAGGATCAGTAGTGTGGCTGCAGGAGACCAGAGTTGTTTCTCTGTTGCCCTTGCTTCGAGTCTGAGGGTAGAATATCCAACTTATCTTCTCCTTCTCAGTGGATGAGAGGTACTGCACATCAAATGATGATCTCACGGCTTGTGAGGCTGAAAAGCAGGTTTCTTTCCAACCACCTGCAGCATGCTGTGTTCAAAGCTTGAGTCTCTCTCCAGGAGAGGCTGTTTGTATCTTTTGAGTGTGATGAAGATGTTGCTTCACTTTGCTCTGATACTGTGTGGATTTACCATCCAGTCCAGTAGTAACCCAGCTGAATCAAGCACAAAGCAAACAGGTGCTTGTTTTGGTGTTCTGTGGTCATATATGTATTCCATGGGCCTACACATATTCCATGGTCCTACATGCACTCTGCCCTTCAGCAAATAACGGCATTTTTAACCTCCCTGGTTAAAAATCATATCAGATAATTCCTGGCTCCTATCTAACATAAAAAACAGGACTGCACAATCCAAAGAGGAATACACCACCAGTAGGAGCACTGGGGCAGGACTGAGACCACAGATGCATTGACCAAATCAGGTGGCTCCATGGGACACAGTATTAGAGGTGAGCTGCTCCACTTAGCATATCCTCATCCTTAGCTTTAACAGCTAAAGTACTCTCCCAGTAGCCCAAATGGTGTTATCTGGGACAGGGAAGGAAATTAAGGCAAGGGAAGATGGGACTTGAAAGTGACACAGGTAACTCCCAGTAGTGACCTCTGGATTGTCAACAGCAACCTAAAATTACCAACTTCCTTACAAATTATCCTCAGTCACCTCTGTCTATCCGTGCTTTTCCTGGAAACACTCTTCCCACCGGCAGCCTGTCCATAACAGACCTCACAGAGAATAGTTTCCAATTCCTGACAACAATTTTCTAGACATGGTTTCCAAGTAGAAATATCCCTTCTGGTGGGATAGTAAAGCCAGCAGAACCTGCTCTGGTACAGCACTGCAGTGAGCCTGCCCAAGTATGTTCATCCTTGCAGAAAAGAGATTTGGACGTCAGGAAATACTGGGGTAATGTCCCCCACTTAACCTTAATTTTGATGCATGTGACCATATGCTGTTATTACAGAGGCACTAATTACATGCTTATGGGATCTTTTTCTGATAATAATTCAAAGACATCTGATGAGCATGTTCGCTAGGACACTTCCATAAATATCACAAAGGCAATAATTTCTTCATTCATTTTAACACTATTTTCACCTTAATTCAGCATGGATTTGCAGCTGTGAATTATTTCCTATCATTTCAATGCAGGAAACTGGCTAATTTCTCTGAAGCCACACATAATTCTAAGGAAAAACACCAAAATGGAGATTTGTCCCTCTCACTAAAGTCTGAAAGCCAAGAAATTTTAAGGTTTGGAAAGATGGTGGAACACAATATAAGTCTCTAGTGCACTATGTTGATAAAAGCTTGAAATACGTTTGTAAGCTATTATCTTTCCTCGTTTTCCCCATTACATACTGAAGGCCTAACCATCTTGTTTCTCCTAAAAATGCTTGCAGAACAAGCAGCAAGAAGGGTCCTTGAAAAGGGACTTGTCCTCTGCATGTTAACTTTTCTTAATAACCGTTTAAGTCAAATATCTGTTGCTTTCCCTGAAGCAAGATTTCTTGCTTTCCCTGAAGAAGTTCCCAGTTCCTATCCCCAAAAAAACATTCTGGAATGTGCTTCAGCGAGCCAGAGTAATGAAAACATAGAATCATAGAATAGTTTGGGTTGGAAGGGACCTTAAAGATCATGTAGTTCCAATCCCTCTGCCATAGGCAGGGACACCTCCCACTAGATCAGGTTACTCAGTGCCTTGTTCAGCCTGGCCTTAAACACCTCCTGAGAGGGGGCATCCACAACCTCTCTGGGAAACCTGTTCCAGTGTTTCACTACCCTCACAGCAAAGAACTTCTTTCTTATATCTACCCTGAATCTACCCTCTTTAAAATAATTTCTTAAGATGAAAACTTTCTACACCAGAAAACTGCCCAGAAGCAGAGTAGGAGACTTCCTAGGAGGACATCTTTAGGAGGGGGAACAGGGGAGCAACTTCAGCGCTGCTGTTGGATTGCAAATCAAACCCTAGTAAAGGATCTCTGGAAGAGACACATCGCCCTGCATGGGTAGGATGTGAGGACCCCCCCCAAAAGCATCACCCTGATTCTGTGCTTTCGTGATAGTGGAGAACACACCAGCATCTCGGCAGCAGAGGGCAGCAGGCTCCGGACTGCGGGGTGCCTTGTCGGGGCCAGCGGCTCTTCCCTCTCTCCGCCTCTCCCCACCGCACCGACCGATCGCCGAGCGGAATTCCCGCTGCCGCCGCTCCTTAGCTCCCGGGGACGAGGGGCAGGGAGCTGGGTGCCTGGCGGGTGACCGTATGGACATGTGAGTGGGGGCAACTGGGAGGTGGGGGGGAGGGAAGGCTCAGCCTTATCTTTGCCGGGAGGGCAACGGGAAGGTTAGAACCCTCCCAGGAAGGAGAAGAGGTCCAAGAGGCTGTCTCATCTCACTGTCCCAGCAAGTAAGGTTGAGGAAGAGGGATTACCCTGGCTGATGTTTGCCATGAGGTCTGTGCAGCGAGCTTGTTTTGGAGCAATAGTGATGCTCTCCTCATTCCCCAGAGAGGAACAGAAGCGATCCACAGAATGAGGACGAAAAAAATAACCAAACCCAAAGCTGTAAGGGGCAACTTTAGGAAGAGAGGATTTGAGACATGACTGGGTAAAGGGGCTGCCCAAGAGTCACAGCAGGTTTATTCCTCAGCAAACTGAGCTTGAGGTCTTCAGAACCTCACCCAATGAAATGGGCAGAGACCCTAAACTAGCAATAAAGATAATGAGAAAAAATATAATGAGGCATGACTGGGCACAGAGTCAAAGGGAACCGAACTCCCCCTGGTTCCAAGGGACCCAGCCCCATGCCTGCTGGGGCAAGCAGACATTGCTAAGGGAGTTAACCCTTCCTCTTTTAAACTGATGCCTTTCTGGAACCTGGGTAGTGCTGATGTGTTCATTTCAGCTGTCCACTTTATTCCTGAGTGATTCACAGAAGTTGATGTCTGCCATATTGGATTCCATCAGACAATGCACAAGTCACTTACGAAATCTCCCCTGATCTTGGACGACCTAATTTTGTGCAACTCAAAGTTTACTTGCCATGTTTACAGGCATGTTCCTTTTCTCCTGTGGGCCTTCCTCTTTCCTGGAGTGATCAGTTCCAGTCCAGTCCCAAGGAAGCTTTTTGGGGTGATCAGATCCCCTGGTTATCCTAAGCCATATCCCAATAATAACATCAGCATCTGGGATATCCATGTCCCCAAAGGTTATGTGGTGAAGCTGACCTTCCAATATTTTGACCTGGAACCATCTGAGTCCTGCTTCTATGACTATGTCAAGGTATGTGCATGAGCCAAGGGAGCTAGAGATGAGAAACAAGTGGCCATCACATGCAATAGTTCTTCTTTCACCAGGCATCCTCTCATGCTTCCCATAAAGGAAAGGGACAGAGTTAAATATAGAAATGGGTGGGGAAGCTACTGGTAACTCGTGCCTGGGTAATAGTGTTGCACGAAGCAGGCTGAATCTTACGAGGCTGCAGTGTTTTCCCATTTGCCTTGACAGATCACAGCAGACAAGAAGAACCTGGGCCGGTACTGTGGCCAGCTTGGGTCAGCCACAGGCAATCACCCAGGAAGAAAGAAATTTGTATCTAAGGGCACCAGTATGCACCTGGCATTTCACTCCGATTTCTCCAATGAAGACAATGGCACAGTAATTTCCTACAGGGGCTTTCTGGCCTCTTACCAAGCTGTAGGTGAGTAGGCAATACCCTCAGCATGCAGCTTTGTGGCTCCACCAATATCTATCCCTGCCAGGAAAATAAGGAGAAGCTGTGACCAAGGATATGAATATTTCAGTGTGCAGAAGAGAGGTTTAACACTTTCCTCCCCTTGTCCCTACATTTCCTGTGCCTTTAGATCTCAATGAATGTGACCCGAACAGTGCTGCTGGGGAAGATGAAAGGCCTCGGTGCCAGCACTTCTGCCACAACTATGTGGGTGGCTACTTCTGTTCTTGTCGAACTGGCTACCAGCTTCAGAGTGACCACCACTCCTGCAAAGGTAAATTGAAATTTGGAGAGATCAGAGGGTTTCAGGGAAGGAGCTCCTCAGACGGGAGGGGTGGGAGAAGTGACTTAAAGAGCAGTTGGTGGAGCTGTGGAAGACAGCTCCACAATGCGACCTCTGCTTTCTTCCTCTACACCAGTGGAGTGCAGCAGTGAGTTGTTCACTGAGGCATCTGGATACCTGAGCAGCCCGGATTACCCCCAGCCCTACCCTGAAGACCTCCGTTGTAACTACAGCATCCGTCTGCAAAGGGGCTTGTCTATCATCCTCAGGTTCTTGGAACCCTTTGAGATCGATGAACATCAGCAAGTCCACTGTCCTTACGATCAGCTCAAGGTACTGGTGATTAGGTAACTCTGCTTCCAATGCTGTTGCCAGATCTCAGTAGGAATGGTGGGGACAGCGCTCTTCAGATGGAAAATATGAGATCAGTACAAGGAGAATGAAGTACTGAGCTATAGCCTTGTCCCTCTTCAACGTGCTTAATGACCAGTGTTCTGAGGTGAGAGGCTCTGGGTCACAGGCCCCTGTGAGTGGAACCAAAACAATCATCTTTCTTCCAGTTCTGATTTAATCTCAGGACTCAAAAGCATTGATAGCTCTGCAGAGTAAATAGTTAAGTCCTGTATTCTGGTTTTTCACTACAGACATCAGCACAGATGTGTCACACAACCAGCCCTTCACAGGCACTGTGACAACCTTGATCTGTATTGAAACAGAAATGCTGTGGCAGAAAGGGATGTTTCTGTTCCAGTGATACAAATTTTCCTCACCAGATCCAAGTGCATGGTAGACAGATTGGTGAATTCTGTGGAGTGAAGTCACCTGGCAGCATTGAAACCAACAGCAATGAGGTGGACATACTCTTCCTCACTGATGAGTCAGGGTTCAGCCGTGGCTGGAAGATCCACTACACGTCACAGAGTAAGACGTTTCATCCCCAGAGGCTACTACGGCCTGTCTTCACCATTTTGTAACTCACTTTGTCCCATTCTCAAACAGAAATACGGTGCCCACAACCTGTCCCACGGGATCAGTTTACTATCATCAGGGACCTGCAGCCTTTGTATCAGTTTCAGGACTATTTTATTGTCACCTGCAAGACTGGGTATAACCTGATGCAGGTGAGTTCCCTTCTCTCTTCAGCCATATTCTGTCTTCTCTTTGGCTTCTGTGTGTCTTTTTGTGTGTCCTTCTCTCTTCAGCCACATTCTGTCTTCTCTTTGGTTTCTGTGTGTCTTTCACTTTTCACTAAAACTTTCTTTGGAGATTCTGCTTGTGTCAACCTGATGCATATTCTGTTTCATCCTTCTGTTTGCTTTCTTCTAATGCTTTCTTCTTCCTTTCTCCTAGCTCCTTTCTTTATGCAATTACTATTTCATGAAGCCCTGGTAGAGCATGAGAGATAAAGATCCCAGAAAACATTGTTAAACAAGAATACATCTTTGGAAGGCTATGAAAATTAGATTTGCCACAGAAGATGTCACCTACCTCCTCTGCCATTCTATTGCCTGGACTGGGTAGAGTCCTCTACCTTGTCACAGTGTTATGGTTGCTGGCTGCTGCTAACTTGCCCTGCTGTGAAGAATTTGTAGCCTATGGCAAACACAGGCTACAGGGAAGGCAGCAAAGGGAGAGACAGCAACTGGAACAGACTGCGAATAGGTAACTATTGGACAGCAGTGAAAAGATGGGCAGATAGAATAGTATTTTAATGTTGGGAAAGGAATGTGAAATTCTGTA
Source organism: Turnix velox (assembly GCA_013400935.1). Taxonomy (NCBI): domain Eukaryota; kingdom Metazoa; phylum Chordata; class Aves; order Charadriiformes; family Turnicidae; genus Turnix; species Turnix velox. The sequence continues at coordinate 137,897 of VZTY01025123.1, read as the reverse complement.
CAAGCTCAGAGATGTTTTTCTCTCCCATGCAGGGCAACCAAAAGCTACTGTACTTCTCATCTGTCTGCCAGGCTGATGGAACATGGCACCAATCCATGCCCCACTGTGAAAGTGAGTGATCTCAGTACGGGGATTATGCCCCCTGCTGTAGCTTTCTTTCTTCAAGAACGTGGGGAGTTCAGCTACTATGACTTAACTTGCCTGTGGCCATAGACACATAGAAGGACCTGCAGAGGTCACCAAGTCCACAGTTGACTTTCATTACGTTCCATTCCACTTACAAGAACTTAAGTGTTTATTATCTTTTACAAAAATTAATAAAATATCACTATTGTTGATACAATACGAACAAAAAATTTACACAATACAGTAACCCCTAAAAGCAAAATATCCCAGATTGGCATCTGTTTTGAAACAGTCTCTCTCCACCTGGTCTACAAGCTGGTCCTCTCCATCCTTCACATCATGGCCACAGTCTAAGTCAAACCTAAGCACACAGGCAGCATGACTGCCTTTGATTTGGTTCTTTTCTCTCCTTCTTTGCAGTTGTGAACTGTGGTAACCCTGCAGACCTGACCAATGGGGCTTTCAGCTATGTCAACCAGTCTGCAAACAACAACTACCAGTCAGTGATCACCTATCGATGCAATGAGCCCTATTACCACATTGTCACCGGGACAGGGGGTGGTGAGTCCTGATCCCACACAGACATTGAAATCTGTGCTAAAAAGTCCTCTCAGATTTCCAGTTAGAATTGTCTCTGCTCCCCAGGCTACTGGGAAGACTCTCCAGCCCTTCCCTGGCTCTGCAGCATCACTCCTGAGGCTTATTGCCTCAGCCTCTTTCCATGCTAATTCATTCCCAGAGTCCATCTCATCCCTCCTCCATGATCTCCTTAACTTTTTGCAGGAGATTTTTACTGTCTCATCTAAAGCTTAAGGGCTCAATGATGGATGTACAGAGAATCTACTTTCATGCAGCAGGTCAGAAAAATGAAGGCTACATTCATGCCTTCTTTTTGCATGTAAGCTATGATTTTGCACCTAAGGTATGACTTGCTGACACAGATGCTCCTGGTTACAAGAACAGCATAAGGAGTAGGAGTTCATGATTTTCTTACCTTGACTGCTCATTTGTCCCCCACCAAAAAAAAAAAAAAAAAAAGAAAAGAAGAAAAGAGCAGTAGATTATTTTTAAGCTGAATCACTTCCTGGATATGGCTCCCAGCATGGATGCTCAGTTATAGATGTACTGATGTACTAGCACCAGTGCCAGGAGCAAGCAGCTAAGGCATGCTTTAAGTTGGTACTAATGTTGAATTTGATTATTCTTCCTTTTGAGCTTGACTCCACAGTCAGAGCTCAATCTCATCAGAAAAAAATCCAAAGAAATCAAGCAGCAGCACTAAGCAAATTCTCATGGGGAGCCTTTGTGATTTAGTCGAGTTTTGAAATAGAGCAGCAAAGACTTTCTTGGAATCATTTACTACAGTGCAAGGTAAATCATATATAATTTATTTTTACACACCAGCATAAACTTTCTAAGAAAGGCAAGAATGCTTTGGATAATGGTGTTTATGTTGAGAAGGGACACATAAGTTAGTTGGCCTGCAGTGTAGTCTCAGATGTAGATAACATGAGCATGTACAGTAACTGATTCATCTTTTTTCTGTTTCTGGAATGATCCATCTTGTCCTACTCTCTTTAAACTACAAAGACCAGAGACTTTAGTCTTCACTTCTTCTCTGCCTTCTTTGGTTGAAATGAGGTCAAACTGTGTGCTCAGTAAGCATGCTGGCTGAGTGAAGTTAAGACTTCATTCTGATAGATCTTCAGGCTTTTCTTCTACAGAAGCAGTGCCTGAACTTTACTTGTCTCCTGGTAATGAGGTGCATTGAGATGTACACATGGAGACATTCCAGACTATTCCATGGGTAGCTTTGCCTTGGAAAGGGTGCTTTTGGGGTGGAAGGATGAGAGAGGCATGTGGATCAACTTGGATTAAGGAACCCCTTGAAAATATGCTCTCCCCTTCTTATCCTCTTAACTTACCTCCTCTTCCTCTTCGCTTTTTCTTCCCACCATGTGATGGGGTCTCACTTTCCTGTCATCCTACAGACACATTCACATGCTCTCCTGAGGGAACCTGGGTGGATCAAAATGGCCAGATGAGGATTCCTGCCTGCTTGCCAGGTCAGTAAAAAATGGTAGCAGTGAGGGAGGACAGGGAAGTCTATGCACGAAGGGAAAAATAAGATGAAATTGAACAGTGGGGGTGCCAGAAAGAGAGAGAGAAACCAGGACAATCGAGGTGTAATGATCTTGCACTTCTTCACAGTGTGTGGAAAGCCAGTCACACCCCTTACTGAAGTCCAGCGCATCATTGGTGGCAAGTCGGCAAGTTCAGGCAACTTCCCATGGCAGGCTCTGACTGACATCCATGGACGAGGGGGTGGTGCACTCCTGGGAGATCGCTGGATCCTAACAGCTGCCCACACCATCTACCCTAAAGGAGCAGTAGGGAACAGTCTAAGCCTGGAGAAGCTAGCAGAGGAGGCTAACATATTCCTTGGCCACACCAAAGTAGAAGAGCTCCACAAGATTGGCAACCACCCTGTACGCAGGATCTTCATCCATCCCGATTATAACCCTGATGATGGCTACAACTTCAATGGGGACATAGCCCTGCTGGAGCTGAAACACCCGGTGACCCTGGGCCCAACAGTACTGCCCATCTGTCTCCCAGATACTACCAACACCACATTCTACATGGATGGACGCATGGGCTATGTGAGTGGCTTTGGTGTGGAGAAAAACTTTGTTTCAAATGAGTTGAAGTATGTGGGCCTACCAGCGGTCGCTCGAGAGAAGTGTCAGAGTTGGCTGGACAGTAAGAAGGGAGACATGCCTATTGTTTTCTCTGAGAACATGTTCTGTGCTGGCTTCCTCACAGTCAGACAGGACACTTGCCAGGGGGACAGTGGGAGTGTCTTAACAGTGTTAGACAAAGAAAGTGATCGCTGGGTGGCTACTGGTATTGTTTCTTGGGGTATTGGCTGTGCTGAAGGTTATGGCTTCTATACCAAGATCCTCAGCTATGTGGACTGGATTAAAAAGATCATGAGGGAGAACACACTCTAAATGCTGCTGTCCTGCTAGCTGAAGAACCACTGATAGCATTGACATTTCCAATCAAGCAAATCATATCTAAAGCTTTTGATGATGTCCCAATGGCTTTTCAAACATGCAGACCATGTAACCCTTCATCATGAGCATTTCTGAAAGCCACTATATTGTTTGATTTATTCTTGATAATATCATTAAATACAAATCAGGCAGATTGTGGAACACCTCTGTGTATGTTCTAGTCCTTCCACATCTTATTACTGGATGAAGCTGTAATAATATCAGTGTGTGTCATGACTGTCAATACATAATACAGGGCCAGGCTTGATGAGACACTGAGCAGCCTGATCTAGTATAGGATGTCCCCGCTCACTGCTGAAGGGATGGACTAGGTGGCCTTTGAGTGTCCCTTCCAACTCAACACATTCTGGAATTCTTTTCTGTAATGACTGGATCATCAGACTTCTGCATTGTACTTTTGTACTCAATTGTGTGGGAAGTTTGCAGGGCAGCAGAGTCTCTTGAAGGATGTGGTTCTTTATGATGAACACAGTGTGCACATGCCCATTGGCATCAGTGAGATTCTAGGAATATTAAAGTTATTGCTGGAGAAACCAGGGCTGTTACGTTTTTCTTTTTGTTTTTAACAGCTACTAAATGTTCCTTGTCACTGAAAGCAATTTATGGACTTTATACAGGGATTGCTTTACCTGCCACTACTGTGTTTCCAGTATTGCAATAGTGTGTTGGCAGTTACTGCATGTCACAAAGCTGCTATTAGATTGCCCAGTCTGAAAGTCCAGGTGGCTGCAAGGGAGTCAAAAATGTGTTGCCTGTGAGAAGTCACATTCAAAAGAAATGGAAGACAGCCATTAATCTCATGGAGAAAAGAGTTCAAGAAGTTTTACTGAAACTTTTGAGGATTCATCTTTCAATACTATATGAAATAAAGCTCTGACTGCAGGACAGCAGCTTTCTGATGACAGTATCTCAGACAAAAGATATCCTCTCTTTCCTTTTCTGTATGTTCTCTGGAGTTTTTCTCTTAGCTATTTTTGTTACTGCTGAACAGCTGACCTTTTCCTCGTGATTCACTGAGAGAAAAGAAGCCTGGAAGACCTTGAAAGGGAAATGCTGGATGTTAAGTTCAGAGTTGCTTTCTCACACTTCTCACCCTGTGAGGTTCAGCTCCATCGCTATATGGGCCACCTTTGGTTGCAATGCTTAATTAAACCTTATTTTCTCACTATCCCCATGGAAGATCCTGCTCCCATTGCTAGAGAAGGGGGATAAAACAAAAATCAAAGATATTATTTTGCTTATAACAAATTGACAACAGTTTACAGTAGAAATACCAGAGATTCAAACTCATTTTACCAAACTTAATTCTTGAACCCAAGTTTCTGGGTGCAACAATAACCACAAACAGCAATAACAATCAGGTACAATGAACAACAACAGTGGACAAACAAGCAACAATGAACAAACAAACAATGATCAATAACCAAACAGGAACTCCAATCCTGTTACCAAGCAGGGTGGGGGAGTGAGGGAGGTGGCCAAAATCTCGCATGGCCTCCCTGGCCAGGCTGGGGGGAGAATGGACATCATCCCAGTCACCAGCATCTCCGAGGGGTAGGATGGGCCATCAGCTAGCCCACTGTGATCTCCCCTACCCCCCACAAAGGGCACAAACTTCTGGTGCAAGTCCTCATTGGAGCTTATTGTCTTGTATGATGAATTGAGTGGTGTGGTGGCATCCACTCAGGTGCTTCCCTTATTGAGGGCACATAGTTGACCACATAGGCTTGGAAGGGGCTGGACAGATAGATGTACTTGTGTCCATGTGTGCATCCCTGGCACTCTCTGCTTCTCATTTCCCAAGTGTCTCAATATCTGCACTGCACTTCAGGGAACAGCATTTGGATTGGTGTGAAAAATAACCGTGTGATCTGCTGGCAGCCAAATGGCATGAGTTCACTTGAAAATACATCTCTCAGAGAAGGGACTGTGCATACAGAGGCTAAAATCATGTTGTATACAGGAAGCAAGTAAGTCTTGAATAAGGCTCCAATAGAAGGGTTCCCACTCGTCGGGGCTCTCTTTATTAGTCCTTATCACTGGATATGCCGTAATATTTAGCTCTAGATCTGACTCTACGGCCCGTTTGCTTGTTCATACTATTTCTTCCAAAACATCCCGGGGCCTATCCCTTTAAATGGGATCGATACCGACTGCACCGTAAACAGGGCTTGGAGCCCAGGGGAAGGTGGAGGGGGGTCAACGCTTCCTGCTTGGATTATTAGGAGGTGTTAAATCTACCAATAACGGTTTGTGGCTGCTTTGAAGTTATTCATCTGCCTCGAGGGCCAAACCCCGGGAGGGACAGAATCATAGAATAGTTTGGATTGGAAGGGACCTTAAAGATCATTTAGTTCCAACCCCCCTGCCATGGACAGGGACACCTCCCACTAGATCACGCTGCTCAGTGGCCTAAAACACTTCCAGAGATGGGGCATCCACAACGTCTCCGGGCAACCTGTTCCAGTGTTTCACCACCCTCACTCGCTACTTACTTCAGGTGACAAAGAAGGATATAACTGAGGAGGTGTAGGAAGCTGGGGAAAAAGAGAGTAGCGGATCCGGGTAGCGGCGGGCGTGGTGTCGGTTGAGCGATCGGGGGCGGAGCCAGCTCGGAGGCGGCAGATTTAAACGAGCTGCAACGCGCCAACGGTCACTGGCCGAGGGGACGCCATGTAGGTGTCCGGGCCACTGGCTGCGCCGAGTGCCAGGGCCTGGCACTTGCAATGGAGACAAACCCCGTGTCATTTGTGAGTAGGTGAATGATCTGCTTGGCCTTGTGGTTGAGCTGAAGGATGAAGTGTAAAGGTTGAGGAGTAACAAGGAGTGTGAGAGAGATTAGCACGAGGACTAATCTGAGAGAAGACAAACAGGTAGAGTACCAGGATAAATCAGAGGATCACCTCCCTTCTTGCCGCTAACCAGAAGTGGGTGACCTCAAAGACTGTAGTGAATGAAAACAGGTCCATGGGTTCTCTGGGGCCCTCCCTGTCCTGGCTGCCTCTGATGTTGGGGACAGGGGAGTCAGGGGACACCAGAACCTGTGACCAGGTGGCTTGGCCCTGGGGGAAGCTGGATGCCCTTTGAGGTTCCCATGTGGCTGTGGCTTCTGCTGGGTGCTGATTCCAAGTGCCCACTCACTTCCCCATGCTTCCTCCCATTACAAAGGCATGGAGCAGGTCTAGAGAAACAGCTTTTAATAAAACAACAGAAGAGAAATAGTCCTATGGAAGATACACTAACCTCCCTCCCCTAAATAACCTCCCCAAACACCTCCCTCATCTTCATCCTTCTCCTCCTTCTTGCTTGGGTGGCTCTTGTCCCATCAGAACCTCCCGGGCTGCTTGACAGAGCCCTGTGCTTGTAGGGTGGTGATGGCAAGGGGCTGGCTCCCTGCTTTGTCCCAGCCTTCTCCAGCTGGGCTGGTGGCAGATCCAGCTCCACATTCACCCATGGATATACTAAGACAGGTTGCCATCACAGTCATCAGAGAGCATAATTTAGTAGTTTTGGAATTCTCCTGACACCAAAACAAAGTATGTTATGAAGATGTTAATAGAAGTTTCCAAAATCATCATTTGCACTGAACCAGAGCTAAGATTGCAGCTTGGACTAGTTAAGAGAAACCAGCCCAGCAACAAAATGACCTCTTGCTTGTGGCACAGAATTGAAGGTCTGGGAATCTACAGGAAGACTCCTGAGAGCTACACACATCCTCCTCACTTTTTCCTAGACTCTCGGAGAAAACTTAGGCTGCAAGAGGAGGCCTCCAGTGCAACCCAGTGCTGGAAGTAGGACTTCAGCCAGAACCTCAAGGCCATGCCTGTGCAAGTTGAGAAGATGTGCAGGGACAGAGATCCCTCAGCCTTCTGTAGCCATTGTTTCAGGACTGACCCACATCCTGGGAAAAAAGCCCATCTGGAAATCCCCTTGTGGTCACTTAATGTTTGTTTTCTCTTGTCCCTTCACTCTTCACTTTTCTGAAGAATCTTGCTCTGTGTTCTCTCTAGCCCTCCTTTAAGTACATGAGTACTCCCCCTCTGACCTTCCTCTTACAGCTGAACAAACCCATCTTCTTCCATCTTTCATCATATGCCATCTACATCAATTCTCCCACCATCTCAGCAGATAGAGAACTGTGAGAGGTATTAGACTTTCTGCAGCAGAAGATACTTCTAACAAATGCCAAATAATCTCCTGCAGCACTAAGTTCCCTAAATCAAGAAACCGAAACCTGTTTTTTCCTATCTAACACAATCAAGTTTGAAAATGAAGCCCTCAGGACAAGTGAATGAAAGGATTTCAAAGATGTCCCTTCTATTCAGCTTGATTCAGGAGCCAGAAGTCCTCATGTCTGCTAATGTTTGGTCAAAGCGATGCAGCCTTCTCAGAACTTCATCAAGACTGATGAGAGCTGAGGTAGCAAAAGTTACAGCTTAACAAAAGCTGGCAGTGTAGTGGGTCAAAATGTGAATAGAAACTTGATTTAGTGAGTTTCAAGGAGAAATGGCTCTAGATCAAGAAGAAGAAAGGCAACACACACACATCAGCACATTGCACAACAGGCAATTTGGACACATTTTAATGCTGTCAGATATTCTGAACAAGGAAGGAAATACATGAATGAAACCTCAGGCTCTGAGAGGGCCTACTCTGGGAACTAACTATTATTCTCTCTCTTCTCTGTTGAAATCTCCCTGTCAAGTGGAGCAGGGGTAGGTCTTCATCCAAGTAGGAAAGAATGGGTTAGCAAAATAAAGAAAGGCAGCAGAAGGACTACACAGTACCATCTTCCTCTTATGCTACTACAAATGAAAGAATAATGAGAAATTCCATTTCCAGACGTGACAACAGTGGGAGAAACTGATACATATTGGTCGCCCAGTGCAGACACCATAAGTGGGCCCTTTTTATGGACAGAATGAACAGGATCACAGCCAACCTTCAACAGGTAACCATCCCTTTCTGGGATTAAAGGAGAAAGAGCTAATCCTCTGAGGTTTCTGCATCCTCATGTTTGCTCATGGTCTCTGTAATCCAGTCCAAATAACGCACCACCTTGGTGTAAAGGCCGAAGGTTCCACATTGTGGTCCCCAGGAGATCAGCCCAGCTGCATAGTACCGTTTGTCATCAAGAGGATCTGGGATAGCATAGGCTCCACCACTGTCCCCATTACAGCTGTCCTTGCCACCACCAGCACAGATCATATTGTCAGTGAATCGGTAAGCAGTGGAATCAGCAGATCCCTCTGGTTTCACTGATCGGCACTTCTCCATGTCCACCACAGGAATCTGGGCCTTCCAAAGATGAACAGGCAATCTTCCTTTCTCTCTCTGTCCCCAGCCAGCAATGTAGCCCAGAGTCCCTTCTTGCAGCTCGTACTCAGGGGATTTACCAGGAAGACAGAGGGGTGAGATATTTGGGCCCATCTTCACAGGATCTCTCAGCTTTAGAAGGGCAATATCATTATCAAAATCGGTCCTGGTTTCTATGGGCTGCTTCTTCCAGTTGGGGTGGATGAATGAAGCCTCTGCAACCAGATGCTTGGCCTCCCTGTGCAGAGATTCTCTACCAACGTTGGTTACCCCAACGTACATGTTGGGCTTGTCATGTCCCTCCAATACATGAGCTGCAGTCAGCACCCATCTTTCAGAAATGAGTACACCACCTCCTCTTGGGAAACTGAAATAGACCTGCCAGGGGAAGTTGCCTTTTTCTGCAAGGGTGCCCCCAAAAATTTTTCCTTGGTCTCGGATGGGTTTACTAGGCACCCCACAGACTGCAAAGAAAAGAAAAACATAAGCAGATGGGAGAATTAGCAGTTACGAATAGTAGGTCCTTTTGTACCTTGAAAAAGCCCATTGTCTCCTCCTCTCTATGTCCTCTAGATAATTTTAAATTCTGAGTAAACAGCGTTTATATCCTAGGTAATAAAATTTGTACTTAGAGAGAAAATCAAGAAAATTGCAGAAAAATTACTTTCAAAATTAAATTCAGACTCAAAATATTTACTCTCAAATTCTTGTTCTGGAAAGTAGTTTTTTGCTGTATCCTGTTGAGAAGAGTCTTCCTTCATATTCTTTGCAAACTCCTTGTGGGTGGTAATTTCCCAGAGCTTTATCTTACTATCTGTCTTTTGTGCTGTGGTCTTTTATAATCCAAATCACTGTCTGAGTTGACCCTTTAGGGGCCTGATTCACTTTCAGCTGGATTTTGTACTGGCCCAGTGAGTATTTGGGAGTTTGGAGTAGGGAGGAGGCATTATGTACAACCAGCTCAAGCTACGCTGCCTCCTGTAAGAGGGTGCCTGTTCCAGCATGCAGAATATGCAGAATATGTAGGATTTCAAGTCTCTCTATCATCTGGAAGTTAAGACATAGCCACATGTAACAGCAGGCAGGAGCGGGAGTACCCATGCACCTTCCTCCTTGGTGTCTCCCAAGCACACAAAGAGAGGGAGAGAAGGGCCCTGCCAGGGATGAGCTTTCAGACACACAGTGCATCTGAATACTGAAGCACACATTAAACCTTAAGGGTTTAGGCCATGACTTCCACTGAGGGTGTGAAAGACCTTTTACTGTAGTGCTCCATCTGCAGTGCTCAGTGGACAGCTGGACACTCCCCCAGGAGAGATATAAAGAGATGCTACATCTCTGAGTGTAGCCTGGGAGGGACCAAAGCTAGAAAGTCCCAGCACTGTCAGACATGTTTTTTCACTTATCAGTCTTTTTGCTACCTGCAATGCAGTCAGAGATGTGAACCTCCGAACAACTTGAGAATGTGCACCCTTGAAGGTGAGGAAACTAGTGGTGCTGAAAAACACACTGATATTAGAAGAGGTCCCATTCCACTACGCATCCTATTATGTCACCTTCTTTCATTTCTTATTTCTTTCTGCTGCCTCACCTGGCCTTTCTTTTGGGCTCAAAGCTTTCAGAAACAAACGTGTCTAATGTGATTGAAACAACTCAGAAAGAATCGACTATACTTTCATGCTAAACAATTTGAAAACAGATTAAAGGAGCGCTGGTCTCCATATGCTTCATGTACATATACACAGGTTTTTGTAGTACCTGGGACACATTTTGGTAGCTTTGTTCCCATCTCCTTGTTGATCCATTCTCCACTGGCTGAGCACTGATATATAGCTTGGAAAACACAAGAAAAACAGAGTAACATAGAGATATAATGAAGATGAGATGATAAGTAGCATTACTATATAAGATAATGTATTAAGCTTCTCAATTCCAAAATAAGCACATCTTAGTAAACATTGCTTAAATCTCCCTAAAAGTACTCAACCACAGAAGGGTGTTTCTGCTCTTATTTTGGAGGGACATCATCTAATGGAATTCTCAAGTCCTTTACTTCTTTACCAGAAGCATGTGTCAAATGTGACAAAAATCTCAGGGCTCACACACCATGCAGATGGAGAAAAGACTTGCTAATGCATTTAAGGTCCTCAGCCCAAGTTCAGAAACACAAAGGCAGCACAGAAATAATGCCTGCAATCCCACACTAATAAGAACTTTCTCCCAGCACTGTAGTGATTATGCTGGTACCATTTCTTAGGCCTTTGATCAAAGAAATAGGTCTGTAGCAGAAACAATACTTACCATCCCCTTTGGTTTTTAGGGTATAGTAAGGTGCATCACATTGATACTCAAAAGCTGCTTTGTACAGAGGCTCAGGAAGGTCAGAGACAAATACAGCTTTGGCATTGTCAACAGGAATAGGATCACCACAATTCACAGCTGTTGAGAAGAAGCAAAAATAATAGCATGTCATTAAAGGAGCATCCTCACCCAACAACATAATTATTCTGTATGATGGGGAAACACTCAGCTCCTCTGGTCCCTTCCTCTATCCCTTCTGCACACTCACATCCCACTCTTCAGTATTCTCCTAACCTGGAGATACAGTGGATCTAGAGCCTAAAGGCCCAATTCCAGTCTGATTCCCACAACACAGAGATAGGTCACTTACGAACACAGCTGAAATTGGAGTTGCTCCATTCACCATTGCTCTGACAGCTGGAATAAAAAGTTGTGAAGCTATCCCGTTGCTAGGGAAAAGAACACAGGATTCATGTAAATCCCTGCTCATGACACAGGCTCTCCACTGAAGGGTCCTCAAAATGCTGCAGTGACTGGGAGAAACTTCCACTTACTATAGCTATGGTGAAAACTTTGAGTACCCAAAGGTGCTCAGGACACCTGATGGGAAACGGAATCAAGAAGCTGCTGAGAGGGTCTAAGAGGATATATGCTTTTCATGTAACTTACCCTCACAATTTCAAAGCCTTCCATGCAGGTCACCTTCACGTTGTCCTTGAAGATATACCTGTCCTTCTTTGGATCAAGAACAGAGTTGGGGATGACACTTGGAGGACAGGTTACAGCTTCAAAGAAATAGAAGGAAATTAGTAATTAACTCATTCAAGACTTAGTGTCCTTCCAGCTCACAAATTCTTTCTCCCTAGTGGGTGTTCTACTAAGTAAACAGACATCCTCTCCTCAGTCAGGGTGGTGTAGTCAGAAGCTGTGAACAAGCTAACATGCAGTTGTACCATGAATTGGACCTGGGAGAAACTCTCTTCCTAACTCAGCAGCAGAGGGAATTCTTTCACAAGTGTATACTCACGATCCCCATAGTAGCGTATTTTCCAGCCTTTGCGATGTACTGCTTGTTTTGTCTCAAAGATTATGTTAAGAATGTTGCTTCTAGTTTTGATTTCAGGAGGACCTGGGAATGTGTTGCCACAGTAGGGACCAAAGTGCTGCTTCCCAGAGAGAAGCTGAGAAAATAACAAACAAGAAGAGATGAGAAATACCAAATATATTCAGAGAGAGATACTCCAAATAATATCAACAGACAAGATGAAAATAAAGGTAATCAGTCAGAAGGTCTTCAGAAAAGGAGGAGATTGAGGAATGATCCAGAGCATCCTGACTCTTTCCCCAGGCCCCACACCTACTGTTAAGCTGTCACGGCAAGTCCCTTCTGAGTTGCCTGGTTCCACATCAAAGTCCTCTCTGTGTATGGTCAGCACCACAAAGTAGCCTGGCTCCAGAACCACCTGGTATTCACACAGTGAGTTCTCTGGGTACTGCTTGGGAAAGTTTGGGCTGGAAATCTCCCCTGATGGCTCACTGAAGACATTTCCAGTGCAGTTCACTAGGATTAAGGAAGGAACATGGATAGGATTCAGAAAGAAAATGCTCTATGGATGAAGCTTTCCTTTCTCCACTACATCTCCAGTCTACCCAGTCACCTGTATTGACATTGTCAAAACACTGCATCCTTCTGAAAAGACAAAACCAGGGCCATTCTCCGTCCAATTACCTACAACCTTTTATTTTTAGTGGCCTTTCTTTTTATGTTCCACCTGCAATTTAGACTTCCTTCCTTCCTGCTTGGCTTCTCATGGTTTACTTCTTTTACTATGTACCATTTGTTACTTTGCCATATTTTTATTCAAGCCGAGCAGCCCAGTGGCCATTTTTATGTCTTGACACAAAACTGCCTTGTTTTATCAGGGTTCAAAAGATTCACAAATAGCAGTATACTAAGAAGGGTCTCCACTGCAGACTTTAAAGAACATCATTCAGTTGTTTCTGAATCCCCCTGACACAAAACCAAGGACATTTAAGAAGATGTTAATAGAAATTCCAAAAATCACCAACTACTGCCAGTTCAGATTTGCACTGGGACTTCTTTACCCCAGTACATAGCCATCACAACTGGCTGAAAAGATTGGTAGATAAGGTCTTCCATGTAAAATATCTCACGCAGCCTATCCTGCTGTTGACCACAGCTTATGGTAGATCTCTTACCTCCACATGTCTTGTTATCATCATGGAGGAAATAATTTGGTGGACAGGAACAGAAGTAACCTCCAATATAATTATTACAGTAATGACTGCAAGGTTCCTCCACAAAATCCATGCACTCATCCAAGTCTGCAAACATTGAAAGATAAATCGATCAAGATGAGGAGAGCTCTAAAGGCAGAAGGAAGATGAGAAAGTGAAGCAAAAGACAGAAAACAAGGAAAAGCTCTCTCTAAGACAGCATTTATACAGGCCATACTGGGAAACAGTCCTGTCCGCTGGGATCTATTTTAAATAAGGCATGATTGTAAGGAAAGCCCTTATGTCAGCTTTCCTCCCCCCAAAACCTGGACACCACAGAGATTCAGAAGAGGATCTTTTCACCTTACCCACTGCAACATAGTAGGCTGCAAACCCAGTGAAACGCTCTTCATTGGAAAAGTCTGACTGGAAGTTAATCGTGAGGGTGTTATAAGGGACACGAAACTCCTCCACAGCAAAAGAGTCAGGGGAGTGAGGTTTCTTCTGCCCACAAAGCACGCCTTCAACATGACCAACAGATAAGATCTGCAGAAGAATGCAGAGAGGTCTTATCACTGAGATATGTGCAATTAACAACACTTTAATTTTTTAACTTATAGGTAGCTAACCAAAGGCTCTGAAATTGCATGCATTCCTCACAACATTCAGGTACATCTCCAAAGGCACAGCTATGTCATCGCTTGCAGGAAGGACCAAGGCAGCTGTGATCCACCAAGCTACCCAAGAGTGGAAGACAGTCAAAGTATAGGCGAACTGAGCAACTATAGGCAACTAGACAACGAGTTTCATGACTTTTCTAGGATCCTTGAGGAGCCTTCCTACCTGTGAAATACTTGTGTTAACTTCTCAGACACCAATTAATGCCAAGTTCTCTATTAACATTCTCAGGCCCACTTGTACAAGAAATAAACCCTGTGGTTCAAAATGGCAAAACCAATCACTGACAGTCTGTGGAGCCACCTAACTGGTTCACTGGTTTTTTTGCTCTCAGAAGAGCCCATCCATTCTACTGTTCCACCATGGTCTTTCTCCAAAGTCTCCCACCAGTGCTGTATCCAATTTTATCCCCTTTTATCACACATAGTTCTTGTAGGATAGGGTATTCTTGTTTCTATATGCTTGTGCAGAAGTGCCTGATTTTTTGTGCCTTGTGAGACAACGTGGAGGGATCACAGCTTGTGGGTCTCCAAATTTAAAAAAAGCTGGAGTGCATAGATCATTGAAAATTGTGGTGCAATGCACCATGATATTTTATGACACTTTATCTGAGAGCCTAATACCCATAAACAATTTCTTGTTTTTTTATAGTTTTCATCATTTTCAATCAATTTGTTATCTCATCAAATCATCTATGTCCATTTGGGGATTATTTCTGATGCCTTTCAGGGACAGAAAATCCATGCCCTGAGAAAATGATCCTTTTATACCTATGGTTCACTGGGTAAGATATGCCTTCCAATAGAGGAATGTTGGTGATGGCTGAGAAGGCATTTCCTATGCATACAGGTGAAACATGAGGAGTGGAGAATAGATAGAACACTCAGTTGGCAGACAATGCTCATGTGGTTAGAGGCAAATTCAAATTAAAGACTGGCTTTAGTGACTGCTAGTGCAGATAAACTCAGTCATTCAGGGCTCTTGGGGCTCAGAAAAGGAAGGATGTGTCCATCTCCTCTTCCAGCCCAGTGCTTTCTACCCAGCTTTGCTGTTCTGTGCTCTAACTTGTCTTTTCCTCACTTGAGGACAGGGACAGTACCTTCACAAAGTCATATTCACAGTTCTGCGATGGTTCAAGATCCAAATGCGTGAAATAAAGATGAATGCCATATCCTGAAGGGACCTCGATTTCCCAAGATTGCTGCACATCATTGGGATACACCTGAGGATAATTGGGTGACAAGATCTCACCATACATAGAGGTTCCATCAGCCCAGATGGGTAGGCAGAAGAAGATAATGTACCTGAAAAAAGAGAAAGATGACATTGCAGTAGTCTTCTCTAGTGCATACGGACTCTAGTGAAAAAGCCAGTTTTTGGCTGTACATAGTATGTATGCAGCATAGCTCCTGCCTTTGGAGGAGATGTATGACCAATGCTATGGCTACATGGGGCTTGTCTCCTTCCTGTAGCCTTTCAAACAAAATGAGAACCAACTGGAGAAAGCACAAGTAGGGGATGGTAATGCTGTAGGAGTTGAACACAAGGGTTTTAAGTGCTATTCCCTACTTTACTACATTCTTCCAGGGACTGCTTGGGCCATAGATACATTTAGATTTGAAAATCAGTACAGTATTGCAGGAAAAACATCTCATTTATAAAACGAAAATACTAGTAAGTCTGGGTTCCCTTTAGAGATTTGGTAACTCACCACATCTAGAAAAAGCAGATCTTTCTTTCTGAAAACTTTCAGGAACTGGACTTTGGAGTTGCAATCTGTGACAAAAAAACAGTGTGATTGATTAATGCTGACTGTGCTTCTTTGTGCCTACTGGGCAGGTCACACACCCTAAAACCCCAGCTTGTGGAGAGTATGTCAATATTTAGCCTCACAAGCAAGCTTTTGCTCCATTCCTTCTTGCACACAGCAACCCCAAGCATCAAGAAAGGCTGCTGGGGCCCATGCTGACAATACAGAGAGATGATCTCTATCTTGGTACTCACTGGTACTCATATTCTCTCCTCAGTGTCTCCAAACACCATGCTGGTGCACAGCAAAGACAGAAAGCACCCCCTGCCACGGGATACAAAATCCATTCTTCCCAGCACCTTAAAAATTATGCTCTAAATCCCTGGGGTTGAGGAGCAGCTTGTCCCAACTCTTCTAACTCAGGAATATTTTCATTCCCCATTTCCAGTGCTCGCAATATTTACCTTCTCTCTCCAGTTCGCGTCTTGGTTTTTTCTCTTACCCCTTCTCTTTTTCTCTTTTTTTTTTTTCTTTTTCTTTCTCTTCTTTTTTTTTTTTCTTTTTTTTTTTTTTTTTTTCCTTTTTTTTTTTTTTTTTTTTTCCTTTTTTTTTTTTTTTTCTTTTTTCCTCCTTGCTTTTCACACCTTCCCCCAGACGTGCTGAAGGCTTCAATCCGCAATATCGCAGCACCCTCTACCTGTAGGCTGCGGCTTTCCCAGCCTCCCCGGCCGGGTGGGATGCTCAGCTCTCGGCAGGAAGGGGAATTTCCAAACAAGTTGCACAATCCGCTTGGCTCAGGCTGCGCGGGGGAGAGGTCCGGTCTGGGCCCATTCGGGCATTTTCGGGAAATCAGATGACTTAGTGTAAAAGGGAGGGGAAAGGGAGTTTTCGGTTGACTTCCTTCTCCTCTCTTTCTCCTCTCTTTTAAAAGCCAAGAAAAAAAAGCACAAGGGTGTAAGAAAAGTCCGTGTGAGATCTTGTCCGGTGATTTTGCGTCGAAAAAAAAAGTCTGATTATCCTGTCCACAGACCACTTTGCCGGAGTCTGCACTCTGTTACTGCAACCTGGTGACCACAGGGCTCTCAGCTGGTGCGGTAGTGAGAGTAGTCTTGGTGGGAAAAAAAAAAAGCAAATTATAGCAGCCATTATTATTATTTCACGCTGTGCCTCCCTGAGGCTACCAGCAGGAGCAGGAGTGCATTGTTTTGCTGGGATTCATTGTAGGAACACTCCTGGCAGTAAGAACTTGACTAAGAACTCCTGACTAGCTCTCTTTTTACCAAAGGATCTTCATGTAAGAACAACTATTCATCAGACTTAGCTCTGAAGTATGTTAGATCTAAGAACCTTATGAAAAAGTTTCAAGATTTAGGGCAATTAGGACGTTCGATCCAGCCAGTGCCCACAAACCAAGACCAAACCTCCACCATACAAAATTCCTGTCACTAATTCCATAAAAATACCCTCCTCCTCACAAACCAGCTATACCAGGACCAGACTAAAAATTAAAATTTCAAACTCCATTATATCCTCTATCCTTTACAACCAGTACAGCATACTGCAGACCAGGAAAATAAATGATTCAAGATTCAACCAGCCATAGGCAAAGTGTGTTAGCAAAACCCAGCTGAAAGATTCCATTATATTGTCAAGGGAGAGAAACAACTACAGATGAATCATAACTGACTTCATCATAGTCAGGATAAAGGTCTTACTGGAAGAACGTGCCTAGTCTGTTTTCTTTGTCAAATTGAGAATGGTTAGAGAAAGAAAACAGCCTGTTATCTCACTTCTGATACCTCTTGGGAGCACAGCTTGATGTTTCTAACTGGAATTTTGAGAACCAGGAGAAGAATTATGAAAGACAGACAAAAAATCCTAGGGGAGGGTGTAATTTTCTGCTCTGAACTAGGTGATGTAAAGACCCTGCTAGTGACTCTTAAAGCCAGATTCGTATTTTAAAATGGGCACAGCAGAAGTAAAATAAGTATAGGCTGATATATTATGCATGTCATGTCATCACAAGGGAATTGCATATTTTCATATAAACCTGACTCGACTTGTTCATAGCAGTGGTAAATTAGTGTGTGAGAATATTAATAATTCTTTAGAAGACATACATAGATTAGGAAAAAGATTGCTGAAGTCAGTTAAATAAAAAGCGAGCTACATTTTATATGGGCATATATCTGCATAATGCTAACTAGTTACACAGAAGACCTGTGGTATTGATGTATACATTTACTTTTGATATTGATGCATACATTCACATTCTATACACACACAGCATCTGATTGCATTTTCCTAGATCTGTAATTTTTTTAATAATTCATAAGATGAAACAGCTAGGTATATATATTTTACAATCCACTGAAACTATGTCAGAAATTATTTTAAAGAGGCAAAAACATGCCATTAAGGTTAATACATTATAACATTAAGGTTGCAATGCCATCTAATCACACACTCTCTTAAATTCCTAAATTACACGACCACGTACTACTTTTCCAAACTCAAGTAAGTCAAGTCTTTTCTTAGGATGACTCAGAGTTCTGTAGCTGTAACCTTTCTGCCAGGTATTATAAAGAGCGGTACTGTTAGGGTTTTTGTAAAATTACCATCTAAAACAGGCCTGACTGGCTTGTCTTCCTGCAGGAAAAGAAAAGAAAGAAAGCTTTTCCCAGAGTTTTAAGAAAAAATTACCCTTTCCCATCTGGAAACTCTGAGTCAGAGCATAAAACAAAGGTAGTAAATATGAAAAGAGAACACATGACATTAAGTAGATGAAATCCATCAGCAGTGAATCAACGATAAGTAAGTTGCAAATAAAATATCTGTGATCCACCAAGACCTTGGCAGAAATTTGCCTGTTTCCCATTCTCACAAAGGTTTGAATGAGTTTTCTTGCACATTGCATTTCCACATCTCGCTGCTGTGACCCAGGCCAGTTTGGCTGCTGGTGGTTAAATCCAGAACCTGCACGTTCTGTGCTGGTTCAGAACTGTTTGATGTAATCCACGGATTGCCATCAATGCCTGTTGTACCAGGAGGGTTTTCACCAGACTATATTCACCTCTTTGACGTCCTCCAACCCTAAATCTGAGCATGGAGCTTCCATAGCCACCCAGTAAAACTTAGGACTTGGAACCAGTTTGCCACACCAAGATGCCTGTTGCCCTCTGTACTCCCTTTCTCTACATCCCTGGGTGCAGTGTCAAATGCCGATGACTGTTCAGCACAGGTGACCTTTTCCTATAAAACAGAAGCCCCACAGTTTTGTTGGCACACAAGGCCTTCTTCACTCCATGTGTGAGGTCCTCTGACTCACAGCTGGAGATATCCCACCATGGGACAACCAGCCTGGGTTCTAGCGTGACCTTTGTAGGGATTTCCATCCCCTCTGCACACACGGTTTCTCCGGCAGATAGCTAGCAGCCAAAGTGGGTCAGTTTAGACTTTTATATGTCAGGGTGAAATGTTCCTAAATGTTTTGGCTTACTTTAAACCACAAGGCTGTAAACTGCGGTGGCGGAGCAGCTGCTGCGTGAGAGGAAGCGTGAGGTGTCTGCAGAAGGACCAGTAAATTCCAAGGGGGCAGTTAGCCGGGGCCAGTGACACTGACAAGATGCTTGGGGCCCTCTTAGACTCCGATCTGCCACCCCGCGAGGGATGAGCACCGCAACTTAGGACACCGGTCTCCTGCCCTTCCCACCGCCCGTCTTCTCTTCCGAGATGAAAGCTGTAATCCGGAGACACCGGGAGGCGGCAGCAGAGACCGACCGGTCCGGCGGAGACAGTGAAGGCGGCAAGAGGTGGCATTGGCGGCCCCCTTGGGTCCTCCCGGCAACAGCATGGATGGGGTGGGTGGCAGTGCCTGCTGCTTCGCTCCCTGAGCTTACCGTGGATGACACCAGCGTGTGGTCACTCACGCTGTGTCCAAGCTCACCCACTATGAATAGGGAACACGAATTACACCTTCCTAATTTTGTGGAGGGCAAGGTGGGGGGAACAGGGAAAGGAGCCGTTAATATCTAGAGAACAGACAATGGCATCACATTTATTTGGGCAGAAAAGATCAGAAATTGATCAGTTGCTTTCAAAGGTATAATTTCCTGCCCATCTCAAATATTCATTGACTCCCAGCTTCTTCCCACTCTCTCTGCTCTGTCATTCATCAAGACCCCGATTCATCCTTCTACTGAAAACTTATTTTTATGTCTTCCCCATCTGTTTTTCCAAGCAGTCATCTTCTGTACTCCATCCCTAGCTGGAGGTGTTCCTCTCCCTGTCCTCTCTCTGCTGTCCCCTTGGTTTAGTGAGCCACAGCTGCAGTCTTTGTTTGGGTTTAATTTTATTCCGACTCTTGCTTTTCTGGTATCTTTCTCCTCTTCTCCCAAACTGCAGTCCTACCTGCCCTCCAGACAGTCACATTGGCCATTTCAACCATGACAGGCTACCATGGCTGCTTGGGAGAACAGGCACTGGCAAAGGCAGGGCACAAGATTCTTGTTCCAGTCCTTCAGAGCAGAAGAAATGGTCCTGGAAGGAAAAGTGCAGCAAGAGCTCTTGAAGAACCATCCAGGGCCTGGTGCAGCTGGGCCCTGTGGGAAAGCTGCGTGAACCACCTGAACACAGTCAATCAAAATTAATTTGCAGAAGCTTCAGCAGCTTATTATCATACAGGAACTCCAAGTTTCACACCAATACCTACCTAATGTCATCCAAACATGGTATGTCTTCATGAGAGTGAAAGAAAGGGTTTAGGTTACAGCCCCTCCTCCCAACTAAAACTGCCCTGATGATTAAAAATTAGTAATAATGAAAAATAATCATACTCTTTAATGATCTGAACCTCAAAAACAGCTACTGTGCTCTGACTCAAAGTGGCCACATAGCATTTCATCTAAACAGGTCAAATATAGTGATATTTCAAGTGACTGCAAAGAGAATCTCACAATGGAAACTGTTAGGCAATCCTAGCTGCAGATGCTGCTTCTGAAACCTTTTCAGACAACAATAGATTACAGAATTAAGTCAGTCTAAAAGTTCATGTACACTCTTCCAATTTACACATGGCTAACTGACCAAATGTGTAATTAAATACTACCACATTTTTTTTGAAATTGATTTTACAAACAGTGGACATTTCAAGTAAGTTATTCTGTGCTCAAAATTAATGTTTCATGTGTTTGTTTCCCAAGCTGTCCCAGAACACAAAGCATCTACCAGAAGTTCATCCAAACCAACATACAGATTCTAACTCTACCTTCTTGTGAAGCCTTATGTCAGAGTTATGAATGCAGAGATCTACAGAAGGACACCACTTGAGCCAGGCTGTGGTCCAAAGCCATTTCAGTGTCTACAAATGTGACCTCCAAAATTAGCCAGAGCACCTTGCCTTTTCAAAAGCAAAAGGAGTCTGCATCAGCCAGGATATAGACATCTTCCTGTGCAGGAGATGTACTAGCATAATGCTGGAAGCCCTCATGGCAAGCTTGACAGAGAATCAGTGGCCACAGAAATGGTGGTGTGGTTGGTGCCAGGTTACAGTCTAACCTTCAAAGCAAGGGTTTTTAAGCAATCCTCCAGAGGATCTAAGGAGATGAGAAGGGAATGGGAGGAATGGGAGGGGAAGCCAGATGTGGAGGTCTAAGTAAGGAGGCAAGCATGTGGTGACCTTTCCCTGGAATATTCCCCCATTTTTGCTATCTAAAGCTCAGAGAGTTACTGAGCTAGGTGCATCTGTACCTCATTGTTTAAGGGTCCTCAACGCATCATTCTACTGCATGTTCTCATCACTTTTTAAGTTGTTCATGGACTTTTAATAAAATGTGTAGTAGTAATTATTCCCTGTCAGACAACATCAGAGTTAAGCAGGATAGAGGTTATAGCCACAGAAGTGTTAAATTTCAGGGATAATTTAATTGTATTAAACATGAGAAGAGTCTCAAATTATGGAATGGATTCCTTCACGGTGATACTAAGAGGCCTCTCTACAATCTGGCTCTCCATGTTTATGAAACTTTTTCAAATGTATAAAAGTTTGAGCATGTTCCTTGTAAAACATGACTGATGAAAGGAAAGAGAGTCAGC
Organism: Turnix velox; assembly: GCA_013400935.1. Taxonomy (NCBI): domain Eukaryota; kingdom Metazoa; phylum Chordata; class Aves; order Charadriiformes; family Turnicidae; genus Turnix; species Turnix velox. The sequence goes on along the minus strand of VZTY01025123.1, from coordinate 116,315 downwards.
AAGCTCATATAGGTCTCATCTACTAGTGAGAGGTGTCACTGCCCAAGGCAGAGGGGTTGGAACTAGATGATCTTTAATGTTCCTTTACGACTCAAACCATTCTATGAAACTGGCCTAAACACCATAAACACCCAATTAAACATGGAAATGACAGATGGATATTTGTTCAGTCCTTGGACTTTGCAAAAAGTTTTGCAGTTTTGCAACTATGGCCAGTGAGGCAGAACACAGTAACCCATTTGCAAAGTCTAACCTGATGGAGTCAGCTCTCCAGCAAGGTTTTTAAATCCCTACTCACCATCCTGGTCTGCCACTCAGCACCTTACACTGGGGACATGTGGAGGTCAAGACCAAGCTGTCGTCTCCTTAACACTTCCTTACTGCAATGATTAATCTTAATTTTCATTTTTCTCAGCCTCTGTTTGCCTCGGGACCCTATTCAAGCATCTTCTCATCATCTCTGAGGCTGAAGATTCCCCTGTCTCTCTCAGCACCGATTTCTATGGTGAGCCCCCTCTTTGGTCCAATTGAAATTGCTTTTGTGGCAGCTTAAGACCATTTCTTCTTGCTGCTTCACTGTGGACCTCTGAAGTGACTCTGTCTCAGTTCTTCCTTAGCCCCATGTTAAGCCCTGTGTTATGTCAGCTGCATTTGGTATTGTGAACTTTTTGAGGTTTCTGTCAAGCTATTCCTTCATTCTTTTCATTCCTCATCTGTTCCACTCACTGCACTCTCCATTTTCTACTGCACCAACATGCTCTTTCAAGATTATTTCTTCATTCTTTTCTTTGCCTTTGCTACCACAGCAAAAGGAAAGAAAGATAGGAGAGAAAACACATCATTTACAGTGAAGCCCTTGCCCACTAAGGCCAGTGCCCAGCAGGTGAGGCCATCCCACAGCCACACTGCAATTTCATCATCAGAGCTGTGTCTAAATTGGAGTAATCCTATGGATCAGCACAGACAAGGAGACAATGGACTTAGGAACAGCTCTTGCAGAAGCCCATGAGGCACCCTTGTAGCAGTGAAAGTTAACAGCATACTGGGTGGCACAAATGACAACATAGTCAAGGGTGGAGAGGAGTGATTATTTCCCTCTGTGTGGAACTGATAAAGGTGTGTTTGTTACGCGATGTCCATTATGGGTTCCCCGGTACTAAAGAGTTGTGAACAAACTCGAAAGAGACCTCAGCACAGGACCACTGGGCAGGGGGCTAGAGCATTGATACCGAGGACTTGTTTAAGCTGGAAAACAGAAAGGCAAAGGAGGGCAAGGTTTTTAGCCTGATTAAATGAGGTCTAAGTGGGCATGTTGCCTGTCAGTCCCTCTCCCACAGAGATAAGACAAGGAATGGGATCTAATAACTGCTATTGCCTCAAGGGTACTAATAAAGAGTTAGAGTCAGACCTTTCCCAAAATAAGAGACAATGGGTATAACTTGCAACAGAGACAATTCAAACTACAATCAGGACAAAAATACTTCCCGCAAGGCATGATTCAGCACTGGCTAAGGTGCCCTGGAAGGCTGGGAACTCTCCAGCATTGAAAAGCATAAAAATTGCCCGGGCAATTGCCAGATCAGCTTTGCCTTGATTCAGCTTTGGAGTCCTGCTCCCAGGCAAGGGTTTGGACCGGAGTCTCCAGAGCTCACTTTTCATTTAAACCTTTGTGTGAGATTTGTGTTATCCCTGCAGCTAAGTTTGGGCAATACCGCCCACTTGAAATGACGCATCAGGACAACAGTAACGAAGGCGAGGGGGAGCGAATCACATTCATGACACTTAAAGCTTTTGCCGAGAACTCCGGGTGCACTCGTGGCCACCCGCATGAAGGGACGCGCCTAGAAGGTCCTCCGGTGGATGACCTGAGAGGGATGCCGCATCAATGACTACAGAGAGTTGGGAGATGCAAGCACGAGGTGCTGCTGTCAACACCTGGAGCAGTTAGTGCGCCTCCAGTGGGCCCTTGCGGGTCACTAGAGCCAGGCATCCACCATCTGTCCTCCAGAAAGCACCGAAGAGCCCTGGGGAGGCTCAGCAGTGCCTTGTCCCTACCCCCTTGCCAAGGCTGAGGCCGAGGCCCGTGCCCAGGCCCGCTCGCCAAAACCGTTGGTGTCGCGCCAGCCGCCCCGCGCGCCTCGTGCCCGCGAATAACCCCTATTCCGCTCCGTCCCCTACCCCTCCCTCCCCGGCTCTCTCCTGTCCCGCCACAGCCAATGGGGAGCCGAGCTCCGCCCCGCCTGCCTGGCCCCTCCCCTCACAGCCCCGCCCTCTAGAGGCGCTTCCTCCAATCATTGGCCGGCGGGGGACAGCCCCGCGGCACCACCCACTCGCTGGGTAACCTTTGCCTTAGTGAGCGCAAGGCCCTGCCCCGCTGCCACCGGCTGTCCAATCGGAGGCGCCGGGAGGGCGTGGCCGGCCAGGCCGTAGCCAATGGGAGCGGAGGGGGGCGCGAGC